>JARBWK010000005.1:115515865-116016043 GCA_030556195.1 Anolis apletophallus | reverse complement strand
TTTCTTTGCCAACTATGGATACCATCCCGGTTCTACCCTCCCGTGACTCCGTCGGGGAAGTGCCGGTGGCGGAGGATTGGCTGCGAGCTCGCTGCACTTCAAGATTTGCTACGTACTCAATTGGACCAGGCTAAGGCCGACTACAAGCGGATGGCTGATCGGCGGCGCCAGGAGGGTCCTGATGTTCCTGGTGGGGATCGCGTCTGGTTGTCTACCAAGAACCTGCCCACCCAACGCCCGAGCCGCAAATTGGATGCGAGATTTTTGGGCCCCTACAAGGTGTTGGAGAAGGTGGGCCCTGTTTCCTTCAAACTACAACTCCCAGCGGACATGAAACTCCACCCGGTGTTTCATCGCTCCTTGCTCCGCCCGGCGAAGGGGGTGCGGCCTGACGTGACGCAGCCGCCTCCTCCCCCCGTGATGCGGGAGGGCGGAGAGGAGGTCGAGGTGCAGGACATCTTGGATGCCCGCCTCCGTTACAGGAAGTTGGAGTACTTCATTGACTGGAAGGGTTTTGGCCCGGAAGAACGTGCTTGGGTCAAGGCTCGAGATGTTCACGCACCGGAGCTGGTGGCTCGTTTCCACCGCAAGTATCCTGACAAGCCCAAGCCCCGGGGGCGGCCCAGGGGGGGGGCCCTGAGGGGGGGATAGTGTAGCACCCATGGGCTCGTTCGTGCCACTGGGGGTGATCCGCCGGGGGTCCCGTTGGCAGTGGGACCCGCACAGGCTGGAAGGGACTCAGAGGATGAGTTGGAAGGCCCAGAGCAAGATTGGTCAGCCGTGCCTTTGCCCAGTTCACCTGTAGAGAGCTTAGCCTGGGATCTTGAGTGGGAGCATTCTCCCGGGGAAGGAGCGGACCAGGTGGAGATGGGAGGCAGCGAAGCAGATAGCGGAGAGAGTTATGAATTCCCAAACGGCCGAGGTTCCCAAGAGCTGGCCGGGCAGCAGATGGAGGCTAGCGGCTGGGAAACTCCGGGGATGCTTCTTCTCAGGAAGATAGCGATACTATGCTGGAAGAGCGGGGCCTTTCTCATAACAGGCGCAGGGACATAGAGGAGGGCAGGAGGAGCTGGCATCTGTCCCTAGACCGTCGCCGTTCGGAAAGTAGAGACTGGAGACGCCGGGCCCTAGATCGTCGGGGTTCCAGGCCGAGGGATTAAGAACGGCCCCGTGGGAACTGATCGTCAGTTCTCCGGCCACGTCTGATCTGAAGGGCGTTGAAGCGGAGTGAATCCTGGAGCCTAGTTTGGCTCACCTTGGACCAAGACCTTGCCTTGTTTCTGATTCGCATTGGTGCGGATCCCTTGCTTCGTTCCGGATTGAATCTGGGAGCCTTGCCAAGCTTTTTAGCCTATTAGCCTTTGGATCTACCTTTTGGAACTTTGCTTGCTTTACTGAACTGCAGCTTCGTGCTGATTGTTCAATTCTATGAACTTTTTAAGAGAATTGCATTTTTGGATTTGTTTTATTAAATAAACATAGTTAGCCTTTATTACGTCTCCGTGTGTGTGTTAAAGGGGCAGTTCTAAGTCGGCGATTGTGACAATTACAAACTGCATTCGATCGGGTCATTGGGACTTCATAACATTACTGACTAGGGAACTTGATCTGGGGATAGGATTCTGTAATGCAGTCAAAGCAATTTACACCAACCAATATGCCAAAATATTCATAAATGGGGAAGAGACTAAGATATTCCCAATTAGGAAGGGCACAAGGCAGGGGTGCCCCCTCTCCCCCCTGCTCTTTATCCTAACCCTTGAATTATTGCTAGCTGACATCAGAGAGGACAAAGACTTAATGGGCCTAACAATTAACAAGGAGACTTTGAAGGTCAGGGCGTTCGCAGATGATTTAGTCTGCGTGTCGAGAACCCGGTAGAGTGTCAAGAAATGGATAGACAAGATTGAAAGGTTTGGCGAGGTGATGGGTTTAAAGATAAATAAAAATAAAACCAAGATGATGGTAAAAAATATAACTCAGAAAGAAAAAGAAGAAATTCAGAGAAAGACGGGGAATAGAGATAGTGAACAAGATTAAATATTTGGGCATCATGCTAACTCCAAACAATATTAATCTGGTTAAAAATAATTACGATATAGCATGGAAAGATATAAAGAAAAATATGGAGAAATGGCAACAATTGAACCTATCCATTATGGGTAGGATTTCATTAATAAAAATGAATATCCTACCGAAGATGCTATTCCTCTTTCAAAACTTACCTATTCTTATCAATAACAAACTTTTCACATCTTGGAGAAAAGATTTAACCAAATTTATATGGAGGGGGAGAAAACCAAGAATAAGATGGATAAATATGATCGACGATGGAAATAGAGGTGGACTAGGTGTCCCGGATCTTCAGACCTACCATGAAGCCTGTGCTCTAGACTGGGTTGGGGAATGGGCCTCACTTACAAATGAAATCTTGCTATCAATTGAGGGACACGACCTTAGGGTCGGATGGCATAGCTATATGTACTACGAAAGAACAAAAATAGAAAAAAATTTCAAGAATCACTGTATTAGAGGCTCATTACTAAAAATTTGGCAAAATACAAACATATATTAATAGATAAAACCCCACTATGGCTATCCCCACAGGAAGCCTTCTTCCGTAGACAATATGGAAGGGTAAATTGGCTTAAGTATAAGGACATACTAACTAAGGAATGGCATCTGAAAGACTGGGCCTCAAAACTGTTCGAGATTGTCAAAATGGACTCTCTGACGCAAGCTATTGAACCAATGACTAACAAGAGGAAAACAGACTGGTCAAAAGTGGTGGACTTCTTCAAACAAAATAAGTTTGAAGGATGGTCTGAGATTATTGTATAAACAAGAAATAATTATTTGGTACAAGGTTGTTAAATATCACGCTTCGGGTGAATATGTAAGATTAAGTTAGGAATTTAACAGATAACATCGGGAGAGATGTTACAGGCGGCAGGCGGGGAGGTTGGAAGTACTCAGTTAAATGTTTATTGTCGTTACTAGTGTGTCAGTCCTTGTCAAGATGTTGTTAGTGTAAAGTCTATGTAAGTTATATGTTAATTGTTGTTTTTAAAGATTGTGGAAAACCAATAAACACTATTTTACAAAAAAAAAAAGAAAATACTGGAGGGCATTGGAAGGAATTGGCAGTGATTTAGGGGACATGTAGTTCACCTACATTTGGAGAGCACTATGAACCCAATAACTATGGATTTGGATGAAATTTGGCACAAAGACTCAATTAGCCCAAATTTGAACACTGGTGGAGTTTTGAGAAAATAGTCCTTCTTATTTGGGAGGTGGTCCTGGACCATAATACCCGCAATAAGGTATTATTGGGCCGCAGGTGATCAGTGAGCGGGGGGCGGGGCCGCTCCCGGGGGGAGGGGCCTCGCATGCCCGGCCTCCTGCATGACCCGCCCCTTTTGGGCGGGGCTGGGTGACGTCAGGCGTCACCCAGCCTGACGTCACTCAGGGACGCGATCCAGGCAAAAACCCTCCCGCAAGCCTGGATGGCTCGCGGGGAAAGCGAGAACCAGGCGCTCGCTTCCCCCGCAAGCCATCCAGGCTTACGGGAGGGTTTTCGGCCGGCTCGCGTCCCTCTGACCAGGCGAAAACTCTCCCGCAGGCCTCGATGGCTCACCGGGGAAGCAAGAACCAGGCGCTCGCTTCCCCCACGAGCCATCCAGGCTTGCGGGAGGGTTCGCCCGGCTCGCGTCCCTCTAACCAGAGGGGCGAGAGCCGGGCGAAAACCCTCCCGCAGGCTTTGATGGCTCGTGGGGGAAGCAAGAACCGGGTGCTCGCTTCCCCCCACGAGCCATCCAGAAGGCTTCCCTGGAAGGCCTGCCCCCTCGCTCCCTCCCGCCCTTCCCGGCGCCGCCGGTGTCCCGATCGCCGTGGCGCCGGGGAAGGAGGAGGAGGAGGAAGGGAGGATTCCTCCTCCTCCCCTCCCCCCCGCCGCTGCGAACCGGATCGCAGTGGCGGGGCGGAGAGAGGGACGGAGGGGGCGGTGCAGGGAGGAGGAGCTGGCTCCTTTCCTCCTCCCTGCCCCGCCTCCCCCCCCCCCCGCCATTTTTTAATTTTTTTAAAAAAATATTTCAGGAGGGTAGCGGGGGCCGTGTCCAACAGGCTGGGGGGCCGTGTACGGCCTGCGGGCCACCTGTTTGGCAGCCCTAATCTAAACCATGAAAGAGTAGGAGAATAAAATCGTACTGCCTTTCACTTCTACCATTATAGACTGATCCAAAAGCTCAGTTAGCTTAGAGTGCTTGTTGACTAAAGAGAGAAGTTCCTCATAGCCTTGAACTTCTCTACGACATCTTTTTAAATCTTTAAAACTCTATCTGCACATAAAAGAATTTCTTTTCCTTTTTCTTATACTCTCTTGTTTAGACAATGACTTTGCTTAATAGATCAAAAGATGTGGGATTTGAGAAAGCCTTTATGCAAGCCTTGCTTTCAAGGTTGGTTTTAGCTATAACTCCTGAAAAATTTATTGCACATGATTGGAATATGAACATAAACCATTTGCTGAAATTGTGTTTCTATCTGACGATACAGTGATGCAGTGGGTTAAACCCTTCTGCCAGTAGGACTGCTGACCGAAAGGTCAGTGGTTCGAATATGGAGAGCAGAGTGAGCTCTTGTCTGTCAGCTCTAGCTTCTCATGCAGGAATATGAGAGAAGTCTTCCACAGGATGGTAAAACATCCAGGTGTCCTCTGGGCAACATACTTGCAAACAGCAAATCCTCTCACACCAGAGTTTATCAAGTCACTCCTGACATGCAGGCCAGGATTACCCATAAGGCCAACCTAGGCCATGGCCTAGGGGTGCAAGCCGGGGGGGGGGGGTGGAGATCACGGACCAAAATAAATAAAATAAAAATGTTGAAACAAATAAAAATGCAACACACATGGAGATGAGAAATTCCTGAATACCAGCTCCTGCCTCTGCTATTGTTGTGCAAACGGCGTATGCGCAGGGGCTCTCGACACTGGCGTCGACGTCGACAGGAGGAACAATTAACTCCCTCGATGCCAACAGCATCCACTTGCTGGCTCCTTCAGTGCAAGTACAGGAAACTCCATTGCGCAGTCTGCGCATGGCCTAACACCATGAAAGCTGGTTTCCTCCTTCAACACAAGGAGGAGACTACGGCACATGCGCAAACCCCAGTATAGGAGAGAAGCCCAACGCGACAAGCCCCGGTATCGGGGAGAAGCGTGGCATCGGTACAGCTGCTGACTACAACGCATGCGCAATCCCCGATACTGGGTAGGAGCTAAGTGCCTCAAGCCCTGGCATCGGGGAGGAGGCTCCTCCCCCCATGCCTGCATCCATAGTGCTTGCCGAGAGGGAAACTCCTGTGGTGGACCTAGTGAGGCCACACTGGGAGAGCTGGGTGCGGGGCCCTAAGGGGGACGAGCGGATGAAAGGATATGGGGGGAGGGTGAGGTAGAGGTTGGCTTAAAGGGGACGTAATTCCAAAGTGTGGCCTAGGGTGCAAAAAGGTGTTAATCCGGGCCTGCTGACGTGAGAAGAAAATCTACTCTTACTATGTCTATAGTGGAGTTAACCAAGTCTGGTAGTATGTACACGCAGGCTTACGAAAACTAGTTCCATGCAGCTAGCTAACAATAAGCAAAATACACTGTGTGTACTGATCATTTGTTATCATCTACTACAATATTGAGCAGAGAAAGTGTTCTGAAGCAAGGATGGAAAATATCACAACAGGGTTCTCATTTGCTCCATATTTAACACTGCCTTCTTTTTGTAAAGATATTTAATGAAAAAACTCTGTAGCATTAATTAGAAGTACCGTAAATAAATAAATAAAATTAATTCAGACTTTTAAAGATTGAGTAGCAGTATTC
Source organism: Anolis apletophallus (assembly GCA_030556195.1). Lineage (NCBI taxonomy): Eukaryota > Metazoa > Chordata > Lepidosauria > Squamata > Anolidae > Anolis > Anolis apletophallus. Next base: position 116,010,168 of record JARBWK010000005.1, on the reverse strand, counting down.
TAAATAAAACCGTGTTCTAATTAAAAGACATCAAATATTTGTCATGCCTATTTACAATGAAAGATCTTGCGTGGCTCGGAACATTTTCTGCAACCATTCCCAATTAGCTTGATAAAACATTCACAGAGAATCCCAATTTCATGCTTTGTTCAATAAATATTTAGAACGGCAGGACCAGAAATGCCAATCTGTTTCACAATGACTCTCATGTTCCATAAACTTGGTGAACTTGTTCTTGTTTCCTCCTTGATGTTCTGATCTGGAACTTCATAAGATACATGAATAACAGGAGTCTTCTGCTCATTTGAAGAGTCTTTCAACCATTTCCTTGCATGTTTCTGCTACATAAATTGTGCACTAGACCACTTTCTTTGTTCTTAAAGTTTTTCCGTAAAAGTACAATGGAGCTGTAACATCTTTTATTAATTTCAAAGGGAGATCTAAAAATGTTCTCAATTATTAATTTCAGAAGAAGACCTGCTTTCAGTCTCTTTTAAGAGAGGAAAATGGTATATAAATAAATATAATCAGCAGCATCATCTAGCCATGTTTTTAATTCTTCTCTCCATGCCAAAGAGTTTAAAAGTCCGTAACCTTGACTGGATTGTATCTTGTGATGAGCTATTTTCCCACATTATTTCAGGAAGACTTTACAGCAGGGATATCTGACTTTTCGGCTTTCGTTGGCCATATTGGAAGAAGAAAAATTGCGGGGGGGGGTTTGCCACACATCTTATCACTAATGATAATTTATGACCAGAAAAAAATTCTGTTCATAATTTCTGTGATGATCTGCCACCACAAAAAATAAAAAGGAAAAAAAGTCGCCACATAATATTCTTAATTATGTTCCACCTTGTTTGGAGAGAGTTTCAAAATTGTCGAGTAGGTCTTCTGACTGAACTGTTTGCAATTATGTGAATTTCAGATAATATAGTGTTCCCTCGCTACTTCGCGTTCCGCTTTTTGCGGACTGGCTGTTTCGCGGGTTTTTGCTTCCTGACAACAATGGAATGTGGAAGGGGGTTTCACCCTCCCCTTTGGGAGAGAGGCAGCCAATCATAAAAAAGGAGAGAGGAGATACAAAGTAGTATGTAAATCACAGCCTTATAGCCTGTTCCTTGTAGCTAGCAAAAAAAAGTGTGCCTTAAAATCTCTCCTCGCTTCTGTCTCACCCTCAGAATGCGATGTGTATATATAGCGTCCCTACTTCGTGGATTTTCATCTATCATGAGTGGTCCTGGAACGTCACACCCGCGATAAGTGAGGGAACACTCTACTATATTCCATTCCATTCTGTTGTCATCTGCAAAGTTTGTTCTCAAGTTACACAAAAAAATCACTTACATTGGTCTGCCCTTGTCAGTGATCCGGAAACTAAAGCTCGTCCAGAATGCCGCTGCTCGACTTCTCACTGGGACTCCAGTGAGATGTCACATAACACCCATGCTTCGGCAGCTCCATTGGCTTCCGGTTGAGCACCGGATCACCTTCAAGGTGATGGTGTTAACCTTCAAGGCCTTGCATGACCTGGGGCCGCTGTATCTGAGGGACCGTCTCTTCCCCTACCAACCCCAGAGGTCACTCCATTCCGAACAAATGAACCTCCTGAAAGTGCCGACCTTTAAAACAATTCATCTCACATCGACTCGGCGCAGAGCCTTTTCTGTAGTAGTGCCGTCAATCTGAAACACCCTTCCAAGCGATGTGCGGGCCTTGCATGAGCTACTCTCTTTCCGCAAGCCCTGCAAGACCCATCTTTTCCGGCTAGCCTTTGACTACTAAGCTGGAAATCTTTTCAGTCTAGTTTAATTGTTGTTTTTACTTCTGTGGTGCTTTTATATGATTGTAAGCCGCTCCGAGCCCTCGGGGAGTGGCAGCGTACAAGTCCAAATAATAAATAAATAAAAAATAATATTTTAGGTAAGTTTATGATTTTGTGTTGGGGCGTATTCGTAGGTATCCTGGGCCATAATAATAATAATAATGCCTGTGGGCTGCAGGTTGGTCAAGCCTGCTTTAAATTATGGAGCCATGCCCTTATATGGAAAAAGTGGATCTCTTTTTTCAGGAGCAAAGACCTATAGCTAATGCAAGTAGAATCAATGAAAGTCATGGGATAACTTTTCATTAGATGACTTGAGCAAATCATTTTCTCTCAGTCTAAGACAGTGGTTCCCAACCTTTTTTTTTTTGGACCAGGAACCACTTTGACTAGGGACTGCTCTCCAACATTAGTACCAAAAGAGTTACGAATCGGTTTTTGGTCAACTTTAGATTCTGTTTGGTTACTTGGGGTGAGGATTCAGAAAAATGCATTGGATAGACCACATCAGCTCTAGTTTCTGATACAGAACATATGCCATCCAGTAGTCACCATCTGTTTGCCCACAGAAAACCATACTTGCCCACACAAAACCATCTAGAGCAGATGTGGTCTATCCAATGCAATTTTCCGAATCAGCATCCCAAATAACCCCAGGAACAGGCCTAAAAACGAAGACACCAAGGCGTCTCACTTCCAGACACCACATGGAACAGCTCCGCTCAGGGGGAGGGAAGAGGAGGAGAAGCAGCAGACTTCTTGTCGTGCCTTTCGTGGGTAATCTCCCCTCTCCCATCCCGACATCTCTTTTTCTTTAGCACTATAAGAGAGTTTTGTGAGACCAGTCGCTCTCGTTGCAACGGTGTAGTAATGGTGAGACCGCGGGCCATATTTTAGTTCTTGAGGGCCACTGGTGGTCCACGGGCCACAGGTTGGGAAGCAATGGCCTTAGAGGAAGGCAGTGGCAAGTCCCCTCTGAATAAATCTAGCTAAGAGAATCTTGTGATGGGTCTCCTTAAGCCAGGATCAACTTGAAGACACACAACAGCGACAACAATAACAGTTTTATCATGAGATGGCACTACTATAGTATGTTATCAATTGTGTTTTTCTCTGTTCTTCCTCTGCTCCCAGATCTGCGCTTGTGTTTACAAAACCACCTGATAAGGCCTCTCGCTTGTAAACTGCTTATTCCGTGATAACATTTACTCCACAGAGTTCTTTCTTTTGGGAACACTTTTGGAATTACTTGTTTCCTAATTGTTTATTCTTTCTTGCTGCTAGCAGATCCTCCCATTCTCTTTTGTCCCAAAACAACAACAACAACAACAACAACAACAACAGAGTTTTATTTCTTACCCGCCTCTCCTCGTGGCTTGAAGTGGGTCACATCACAATCAAAACATACAAAAATTGCAAACATTATGTAACTTTTCCTCTGTTATCTTCCATCAGACAGGAACTTAGAAAAAATGTTTATGTTTGTAATGCATCTAGAACAGGGGTGCCCACACTTTTTCAGCATGCGAGCTACTTTTTAAAAAAACCAAGTCAAAAAGATCTACCTACCTTCCGCACGGTGCACTTTCCACGCGCATGCACCTTGTGTGCGCGTCGCTCCTCCCGCGCGCAGCTCCTCCTGCGGGGCATTGCGGGAGGGAACGAGGGGGCCTCCTGAGCTGCCTTGTGGCGGGGCCTCCTGAGGTTCTGCCTCGGGAACGCTCCCTCGGAGGCTCCCGCCTTGCCCTCGCTCCTCGCTCCGGCGGGGCACTGCGGGAATGAGGGAGCACGAGGCGGGGCCTCCTGCAAAGCCCTGCGGAAGGAGCGCCACGCGCAAGGTGCCCCGCGCGCAGGGCAGAAGCGCCCCATCTGGCTGCGATCGACCTCCTTTAGACCCGCAATCGACTGGTCGATCGCGATCAACCTCATGGGCAGCCCTGATCTAGAACATATTGCAACAGAAAAAACAACAGGCATTTTAAATATATTGATGATTCTTATAAAATGGACTTGCATACCTCAGTAGTTTTAAAACATAGTCATATTTTAATATGTCATGAGATCTTTTGTTGACTTTTGCTACAATAGACACACATTGCTGCTTCTTGGTAATTATTGTGTTTTGGGTGATTTTATTAGAATTGGGTTAAGAGTATAAGTGTCTCTTCTTACTTAAAATAAAAATTAGAGCAAAGCTTGCTCTGGTTTCATGTCTTACTCAAATCTTAAGGTACCAAGTTGTGTAGGTTTCTCCCATACTAAACTAGATTTCGGCTCCATTTGAAATTCTAATTTGCCTGTAGTCAACCTATGACATCATGAAATGGGTGATGCAATATTACAACACCCAAGCACCAAAACCACAGTTTTACTTTATAATCAAAGGAACATGTCCGAACTTTTCGTGGACGCCCTGTTGACTGGATAAAAACAATGAAATGCAGACACTGCATGTAGGCTCAGAGGGATTACAGCATTCATTTAACATTTGCAGCAAAACAAATGTGGAGTCAGAGCCATTACATAAGAAACAATCTCCTTACATTTGTGTCGGTTAAACAAATATGAATCTTGACAGCCTCAGCCTCATCAAAACAGGGTGGCGGAAAACAAATGACAAAAGAGACATGAGGGAAGGCATCAAATGTAACCTTAAGAGTGCTAAAAGTTTGTCTCAACTGTGCTGCCTGAAGCAGCAATGGAGGTCCTTCTCCATACCCCCCCCCCTCTATATACACACACACACACACATAGAAAATCTGTGTTTTAACCTTTGGAGTGAAACCCTTGTGCCACCTGAACTCCTGACCTGTAGACCTGAAGGTTGGCGGTTCGAATCTATGAGACAGGGTGTGTTCCCATCTGCTAGCCCCAACTTCCCATGCCATTAAATGAGAGAAACCTCCCACGGGATGGTAACACATCCAGGTGTCCCCTAAGTCAGTGTTTCCCAACCTTTTTCGAGCCGCGGCATACTTTTTACATTTTCAAAATCTGGGGGCACACCACCAACCAAAATGACACAAAATGACACTCTAACACAGTAATACATATAGGTACTAGGAATTTACCTTGAGTTTTGGAGGTGTAGTTCACCTACATCCAGAGAGCACTCTGGACTCGGGACCGGCGAAGCATGCAGGAAGGAAGGCGCCGTGGTGGCGGGCAGGGAGCCGGAGGGAGTCCGAGAGCGGTTTCCCACGCACCGGGGAGGAGGGAGGGGCGGGGCCCTGTGGGGAGCGGTTCTCTCGGTTTGCGGCTTCGCCGGACTTGGCAGAGCCGCGAACCGGGAGAAAGGCTCTCCGAGGTGCCCAGGTTCCCGCCTCCTCCTCCTCCGGAAGTGAGCCTGCAGGATAGACTCTATTCTGTGGGCTCACTTCCAGAGGAGGAGGACAGCGTCGCCCGGCCCCTCCTCTCCTGAGCCTCCCCTGCCTCTCTAAGTCCTAGAGAGGGTCGTGTTTCCCAACTGCTGTTCCGCGATCGGCTGGTGTGCCGCGGGAAAACCTCTCTCAGCAGCAGCAGGAGGGGGAAGAAGGGGGGGGGGAGGTTTTCTCGTGGAACACCAATTGATCTCTCACGGAACACTAGTGTGCCGCGGAACAGCGGTTGGGAAACACTGCCCTAAGCAATGTCTCTGTAGACGGCTGATTCTCTCACACCAGAAGCAATTTGCAGTATATTCTCAATTTGCTTCTTATATAATTTTAAAAAATGGGGGGAAAGCTGGTTTTGGAAAAGTTCTCCCCAATATTTAGTTTTCAATAATCAGGTTTTTTTAAAAACCCCAATGGAGCTGAATTTAATCAGATAAACCCTATTTTCTATAATTTGATGCAGCCCAGACCCAAGTTTGGGGTATGCAGAATGAATGAATGAATGAATCTACTTGCTTATCCGACCTTTTTCCTGACATAGGGCCCAGGCACATTTAAAACATAATAAACCCCACACTGAAAACTTCATGCCATGTGATTTAAAAACCAAAGTCCTGCCAAAGTACAAAGGTATTTGCCTACTTTTCCTATAGCAAGAGAACAGAAAGGAGGCAGACTGAACTTTCCACCAGAGGGAATTCCACAGCCTGGGAACAGCCTCTAAGGGCCCTTCCAGACAGGCCCTATATCCCAGGATCTGATCCCAGATTTTCTGTTTATCTCAGATTATCTGGCAGTGCGGACTCATATAATCCAGTTTAAAGCAGAAAACCTGGTATCAGATCCTGTGATATAGGGCCTGTCTGGAAGGGCCCTAAGAAGGCTTTTCCTCATGCAGGGGTGGTCTAAGGTAATTTTAAATGGTAAGCGAACATTATTTTGTCGCCCCCCCCAAAAAAACATTCTTTTGGTGTCCCCCCCTTCCGCGCATGCCCAGAAGCTGCTGTGCGCAGGCGCAGAAGCCTGTAAACACAGCACTCGCCCCTCCCCTTTCCCTTGCCCCCCCAAGTTCCACATCCACCACCCCCCATGCCTATTACTTCCTCTTTGCCACAGCAGACATGTTTGCTGTCTTGGGAAGAAGTGCAAGCCGAAGACAAGAGATGCGGGGAAAGGAGGAGGAGGGCGCGGGTGGGAACGGAAAGGCAAAGGGAGGGTCCGCCTTACCCACACACCCGCCTGGCTGCCTGTGCTTGGACGATTCTCGGCACGGGGGAGGGAGGCCCACAGGGAAGAAGGCAAGGTAAAGAAAGGCGGGCTCCGCGGGTCGGCTAACGGAGCTGCTGCTGCTGCTGCTTGCCTGTCATCCGCCCAACTTCAGTACCCAGCCAGCAAGGAAAGAGAGAGGAGAGAGAGAGAGAGAGATTGAGGGAGCAGGGAGGGAGGGGAGGAAGGGAAGAAGCGGGGGGAGCTTCGGCGAGGCAGGCTGCGCATGCACCTCTCGGCCTAAGCGCTGGCCCCGGCGGAGCAGCTGGAGTCTCCCCGCTTCTCCCCAGCGTGACTCACGGAGGACCCCCTCCCCTCCCGCGACTGAGGAGACTCCGAGGAAAGGAGGGAGCGAGTGGCTGGTGGCTAAAGAGGGGACCGAATGAGGCGGGGGCGGGCAGGGATGGGGGCTGGAGGCGGGGAGGAGGCACCAGGGCCACGTCCTTTGTGGATGGCAGGGAGGGAGGCAGGCAGGGAGGGAGGGCAGGGGAATGCGCCCTTTACCCAGAGATGGCGCCCCACGCAGCGGTGTCCTTTGCCTACCGGTAGGACCGCCCCTGTCCTCATGTCCACACCAAGGACCAATCTATACTGCCATATAATGCAATGTAGATGGGATCCAAATGGGCCTGTGATTATGTTGGAACTGAAAGAAAGCCCTCCTCTGAAGATCATATCCAGGCAGGCTTATATAGGGAGATGGTCTGGACCAGTGGTTCTCAACCTGTGGGTCCCCAGATGTTGTGGCCTTCAATTCCCAGAAATCCTAACAACTGGTAAACTGACTGGGATTTCTGGGTGTTGTAGGCCAAAACACCTGGGGACCTACAGGTTGAGGACCACTGGTCTGGACTCAGTGTTAGGCTGTAAAGATCATAGCCAGCCCTGAAACAGATTTCAGCCAGAGAAGTTCCCAGTAACCAGTTGTAATCAACAGCCTGGCCGCAGCATTTTGGACCCAAAGAGTTTCCAAAATTTAGACTGCATTGCAGTAATCCAAACAGGATGTAATAATCAAAGTATGTATTACTATTACTAGCCAGATCTTATGTCTCTAGGCACAGCTAATGCACTAGTTTTACCTGTGCAAATGCATTCCTGGCCACCACTGAAACCTGACTGTCCAGGCTCCAATCTGACTTCAGAGTACAACCAAGCTGCAAATTTGAAATTACACAGGGATGTAATCCCATGTAGTGCTGGTTGAAGCCCTATTTCCTGATCTGCTTTATGGCTGACCGGAATTAAGTTTCAATTCGTTCACCCTCATTACTGATGCCTGGCAGTGGTTTCAGACTTAGATGGAGAGAGAAAGCTGGATGTTATCAATATACTGAGAAATTGCGGTATATAGGAAAAGCCAATTATATGCCAGAAAAGGTTTATTTCTACTTTGAAAGGAATTGTGGTGGTGGTAGTCAAGGAGAAGGAGGAAAGGGAGGAGGAGGACAATGAAAAGGAGGATATTTAGAAGGCAAAGTACTATATATTCATATAATGAGAAGCATAACAAGAAGGTCTCTTATATGTTACAATTTTTGCAATTGTTTACCCTTCGCATCTAGCCTAGCTCATCCTTGTTTAAGTCTTCTATTATTTCATACTTTGTTTTATTATGTTATTGCTTCTATTTTATTGCATTATTATGTTATTGTTAAGTATTTTTTTTATTTGATGTTATTGTCTGTTTTGTATGTATTTGTTTGGGCTGGAAGTCAGCCTGAAGAAAACTGAAGTTCTCTACCAGTCCGCACCATAGGAAGAACACCACCCCCACGTCAGCTTAGGCAAATCTGTGCTTAAGTCCGTTCAGCAGTTCACCTACCTGGGAAGCATCATCTCTTCAGACGCCAAGATTGACAAAGAGATAGATCACAGATTAGCAAAGGCATATAGTGCATTCGGAAGGCTTCACAAAAGAGCAACAAGCACCTGAGGCAAAGCACAAAAATCAGTGTGTACAGACCTATTGTACTGTCTATTATCCTTTATGGGTCTGAAACATGGGTCACCTATCGCCAACACCTACGACTCCTCGAACGCTTTCATCAGCGCTGTCTTCACTCAGTCCTAAATGTATGCTGGACTGACTATGTGACGAATGTTGCTGTTCTTGAGCAAGCAGGGATCACCAGCATTGAGGCCATGCTATTGAAAACACAGCTGCGCTGGGCAGGGCACGTCTCTAAGATGGAGGACCACCGCCTCCTAAAGATACTACTCTGCGGTGAACTCGCCACGGGTCAGCGCAAGAGAGGCGCCCCCAAAAAGAAATATAAGGACTCCCTGAAACAACATCTCAGGCTCGGCCAGATTGATCAGCAACAATGGTCCACCCTGGCCTCACATCGGGAGGCATGGAGACGCACTATCCATAATGCTGCGGCCTCTTTCGAGAAGACACGCCGAATAGGTCTCGAAGAGAAACGACAATGCAGGAAGAACCGCAACTTGGAAACAACATCACCCAAGGAGACTTTCTGCTATGCCTTCTGCAACCGGACTTGCCTAACTCAGATTGGCTTTTTTAGTCATCAACACGCTTGTAAAAAGTGTGGGATGAGTCCTTCCTAAGAATCTTCATTCACAAAGTAATGCCATAGAGATGTATTTGATTTTGCCTTATTGTAATTGCTTGGTCTTGGCCTCATGTTAGCCCCCATGAGTCTCTTTGGGGAGATAATGGTGAGGTACAAATGAAATTATTATAATTATATTATTATTATTTTGTACTTGAAAGAGAAATTGATCTGGGGTTTGGAGAACAAGCCCTATGAGGAGCAGATTAAAGAGCTGGGCATGTTTAACCTGCAGGAGAGGAGACATGATGGCCATGTAAAAATATGTGAGGGGAAGTCATAAGGAGAAGGGATCAAGCTTGTTTTCTACTGCCCTGGAGACTAGGGCGCAGAACTTCCTAATGGTGAGAGCTGTTCAGCAGTGGAACTCTCTGCCCTGGAGTGTGGTGCGGGCTCCTTCTTTGGAGGCTTTTAAACAGAGGCTGGATGGCCATCTGTTGGGGGTGCTTTGAATGCAATTTTCCTGCTTGGCAGGGGGTTGGACTGGATGTCCCACGAGATCTCTTCCAACTCTATGATCCTATGATAACACACAAATCTTCTGTTACCAACCGATTCACTTCTCAATTGCAACAGATGATTTTTGTAAGCTTGTATATGTGGCAAATCTTCCATATTAAGACACGTGGAAAGTCGTTTTGAGTTGCCAATGACTGCACATTGTGCAGCTGTATAGAAATGAATTTGTCTGTCTCCTTGGAGCTCTGTCTGTCGTGTTCCGACCAACTCTCTCTTCACATTGTCTCACATACCAGCTGAATAAAGCTGACATTGAATTATGACAGAACGGTTTCACCCTCTATCAAAAAAAATTGGGAGCAAGACAAAAAGAAGCAACTTGAGCAGTGCTGTTCATTTTTGTGTGTGTGTAGTTCAGCCCTTTGATGAAAGATGTCCTGATGACAACTTCAGATGATCACGGAGTTCAGCCACAGTTGACAGTAGGCAGTGTGACAGCACTTCCACCACACTTAGGACCATGGTGATCTCTGCTATATGTGATCATCATTGAGGAGTCCAAACAGAAAAGTCACTTGAGAGCGATCACTGAAGATATGGTATGCTTCCAGAGCGACAGCTCCTAACTGCACAAATCAAAAGCCATTCCTCAACTATTCTATCTTCCTTCAAAATAGGCCGTGGTAAGAAAAAGATACGTAGAACAAGTTGTATGGAACCACGGGACGTTTACAAATGGACGGCAGCCCTGTTTGGACCTGTTGTAATATTTCACGAATGAGACAAGGCAGTTGCACAACAAAACTTGCATTCAAGCACTGTTAATTTTGTTCTCCGTTCAAATTTATGCTTCACAGGATGCTCTCGGTCAGGCAGCAGACTTAGAAGTGTTGGCTGTCATTTCTGAAAACCTGAAAAATATCTCCAGATTTGTTTTGCTGGAAGTCGAGCTGTAATATAAAAACTCCCCGTAAACGGCAATGACAGCTCACACAAACTACTTGGATACCATGCTGTGTAAAATGATTTACTGGATAAGTCTCATTTTAAAAACCCTAATCCAAAGCCATTCGCCTTGCTTGAAAGAACTTCAAAAGCCTGAAAGGCCCTCATCTCTTAGGATGCAAGAAAAAAAAGTTAGAAGAGAAATATGTCTTGATATTTGGGAAATGTAGTTCCATTATCGGAGCCCCTGGTTGCACAGTGGGTTAAATTGCTGAGCTGTTGAATTTGCTGACCGAAAGGTCACGGTTCAAATCCAGGGAGCAGGGTGAGCTCCTGCTGTTAGCCCCAGCTTCTGCCAACCTAGCAGTTCGAAAACATGCAAAAAAATCTACAAAACACATGCTGGAACTGCAAGTAGATAGAAGGTACCTTCTCTTGTTTATGGTGATCATGTAAGAAGGCAACACAGTATTGGAAAACAATATATGAAGAAATTTAGAACAGTGTTTCCCAACCAGTGTGCCGTGGCACACTAGTGTGCCATGAGCGATCATCAGCCGTGCCGTGGGAAATTGGAACCTCCAATACCAGACCTGGGCGTTTCACGGCCCGCCGGCCGATTCTGACCGGCCCGCGCAAGGGCCCCAGCAGGCAGGCAAGCAGAGCGCAATGTACCTTGTATATGACAATTAACAATTAATGGGAATAACACCAATGGCTATGTAGCATATGCAATACTGTAATGGTTATATTTATCACATAAATAGTATCATATATACACAATATTAAAGCAAATAGCATGCCTTCGCTCTCCCTTCGCGCGCTCCCCCCTACCTTGCACTCACCCCCACCTCTCTATTGCTTGTGTGTGTGAGAGAGGGGGGAGGGCTGGAGATGGCCAGGGGGGATTTGTTACTGCTCGGGGACGTGTAGCTCTTGGGCCTGGCTTGGAGGCACGTGTCCCTTTAAGAGCACGGGGCCAGCCCTGGGCGCGTGGGATAGGCTGCCTTTGGCAGGGATGGGCTGGGAGGAGCCCCCCGCATCTGCGCACTCTGGCTGGGAAGGAGAGGAGGGGGCCCCGGGGAGGAGGAGGAAGCCCGAGCAGGTGCCTTCGCAACCCTTGCTCCGAGGAAAAAGAAAAGTTTGCACCTTTGGAAAGAAGAGGAGGGACAGGTGAACTACGACTCCCAAACTCACGGTCAATGCCCACCAAAACCTTTCAGTATTTTCTGTTGGTCTCATGAGAGTTCAGTGTGCCAATTTTGGTTCAATTCCATTGTTGCTGGATTTCAGGATGCTCTTTGATTGTGTGTTAACTATAAATCCCAGAAACTGTAACTCCCAATTGTGAAGCTCTATTTTCCCCAAACTCCATCTGTATTCACATTTGGGCATATTGAGTATTCATGCCAAGTTTGGTCCTGATCGTTTGAGTCCACAGTGCTCTCTGGATGGAGGTGAACTACAACTCCAAAACTCAAGGTCAATGCCCACCAAACTCTTATAGTATTTTCTCTTGGTTATGGGAGTTCTGTGTGGGAAGTTTGATTCCATTCCATCATTGGTGGAGTTCGGGAATGCTCTTTGATTGCGGGTGAACTATAACTCCCAGCAACTACAACTCCCAAATGACAAAATCTATTTTTACTGATGGTCCCTCCTTAGGTTAGTATTAGTATGTATATATGTGTGTGTGTGTGTGTGTGTGTGTGTGTGTGTGTGTGTATATATATAGAGAGAGAGAGAGAGAGAGAGAGAGAGAGAGAGAGAGAGAGAGAGAGAGAGCACGAGCACAACAGTGTATGTGTCTTTCTGCCATTCCTGGCAGGATATCTATGTTGTGTTCATCGAAACAGGCCCAGGTTTCACACTGAGTGTATAAATACAGTACATTTTAAAACAAATTAACTATATGTATTACCGTGTTAGAGTGTCATTTTGGTTGGTGGTGTGCCCCAGAATTTTGTAAATGTAAAAAAATGTGCCGTGGCTCAAAAAAGGTTGAAAAACACTGATTTAGAAGATAATGGACATCAAGATTTATTATTTATTTATCTCTGGTATTTGTACCCCGTCACTTTTCTACCCCCAAAGGGGGACTCAAGATGGCTTACATTCGCAATGGTACAAGACCGCTACATCATAAATACAATAATATAATCACAGTCACATAAATAAACATTAAAACAATTACATAATCATTAAAAACCAAAATATATAGCATTAGTCAAAACCATAAAACAAAGCACAATGTCCTCTGCCGCAACGCCATTCCAGTCAATGTCCGATAAAGTGCAAATTACGTCTGCTGCCCGAAGGCCTGGTACCAGAACCACAATTTTAATTAAGAAAGAAACCTGAACTCCTCCTATTAGGCATCACAGACAGGAACGTGGACACAAACAATGACCAACTCCTAAATTATCTGACCACGGCTGCAAGATTAGTATATGCAAAAAATTGGCGATTGGAAGAAATTCCTACAAAAGATCAATGTCAACTGAAAGTGTTAGATGTAATGAATATGGATGAACTGTCCCAACTCCTAGCAAGACACCAAGGAATGCCAAAAAAGAATACAGGCTGGCAGCTATTTAAAACTTGTATGGAAAAGGAGAAGAACACTATGATTATTTAACTTAGGAACAAAAGTAGGCCACATGCCGAAAGGACATAACCACGAAAGGAGAAAGCAGAAATCAATTTCTTTATTTTGGATTTGGAGACAAGATTACACAGCTCGCAAAGAAGACTAGAAGTACTGAAGCTCTCTCTCTCTTTCTAGATAGATAGATAGATATAGTCTATCGTTCTGCTGCTTTTTCTCCCCTCCTTTGTTTATTATATTCAAAATTTCTAATAAAAATCATTACCCCCCCCAAACATGCAAAAATGTGAGTAGATCAATAGGTACCACTCCGGCGGGAAGGTAATAGTGCTCCATATAGTCATGCCGGCAACTTGACCTATGGACAACGCTGGCTCTTCTGCTTAGAAATAGAGATGAGCACCATCCCCCAGAGTCGGACACGACTAGACTTAATGTCAAGGGGTAACCTTTCCATTTTAATAATAATAATAATAATAATAATCTTTATTTATAACCTGCCTCCATCTCCATCTCCCCAAAGGGGACTCAAGACGGCTAACATGAAGCCAAGCCCAAAAGAACAATATAAACACAATTGAACATAAAACAGCCAAGGAAAAAAAATCATAACAAAATATATAAAATAACTAAAATAAACAATATAGCAACACATAATATAGTCAACACAGCGGAAAGAACTTCCTAAATGTGAGAGCTGTTCAGCAGTGGAACTCTCTTCCCCGGAGTGTGGCGGACGCTCCTTTTTTGGAAGCTTTTAAACAGAGGCTGGATGGCCATCTGTCGGGGGTGCTTTGAAAGCAATTTTCCTGCTTCTTGGCAGGGGGTTGGACTTGATGGCCCACGAGGTCTCTTCCAACTCTATGATTCTATGAAATGCTGTGATTTAGGGAATGAGAAAAACTGATACACCCGGGAATTGCGTGGCATCCAGATCTTGCCGAACTCCCAGACAGGATAGACAACGGCGAAGTTTGCTACTTTGAACATCTAAAGTAGAGATTCCCAAACTCCAGGTGTTTTGGACTCTTAACTCCCAGAAACCTCATCTGCCTTGCCCAATGATCAGGGATTAAAAATCTAAATGAGGTTAAGAGCAATTAAAACATATAAGCATTGCAATTACAACTTTAAAATCTCCTTTTATAGTTGTAATTGCAATGTTTATACAAGTACATAACTTGTCAGTCCAGTTACAGATAGGCTTGAAGTGGTTTTTCCATGCAGATAACACAGGGCATTTTTCTTACAATCAAACAGCAACATCTTTACATTCTAATGAAGTCTGTGCAGTCTGAGAGTCTAATGGCATTTGTCCTCGAAAAGGGAGTCTCAGTCTGAATAGTCCCAGATCTGGTCACATGGTTTGCAGTCCCCCCCCCCCTACCTCAAACTACAGAGTTTGAAGGAATCTGCATACAAAAATATATATACAGTAAGCCAGTGTTTCCCAACTGGTGTGCCGCAGCACACTAGTGTGCCGTGAGAAATTGGAACATCCAATACCCTTTCTTCCTCCTGCCGAACACTTTTTCTTCTCTACTCAGGCTCCCTTCTTCCCAGCCTCGCTCTGCTCGCTTTGCTCACGCTGCTGCTTCTGCCGCCATTTTGATCCGAGGGGGCAGCGTGAGTGTGTTCAGGAGGAGAGGGGGCAGGGAGGAAGATGTGACCCGAGCGGGCACTACTGCACAGACTCGCAGTAGTGGAGAAGAAAACGTTCGGCAGGAGGGGGAAGAAAGGGCGCGAAGTGGAAGGGGGAGGAAGCTGGCATGGGCAAACTTGGACCTTCCAGGTGTTTTGGACTCCAACTCCCACCATTCCTAGCAGCCTCAGGCCCTTTTCCTTTCCCCCCCTTAGCCACTTAAGCAGGAAAGTGCCTCAGGCTGTTAGGAATGGTGGGAGTTGAAGTCTTTCTGCCATTCCTGACAGAATATCTATGTTGTGTTCATCAAAACAGGCCCAGGTTTCACACTGAGTGTATAAATACATTTTAAAACATATTAACTATATGTATTACTGTGTTAGAGTGTCATTTTGTGTCATTTTGGTTGGTGGTGTGCCCCAGGATTTTGTAAATGTAAAAAATGTGCCGTGGCTCAAAAAAGGTTGAAAAACACTGCAGTAAGCAATCTGAATTATATACATAACAAATAACTAGTATAGGAGGTTTGTAGAAGATTGCCATTTCCAACAATTACACTTAACCGCTTAGCACTGAGGGCTTTCTTTTGCAGGCCTTTGTTGGTGTTTGTTTTCTCGTTTGAAGATAGCTTCCGAGTGCATTAAATGGCTGGTGCAAATGGGGCCTAAGGCACAGGGTCTCCACTTGCTGCCTGAAATATGGGTTGAAAAAGGGGGGGGCTTCTTTCATGTCCCCACATGGGAAGCTGGAGCTGACAGACAAGAGCTCACTCTGTTTCACGAATTCAAACCGATGACCTTCAGGTCAGCATTTCAGCTGGTACAAGGGTTTAACCCATGGCGCCACTGCAAAAATCTGATGAGAAACTAATGGTTGCCACTTGTAAGCGGAAACTTCTTGGGCTGTACTGCTTGCGCTATCCCTTGCCCAGCCCTTTTATAGTTGGCCATGTTCATTTTGTAATCCTGGCCATTGGTTTGTTGAACCTCTACTGATGGAGCTACAATGAAATGGGTTTTTAATATTTTTATTTTTTTTAATTTTTAGGGTGCTTTAAAAAGATGTTGTTATTTTATGATGCTTTTAGTTGTTATTTTGTTCGTTAAGTTAAATTAGGTTGTGTTATATTGCCGAATGTGTTTATTTTGATGTAATTGTATGTTTTTTTCTTCCAGGCAATTGAATGTTTGTCTTATGTGTTGGAAACTGCCCTGAGTCCCTTCGGGGAGATGGGGCGGTATACAAACAAAGTGTTATTATTATTGTTATAAATCAACCTAACCTGTTGAATATCCAGCTCACATTTTGTGATGGAGTGGAGAGAGGGATGCAAGTTTAAGAAGAGGCAGGAAAGGTAGCCTTCAAAATGTGGAATCGATGGATGGTTGAGGGAGATGAAAACGTGGGGAATGGCAAATTTATTTATTTATTTATTTTACAGTATTTATATTCTGCTCTTCTCACCCCGCAGGGGACTCAGGGCAGATGCACATATACATGGCAAACATTCAGTGCCTTAGACATACAAAATACTGTATATAGACAGACACAGAGGCAATTTAACATTCCAGCTTTCCAGCTTCATGAGGGTATGCTCGATTCTGGCCACAGGGGGAGCTGCCACTTCACCGTCCACTTGTGACATCGAATCCTTGATGGAGTACTTCCTCATTCTTACGCATGCTGCTGGAAGGTTTTATGGTGTCGTAAATTAGTTATATTACGTAAAAGTGGTACCTACATTTCCCACTTGACAGATGCAAGTGTCTTTTGGGCTGCATAGGTCAACAGCAAGCTAGACCATTAGTGGTCAGGAGCTCACTATGACCCAGGCTGGCTTCGAACTCATGACCTCTCCGTCAGTAGTGATTTAATGCAGCTGGCTACTAACTAGCTGCGCCACAGCCCGGTTTGCATTTTTAAAGCAAGGGTTATGTATCCAAAGGGTGGTCCAATAGAGACAAGAAGGCACATAAAATAGAACCATAAGCCGAAATTCTGCTTGGAAATTAAACTACTGAACATTCGTTACAAAGATATGATAGAAGTGGATTGTGTCCACAAAAGCCAGGGTTAAAAATGCAAACCGGGCTGTGGCACAGCTGGCTGGGAGTCAGCTGCATAAGATCTCTACTGACCAGAAGGTCATGAGTTCGAGGCCTGCCCGGGTCGAGGTGAGTCTAGAATAAAGGCGAAGAGAAAAGGCAGTCTATGCAATCTGAATTTCTCTTTCTCTTTCACAGGAAGCACTCCCGGGGCTGCAGACTTGGCCAAAATGACTGAGTGACTTCTTTCCCCTTGGGATTTTGTTCCTCCCCTTTTTTGGCCTGCTCCCCTCTCCTTCCCCTCTCCAACCCCTTGGAGTGTACAGCCACTGGGAAGAGGGGAAGGCAAGAAAAAGAAGAGAAGAGGAGGAGGAAGAAGAGGTCAGCTCAATCAGGTATGGAAAGTAGGAGGAGTTGAGAAGACTGGGGGGTGCATCTCTACTGGAGAATGGATGCCATTTGGCACTGCTTGGGGATCCCATAGCACGTGCTATGGGATCCCCAACTCTCTTTGGCAGACTATGTAAAAGAACTACTGCTAGATATAATCCTATACTGGAAGCTCCAGAAGACTAATAGAAATGGCATTTAGTCACCCATCTCTCCCCATATCTTAATCTAAAACACTATTCATCTTAAGTCTTGAAAACGTTTACTAGGACGTAAACTGCACCATAAAAGGCCAAAGTTTGCCCCTGCCTAATATGGACCAGCATTATGCATGGTCACATGTCCTACACCAGTGTTTCCCAACCAGTGTGCCGGGGCACACTAGTGTGCCGTGAGTGATCATCAGGTGTGCCGTGGGAAAATGGAACCTCCAGGAAGGGGGGGGGGGGGAGTCTAGTGTGTTGAAGTATAAAAACCTTAAGAAACCTACCTCTATAAAAGCACAAAATTACAACCACCCCCCCTCCCCACCCGTTGTCTACTTGGTCTCTCCCTGTCCATGCATTGGGAAGACCCGCCTCCCTTTCCCCAAGTAGAGACCTCCTCTTGCCTCCTGGGGCTTCTGTGTGTGAAATTTGGCCCAGTTCTATCATTGGTGGGGTTCAGAATGCTCTTTGATTGTAGGGGAACTACAAATCCCTGCAACTACAACTCCCAAATGTCAAGATCTATTTCCTCTGAACTCCATCTGCGTTCATATTTGGGCATATTGAGTATTCATGCCAAGTTTGGTCCTGATCTGACATTGTTTGAGTCCACATTGCTCTCTGGATATAGGTGAACTACAACTCCAAAACTCAAGGTCAATGCCCACCAAACTCTTACAGCATTTTCTCTTGGTTATGGGAGTTCTGTGTGGGAAGTTTGTGTCTTTCTGCCATTCCTGCCAGGATATCTATGTTGTGTTCATCAAAACAGGCCCAGGTTTCACACTGAGTTTATAAATACATTTGGTAAATATGCCGTCACACCAGGTCTGTTTGAAATTAAAACTGGCAGATGTGTTGTCCTTTTTACCTGGTGGACTGCAGAGCGCTTGCTGAAAAAGCTAGGTGGTCTGACAACCCAAAAAAACTCCAAAATAAAGTTGAAAATCAAACAGTTTATTCAATAACAAAGTCTTTGCAGGACTTGGCACAGCTTCTTAATGGTTGCAAAAAAAACAGAGTGGAAATGCCTTGGGTTGTTGCTCAAAAGATTCCTACTGCTTCTTTTTGGATGGCAGGAAACCCGTTATTTCCACCCTGGTCCTAGGTGTTTGGTTGAAGGAACCACTCCTTCCCCCCTCTAAACCTAGGCTCAGTCCAAAAGGTGACCTAAAGCTGGGCTGGTAACCAGATGTCTATCCTATACAGCATGCAAAGCCAGTCTCTGCAAGGTACCATAAACTCATCTGGTTCCAGCAGTCCCCCAGCTAATGGTCAAGCAAATAGCAATCAGCAGGTCAGCATGCAGGTTAGCACCCAGGTAAGCACCCAGTACTTACAGTGACCCTTTCGGAGCCAATCCTGGCTGGCCAAAAACACATCTGGCTTCCTTCCCTCTCTGAAAGGAACTAAAACACTTTCTAAAATGGAGGCCAATCCCCAGGAAGAAAAAGGGGCGGACACCAACTAAAAAGATACATTTGCAGAGCTTTAGGTGGCAAATTCTGCACCAGGCTGCAACCTTGCTAATAATTAACAGGCAAGGTGCCAGTGTGTCTGGAACAGTCCCAGTAAAAAATGCAAAAGGAAAAATGCTGCCTTTTTAAAAACCAAACTATGGGGCATATGCATATGAAACGTCTGGAGGATGGAACAGTAAATGTAAAAAGTGTGCCGCGGCTCAAAAAAGGTTGGGAAACACTGTCCTACACCCATTACTTGAGAATCCATTCCCTTAAATTGTGGGTACGTCTACCTGTCTGAATGTATCTCCTGCTATGAGCCATCACATAGCTTAAGATCTTCAGGAGAGGCCCTGCTCTCGGTCCCGCCACAGTTGGTAGGAATGAGAGACAGGGCCTTCGCAGCAGTGGCCCCTGTCTGTGGAACTCCCTCCCCTAAGGGCATCAGGTTAGCCACCTCCCTCCTGTCCTTTAGGAGACAACTAAAGACCTGGCTGTGGGCCCAGGCGTTTGACTAAAGGTATTGATCATTGGACTATGGCAGCTGGACTTGTATATTATGACGTGACTATATTATAATTATTTGGCTGGAATCTGGTTTAGTGGTATCTTAATTTGAATGCTAATGAATCTTTTATTGATGATTTTATAGTGTTTTATTGTACCAATTGTTTTTATTGAATGTATTTTTGTATAGCATCATGGATGCACATGTGAAGCTGCCCCGAGTCCCCCTTGTGGAAGAAAGGCAGGGGAGAAATAAAGATAATAATAATACATATATACCAGACATGGCCAAATTTAGGCCCTCCAGCCAGTAGGCTGTTAGGAATTGTGGGAGTTGAAGTCCAAAACACCTGGAGGGGCTAAGTTTGACCATGTCTGATCTATACTGGAGTTGTAGTTTTACAACAGGGGTGCTCACACTTTTTCAGCATGCGAGCTACACTTAAAGCAACCAAGTCCAAAA
The DNA here is from genome assembly GCA_030556195.1 of Anolis apletophallus. Classification (NCBI taxonomy): domain Eukaryota; kingdom Metazoa; phylum Chordata; class Lepidosauria; order Squamata; family Anolidae; genus Anolis; species Anolis apletophallus. Next base: position 115,990,396 of record JARBWK010000005.1, on the reverse strand, counting down.
GATCTACCTGCCCCCGCTGCCGTGCGCTCTCCCGCCGCCATGCGCTCTGGCCATTGTGCGTGCTCCTGCTGCTGTTTTCCACCTGCGCAGTGCTTCTTCTGCCTGCGGGGCATTGCAGGAAAGAGAAAGCATGAGGCGGGGCATCCAGAGGGAGCGCTCCACCCTGCCTGTCTCACCGGCAACGAAGGCTGCACAGCTACTTCTGGACGAGAGAGAGGCAGGGTGCTCCCTCTAGAGGCCCCGCCTCGTGCTTCCTTCTTCCTGCAATGCCCCGCAGGCGAAAGAAGCACCACAAGAACGAAAGCCAGCAGCAGGAGTGCGCGTGCACGCAGGGTGTGCGTGTGCATGGCAGGAGCGCCCCATCCGTCTGGTGAGGCCCGAAGATCACCTGGAAGAGGGCCGAAGATCTACTAGTAGCTCCCGAGCAGGCCCAGATTAGCGGACTGTGCCGCCCGAGGCCGCCTGTCTAAATGCCCCCCGGGGGGGCGGGGCCTCTTGTGGGGGGCAGGGCCGGCGAGAAGGAGAAGGCACCGCCGGAAGTCCCACCCCTAGGGCGAATCACGCGGCTTCCCCCGCTGCCGCCGCGCTCGCACCAGCGCCCCTCCTCCCTTCAGTGGGCACCGGTGCGAGCTGGGCGGCGGCGGGGAAGCCGCTGAGTCGCGCTAGGCGGGACTCTGGCGGCGCCTTCTTCTCGCCGGCAGCGGCTCCGCCCCTCCTCCCTTCAGTGAAGGGAGGAGGCGGAACCGGCGTGAGGGGAGAAGGCGCCGCTGGAAGTCCCGCCCCTCATGCGGCTTCCCCCGCCGCCGCCCAGCTCGCCCATGCCCCAAACACGAGCGCGGCCGCGGCGGCGAAAACCGCGTGGGCAGGACTTCCAGCGGCGCCTTCTCCCTCACGCCAGTTCCGCTCCCTCCCTTCACTGACGGGAGGAGGGGTGGCGCCACTGCCGGCAAGAAAGAGAAGGCGCCGCCGGAAGTCCTGGCCCTAGGCGCCACGTGCCTTCGTGTTTGTGAGGGGCGGGACTTCCAGCGGCGCCTTCTCCCTCACACGGTTCCGCCTCCTCCCTTCAGTGAAGGGAGGAGGGTGGAGCCGTCGGCGAGATAAAGGCGCCGCTGAAGTCCCGCCCTAGGGCGACTCACGCGGCTTCCCCGCCGCCACCCAGCTCGCACCGGCCCCTCCTCCCTTCACTGAAGGGGGGAAGGTGGGTGCCCGCCCTAGGAGCAGCGGGAAGCTGCTCAATCGCCCTTCAGGCCCCGGAATGCCTCACCCCTTCCCCGCCGCCCGAAGCCAGGGCCTCGGATGGCCTTATGGGTAATCCGGGCCTGCTCCCGAGCTACCTAATGAGCACCCCTGTTTTACAAGGACTGTTGCCTTCTCTGCCAAAGGGTGCTGGCACCTCACCAGACTACAACCTCCAGGATTGCATGCATAGTATTGAGGCATGGCAGTTAAAGTGGTGTTAAACTCCATTCATTCTACAGTGCAGATGCTCCCGGAATGGCAGTCCCCATTGTTGTGTTTGTCCTCCCTCCACACCTCCCCTCGTGAGAGAAAAGCAATAGAGGGATCAGTAGAGGGATTGAGATATAATGAGAGGAATGCAAAAGAGGGGAGAAGGATTGAGTTGGGAAGAGAGAAAGGGAAAACTGAGGCCTCATCTAAACTAATATAGTTTCACAGTGCAATGGAACTGCATTATATGGCAGTGTAGATGGGGCCTGAGAAAGAGAGATTGAAAAAGAGAAAGGGGTTGCAATGGAGAGAAAGGTTAAGATAGAAATAAAGAGAAATGGAGATGGAGAGATAGGGAAGTGGAGCGACCGAGATAGAGAGAAATTGAGATAGATAAGAAAGACTGAGATTAAGAGAGAGATGAAGAGAGAGAGGAAAAGAAGAATAGAAAGAAATGGAGAGAGAAGTTGAGAGAGAAAGAGAAGAAAGATTGAGATAGAGAAAGAGGAAAAGGAGAAAGATGGATTGAGAGAAAAAAAGAAGAAAGCTAGAGAGAGATAGAAAGACTGAGAAAGAGGGAAAGGAGAAAGAAAGATTGTCATCGAATTGAGGGAGTTGAGAGAGAAAGAGAAGAGTAAAAGAGGTGGAGATAGAAAGACAGAGAAAAAAGAAAAAGGATAAAAAGATAGGTATAGAAAGAAAATTGGGTCCCTTCTACACAGCTGTATAAAATCCACATTGAGAAGAGAGAGAGAGAGAGAGATGTTGAGAGAGAGAAGAAAGATTGAGAGAGAGAGGGAGAGCGAGAGAGAGCCAAAAAAAGAGAGAGGGGGGAAAAGGAGAAAGAAAGATTAGTTTAAAGAGAGAGAGGATAAGAGAAAGAGAAGAGAGATTGAGAGAGGGATAGAGAAAGAGAGGTTGAGAAAGGGAAGAAAGATTGAGAGAGAAAGAGAGAAAGAAGAAAAGGAAAAAAGAAAGATTGGTACATAGGAAGAGAATGCTTGAGAGAAAAAGAGAAGAAAGCTTGAGAGAGATGGAGATAGAAAGACATAGAAAGGAAAACGAGAAAGAAAGATTGGTCTAGAGAGAGACAGACAGGGAGAAGGAGAAAAAGGGGAAAAGGGAGAAAGATTGGTATGGAGCTAATATTATCTGTGGAGTACAGTTTCCTATAAATTTTTGAAACTGGTTTCTGATTTGTGATTCTATCCTGTATGTTTTTCCATCTTGTATGATTTGGGTTATATGGTTTCGTAGTTTTTTCTCCCGTATTTTGGCCATGAGCCACCTTCCTGGTTTATTCCCATTTTGGAAATGTTTCTGTTTTAAATATAACAGATTTTTTTTAATTTTTTCTAGATCAATTATTTCTTTTTGCTTTAATAGGGATTTTAATTTCATTTTTATGTCCTTGTCGTTTGGGCTTTGTTTTAAGCTGTCTTCTGCCCATTGAATCTTGTGTAATAAATCTTTTTCGGCCTTGTTTCTATTTCTGTTTCTAATTATAATGTTTTGAATAAAGTGGCCTCTAATAACCGCTTTCCCTGCGTCTCACACCACCCTGTCTGTAGTCTCTTTATTTGAGTTTATTATAAAGTATTCTTCCATGATTTTTTTGTACCTTAATATTTGTTCTTGGCTATTCAATAGATCCTCATTCAGCCTCCACCTCTTCTGTTGTTTGTTCATCCCTAATTTGAGTTCAAGGAAACAATGATCAGAAAATAGTTTTGGGGTTATACAGACATTTTTGGTTTTAGATAAGATATTTTTTGTCACCCACACCATGTCTATTCTAGACCACGTAGCAAATCTGCCCGAATAATAAGTATAGTCTTTCCCTCCCGGGTTAATTTCCCTCCAGGCATCTAATACTTGAGGTCGGCAAGGACATCTTTAGCATCTTTGGGTAGTTGACCTGACCCCTTTTTTTTCCTTTCCTTTTCCTCCTGATCTATCAACCTCTTTCTGTATCACTCCATTATAATCTCCTATGATGACTAGGTCATCAAAACTCTCCTTCAATATAGCTTTTTTCAGATTACGAAAGAACTTAACTTTTGGGCCATTAGGCACATATATGTTACAAATAAGAATTTTGCTTGCATTCCATTCAATTTTGACCCCCACTACTCTCCCGTCCTTGTCTGTAAATGCTAATACCAGATTTAATGAATCTTTGACATAGATTGCCACCCCCTTTTTTTCTTTTGGTGTGAAGAGATAAACTGCCCCCCACTCTATCTTGTTTTAGATAGCCTACATCTCCAACTTTAACATGGGTTTCCTGCAGAGCCACTACCTCCGCTTTTTTACTGTACAACTGGTTAAACACCCTTTTCCTCTTATTGGGGTTATTTAAACCATATACGTTATTTGAGACAATCTTAATTTCCATTATAAAATTTTCTTAACTCTCTTTCTTTCCTTGCTCTTGTCTGCATTGTCCATTCCATCAAGTTGGCCTGATCTCTTTTTCCGTTCCTTTTTTGTTGGATTTCCCCGTCCTCTCTTTCTTCGTTCTCATTGTCTTTATCCTCATCTCATCTTCTTGTTCAGATCTTTCTTCTTCCTCGGTGTTCTCTTTCTCCTCCTTTTCTTTTGTCCTTTATCATTTTGTTCTTGTTTGTATTTGCCTTTCCGCAAGTCTTTCAAGAAAGTTTTTGCTTTTCTTCTGAAGTTATCCATTGCCGTCTTCCCTCTATCGTCAGCATCATGCCTTCTTTCTCCCACCTAAATTTAATGTTGAGTCTTTTAAGTTCATCCGTCAAGGTATAGTATTTCTTTCTTTTAGCTAGGATCGATGCAGGGATTTCTTTCATAATAATAATTTTGCGTTTATTATAGAAGATGGGGCTTCTGGCATGTTCCCTCAAGACGTCATCTCTGATTTTTTTCCTATTAAATGACACAAGCACATCTCGTATAGATTTGTTTTTCTTGAAAATTTGTGGTTATTCTAAAACCCGGTCCATCTCTTTATCAGAGTCCTCCAGTGTCACTTGCAACAGTTTGGCAACAATCTCTGTCATGATTCCTCTAAGATCTTCCTGATCCTCCTCCTCCACGTTCCTAAAGCGTAACTGAAATTCCTTTTCTTTGAGGTCCAGTAGCTCTTGTTGGTCCTCTAATTTTTTATTAAGTGTCTCCAAATCATTAATCTTTTTTTGAAGGGTTGCTTCAAGTTGGTCATGTTTTTCCTCCAGTTTAGCTCCCTTTAACTGGATTGCTTTAATGTCCTCCTGCATTGAGTCCATTTTTTTTTCAATATTGGCCATATCACTTCTCAAGTCCTCCAGTATTTTCTGTTGGTCATGTGGGTTCTCTGTGCCAAGTTTGGTCCAGTTCTGTAATTTGTGGGGGTCTCAGTGGTTTGTGGAAGTCAGAGCTGAATCGATTGAAGTTACTGCAAATCCCATCATCCGTTGTCCATACTCCCCCAAACATTGTTTTTGTGATTAATCACTATGTTTTAATTATCTTCAATTTATAACAATGAAAATACATCCTGCATATTAGATATTTGCATTAGAATTCGTAGGAGTAGCAAAATTATTTATGAAGAAGCAACAAAAATATGGTTGGGGGTCACCACAACATGAGGAACTTTATTTAGGGCTCACGGCATTAGAAAGGTTGAGAACCACTGCATTCATACATATATCTTTCTGTTTAATTGCTATTAAATTAAAAAAATTAATTTCTAGGGGGGCAGTGAGTAATTTTTTTTCTGGAAAGGGGGCGGTAGGCCAAAAAAGTTTGGGAGCCACTGGTTTAGATGGCGTGATTTAACACTGAATGTAATGTTTTTAAATGTTTAATATGTATTTTAATTCCAATGATTTTAAGCTTTGAAATCAATCGAATAATTGGCATATGTAAGCCGCCTTGAGTCCCCTTCAGGGTATAAATAAGGTTATTTACTTATTGCGGGTATTATGGTCCAGGACCACCTGTGAAAAGTAAAAATACGCAAAGTAGGGATGCTCTCTCTTTCTCTCTTTCTCTCTCTCTCTCTATATATATCTCTATATTCGAGGGTAAGGCAAAAGCGAGGAGAGATTTACATTGCACACCTTTTTTTTGTTAGCTATAAGGAAGGGGCTATAAGGCCGTGATTTACATACTGCTTTGTATCTCTTCTTTTTTTTAATGATCGTCTGCCTCTCTCCCGAGGGGGAGTGTAAAACCCCTTTCCACACTCCATCGTTGCCAGGAGGCAAAACCCCGTGAAACAGCGAGTCTGCGAAAAGCGAACCGTGAAATACCAAGGGAACACTGTAATTAATAAATTAATTAATCACCTGTTCATGATCATATTAAATCAATCATACAATATAACTGCTAACAGTACAAATCATGTGTGTTTATTCCCAAAAAAATTGGCGTATTTATTTATCTAGTTATTTATTAAAATATTTTTCCTCCCCTGCCTCTTATGTCATGAGCTCTCTGGGCAATATGCAGAAAGAAATATAAACAATGTAAACAAGATGAAAACGGGGAATCATGCAGATAACTATACTGTAAGGCAGTGTTTCCCAACCTTTTTTGAGCCGCAGCACATATTTAACATTAAAAAAAATCCGGGGGCACACCACCAACCAAAATAACACAAATTGACACTCTAACACAGTAAAGAACGCCTGGGGGTTGGTGGCCTGCTGGGAGCAGCTGCTGGGAGTGCCGAAGCCAGGGGAGGGGGAGGAGCCAGATCGCGGCATGCCCCGCCCCCTCCCCCCGGCTTCAGCTCTCCCACAGCTTCTCCAGCCTTGAGGGGGCAGTGCCAAGCCAGCGGTGGCAGAGCCAGCACAATGCTGGCTTGGCAATGTCCCCACAAGGCTGGAGAAGCTGTGGGAGAGCGGAAGCCGGGGGAGGGGGCGAAGCCAGGCCGCCGCCTCCCCCCCCCCCCCCGGCTGCCTCCCCCCGCGCGGCTTCAGCAAACGAGGGGCAGGAGTCATGGCGGATTGGAGGCTGGCTGGGGAAATGGCCAAAGGAGGCGCCGCCCCGGCCCCTTCTTCTTTGTCGCCGGCCGGCCCTTCCTCCTCCCCCAAGCAGCAGGAGTTCGGCAGGAGGAGAGGGAAGGAAGGGGGGGGCAGAGAGCTTTTCTCGCGGCACAGCAGGAGGTCCGTCACGGCACACTACTGTGCCGCGTCACAGCGGTTGGGAACACACTGCTGTAAGGTCTCGCTTTGTTCTCCCCTTATACTCTTTCATTTTTATCACTTTTACGAAGGAAAATTCAAACACAAACTTGTGACTAACCCAAATTCTCTCTCAGAAATGATCATAAGTCACGCTGGTTTCAGTGGCATATTTAGAACTACTGCTCTGTACATCCCAGCCTGCCTTCCTTGAGCCCAAATACTCAAAGGCTGGGTAAATTAATGCAATGCATCATTGTAGCGCTTTGTTAACTAGTAACTACAAATATGTGTTTAATAGTTACAGAACTTGGGTAAGGGAGAGAATGAGCATACAGTCTGAACTTTCATGTTTCAATTATGTTGTTGGACTAAAATGTACCAGCCTGTTCTCTTCTGTTATAGTACAATCAGTACTATAGCTGCAAGCTACAGCAATTAGAAGCTCCCAAGGAATGTTCCTATCACAATGCAAGATGGTTTTCCTTTCTCTCCTCTATTAAGTGACTTCCGAGATGCGTTTGAGCAGCTCTTGTTGGAACTGCAACAGGTTTATTACCAGTTTGGGGTAATAAAGTTTCTAATATTTATTTAAAAAGAGATTCATCTGAAAAATAAAATGAGAAAATGTGAACCCTCCAAACCACAGTGGAGCTTAATGAGTTCTACAGAAAACAAGAACTACTAGAGCAGTGTTTCTCAACCTTCCTAATGCCGCGAGCCCTTAATACAGTTCCTCACGTTGTGGCGACCCCCCCCCCCAACCATAAAATTATTTTTGTTGCTACTTTATAACTGTAATTTTGCTACTGTTATGAATCACCGTGTAATATCTGATATGCAGGATGTATTTTAATTCACTGGACCAAATTTGGCACAAATACCTGATATGCCCAAATTTGAATACTGGTGGGGTTTGAGAGGGATTGATTTCGTCATTCGGGAGTTGTAGTTGCTGGGATTTATAGTTCACCTACAATCACAGAGCATTCTGAACTCCACAAACGATGGAATTGAACCAAACTTGGCACACAGAACTCCCATGACCAACAGAAAATACTGGAAGCGTTTGGTGGGCATTGATCTTGAATTTTAGAGTTGTAGTTCACCTACATCCAGAGAGCACTGTGGACTCAAACAATGACAGATCTGGACTAAACTTGGCACAAATACTCAATATTCCCAAATGTGGACACTGATGAGGTTTTGGGGACAATAGACTTGACATTTGGGAGTTGTAGCAGCTGGGATTTATAGTTCACCTACAATCAAAGAGCATTCTCAACACCACCAATGATAGAATTGGGCCAAACTTCCACACAGAACCCCCATGAGCAACAGAAAATATTGTGTTTTCTGGTGGTCTTTGGCGACCTCCCTGGCACCAACTCACAACCCCCCCCCCCCGGGTCCCGGCCCCCAGGTAGAGAAACAGTGTACTAAAGTATTTTGTACTGTAGGGATTTAAAAAAATATATTGCTGATCTTAGAATGTATTCTTGACAGCTGTGATACTTTTGCAGTAGGGACGATCAGGACCCACCATAGTTCTTTTCCCTACAAGAAGGATGGGGTTTCCTGGCCAACTGGCCATTCCCCTTCATGATTATGTTTTAAACATCTTTCTTGAAACAAAAATCAATACAGGCACATCTGCAGGTCGGTGTGGGTGTGGATCAGCTCTGTGGCAGCCAAGTGTGGCCTTACCCAAACTCTGGGGAAAGTCAACATTTTGGCCTTGAATTTGGACTATCCCCAAACTTTGGGCTTGTTGGAAAAGTTGGGCCAGTTACGAAATGGAACTAAATATTACATTGCCACCTCATATTTCCCAAGCTTGGGTAACCCAGGGATATGGGATGGCAGTTACCGTCTTCTCCCACCCTTTGCGTTGCGGCAGTTTATGGCCATGTCACAGGTCCCACCTGTTAGATGTTGCCTTGGCAGTTACATTGGCTAGGATGATGGCGCCCAATTGGAAAGCAGTGGGGAGAGGATAGAGAATCCCTCCAATGTCACTGCATGTGACAAGTAAGACCCTATCGTGACCAGAAACCACAACAACATGCAAAGCAGGAGGAGACAAGGGTGCAGTCCAAGGATGCCAAATTACATTCAGTACCATTGAGCAGTTGGGAGTCCCGCCCACCTCCATATGCCATGCCAGATCGACCCTGGATTATTGGGTCGGTATAGATCTGTTCAGTTTGCAAGACATGACCAGCTTCTTCAGAAGTACAGTGGGTTAAACCACTGAGCTGCTAAACTTGCCAACCAAAAGGTTGGCGGTTCAAATCCGTGGAGCAGCATGAGCTTCTGCTGTTAGCCCCAGCTTCTGCCAACCTACTAGTTGGAAAACATGCAAATGTGAGTAGATCAATAGGTACCGCTTTGGCAGGAAGGTGCTCCATACAGTCATGCCAGCCACATGACCTTGGAGGTGTCTATGGACAATGCCAGCTCTTTGTCTTAGAAATGGAGATGAGTACCAACCCTCAGAATCGGACATGACTGGACTTAGTGTCAGGGGAAAACCTTTACCTAATTCATAATGTAATTTATTATTTCCATGAACAGGTAATGACAACACCTAGCTTGCAAGGTATAGCAATGAGGAATGCAACATGTTCCTTTTAACTCCAGACAGATTTCCAGTTTTGTTTTTGTATCTATCACATTTGCAGCAAAGATATAAAATAGAACAATTTAATATGGTCCTCCATGCTGCAAACAGCGAGCCCATCCATTATATTCATCTCTTTATATAATTAATTAATTTTTTTTTATTTATTTGTCACGTTTCTATACCGCCCCTCTCAGCCCGAAGGCAACTCGGGACGGTTTACACAAGGCAGTCTCTGCCCTCAATACAACACAAGCAAACAAACAAAAAAAACCCCCATATAACAAATTAACAATTAAAAACATACAATTGCAGACTCAGCGTCATGTTGAAATCAGTTTCCGTCACATCGTCGTCATTCCATATATCTAATTAAACCTTTATATTTCATCAGCAAATGCCTGCTCAAATAGCCAGGTCTTGACTTTCTTGCGAAATGTCAGGAGGGAGGGGCCGATCTGATGTCTCTAGGGAGGTTGTTCCAAAGCCGAGGAGCCACCACTGAAAAGGCCCTGTCTCTTGTCCCCGCCAGTCACGCCTGTGAAGAAGGTGAGACCGAGAGTAGGGCCTCTCCAGATGATCTTAAACATCTCGATGGTTCATAGGGAGAGATGCGTTCAGACAGGTAAGTTGGACCCGAACCGTTTAGGGCTTTAAAGGCTAAAGCCAGCACTTTGAATTGTACCCGGTAAACTGGCAGCCAGTGGAGCTGGCACAACAGGGTTGTATGCTCTCTGAATGCTGCTCCTGTTATCAACCTGGCTGCTGTCCGTTGGACTAGTTGCAGCTTCCGAACAGTCTTCAAAGGCAACCCCACGTAGAGAGCATTGCAGTAATCTATACGGGATGTAACCAGAGCGTGGACCACCGTGGCCAAGTCAGACTTCCCAAGGTATGGGCGCAGCTGGCGCACAAGTTTTAACTGTGCAAATGCTCCCCTGGTCACCGCCAAAACTTAATTAATAGGGTAGCATAGTATAAACCATGATCCCCTGGTGGCACAATGGGTTAAACACTTGTGCCGGCAGAACTACTGACCAAAAGATTGGTGGTTCGAATCCGGGGAGCGGGGTGAGATCCCATCTGTCAGCTCTAGCTTCTCATGCGGGGACATGAGAGAAGCCTCCCACAGGATGGTGGGCAACGTCCTTGCAGACAGCCAATTCTCTCACACCAGAAGCGACTTGCAGTTTCTCAAGTCGCTCCTGACACATACAAAAAAAAAATTAGTATAAACAAAGCATTACACCAAACAGTGAATTCAAATTATACATTCAGGTATGATGCATTATACGTTGCCCTTCATCTCCCTTGACACTTCTCTCCTATATGTAATGTGGGGCAATGGGAAACAAGAAGCAGAGAGTAAAGAAAGGGAAGTTGAAGATGAAAACACTGGCAGATACAGCCCATGAAAAAAGAGGGGTGAGAATCTTTACAATATCCTGTCAAAGCCACTTCTGTGCTTGTTTTGTACTTATTATTCTGTTCCATAGACAAAGCAACTCATCCATTCGTATATAGGAACTTCAAGAGGTGCAACCAATTCCTTCAAAGAAGTTTTCCATCCCTGGAGCTTTTCCTTGGCTATAAGATGAAGGTCCTCTCAGCCAGACTTCTCCAGCCGTTTGTCAAAAGGGATGGGTAACCAGTTTGTAAGACCTGAGGAACTCTGTTGTAGAGAACAGAAGTGGTGCACTTCAAAAAGGGCTTTGATTCCTTTGAATGAAAGCAACTTTTGCCACTAGAGATAGAGAAATGCCATGTCAGTTACAATCAGTGATGTGGAAATGAGCATTACTTCACTGGGTTGAACTGCCAACTTGACTCGTGAAACAAATCTTGCCCAAACACAAAGTTCCTCGCAGATAAAGCAGAATGATTCTTTTCTTCTATAAAGATACGTTATCGCAGCCACACTTTTCCGGAATCTGCTAATCACCACATATTTCTCATGACAAAAACGAAACATTACATGGATCGCCGGAAATTAATTCCACGACGTCTGTTATCGTTTCTGCAACGTCTGTTACTAATGCAGAACCGATTCAAGGGACCGCAAATATAATCAAAGCACTTTTGCTGGGAGGGACGCAGTTTTTAATCTTTTCCTGATCTTTATCTGTCCCGAAAACTTGGATATTGCAATGATTAATCGGTTCATCTATTGCAGTGATTTTCAACCAGTGTGCTGCGGAACACTAGTGTGCCGTGAGAGATCATCAGGTGTGCCGTGGGAAATGTGTAGAGAGAGAGAGAGAGAGAGAGCCTAGCAGGAAACGTCAGGAAGCGGAAATGAGGCCTTCCTGGCCGAAGCAGCAATGCCAGCCAGTCTGGCTGCAGTCAGGGAGAGTCCTTGGCGTCCAGAACTTTCCTCCCTCCCTCCTCTCTCTCTCCTTCCCTTCCTTCCTTCCCTCCCTCCGCGCGCCAAGGGCTACCTGGCCCAGCTGCGGCTCCTCCTGATTCCTGGCTCCTGAGCGCTCTTCTGTCCTCCTCCCCCAAGGAGGAGAGGGAAGAGGAATCCGCGGAAGCTGCCCCCGTCCGCTCCCGGAGGCCCGAGGTGAGGCTTTCTGCCCTCTAGCCCCTCCGCACCGGGGAAGGGGAGCAACCCCTCATCTCCTGGCCTCTCCTGGCTGGGCTCTGGGTTCGCTGCAGAGCAGAGCAGAGGCCGGGATGCGCAGCTCCACAGCCCAGCTCGGTTCCTTCCCGATCTGGCCCCAAAGTGACAGCAGGGAAGCCGAAGGGATGCGGGGGGGGGAGGCACTCCTGGGGGGGGGGCTAAACCCCTTTGGGAAGGACAACTGGGGGTAGCGATGGCTGCGAGCCTCCGCCGCAGTTTGTTCCGAGGCTCGGAGCCACCCCGTGTGCTCAATTCCTATTTGTCCTGCTCACCGAGCCCGTGTGCACTTCGGCCACTCAGCGCAGCCCTCCCCCGCGGGACGGTGACGGGCCTCCTGTGTGTGGGCCTCCTGGGAGGGGGGTTTGGCAGAAGCAGCGGCGTCACGAGGGGGGAGGGTGACAGTTAGTAAAATGACAGTTAGAGTGTCATTTTGGTTGGAGGTGTTCCCCAGGATTTTGTAAATGTAAAAAATGTGCCGCGGCTCAAAAAAGGTTGAAAATCACTGATCTACTGATTAGGTCCCTCTAGCTCTAGCTCACTGTCTAGCACTTTATTACCCACCCCACCAGGAGCCCTTGTGCCAGGTTAAACCCTTGTGCCGACAGGACTGAAGACCTACAGGTCTGACGTTCAATTCCGGAGAGAGAACGGATGAGCTCCCTCTGTTAGCTACAGCTCCCCATGCAAGGGCATGAGAGAAGCCTCCCACAAGAACATCAAAAACATCCAGGTGTCAGCTGGGCAACGTCCTTGCAGACAGCCAATTCTCTCACACCAGAAGCGACTTGCAGTTCCTCAAGTTGCTCCTGACAAGGAAAAAAAACCCAACCCACCCTTACAGCTGTATTTCACTAGCACTTTCCCCATCCTTCTAGATCTGAAAATGCCAACTGTTCTGGGCTACTGATTGATGGTTACTGTTGTTCTTATGTTTTTGTTCGGTTTTATTGTTTTAATTATTGAAATGCAATGTATTTTAATGGTGTTGTATTTTACTTCTGTTTTTGATGGACTTGGTCCCCATGTAAGCCATCCCGAGTCCTTTCGGGGAGATGGGGTGGGATATAAGAATAAAGTTGTTGTTATTATTATTATTTTACTGACACAAAACACAGTATGTCACAGCAAACGGGAGATATATGCTGGATTTCGTATCACAAAATCACAAGTCAAACACTTCCCAAGCGTCTAGGACTGTGTGATGTATTATTATTATTATTTTGTCATGTCAGGTGTGACTTGAGAAACTGCAATTATTATTACTATTATTTTACTGACACAAAACACAGTATGTCACAGCAAACGAGAGATATAATCTGGATTTCGTATCACAAAATCACAAGTCGAACACTTTCCAAGCATCTAGGACTGTGTAATATATTATTATTATTTTTATTTTATTATTATTATTTATTTCGACTTGATAAACCGCCCTTCCCGAGGCTCAGGGCGGTTTACAACATATAAAAACAGCATATAAAAACAGCATATAAAACACCTAAGATTAAAACGCATAAAATTACATCTTAAAAATGATCATACAAAAACATAGCCAGACACAGAGTAATAGTGGTACGGCAGAGTGGCAATATTAGTCATGCACCATCGGACATCAAATGCCTGCCTAAATAACCAGGTCTTGCAGGACCTGCGGAAAGCCATCAGGTCCCGCAAGGCACGTGTCTCTGGCGGCAGCGAGTTCCATAAAACCAGTGCAGCCACTGAAAACGCTCTCTGCCGCGTGGTAGAGAGTCTGCAGAGCTTCATACCCGAAACATCAAGTAAGTTGAGCCCCTCTGAACGCAGTGATCTTCTGGGCGCATATGGGGTAAGCTGCTCCTTCAAGTACACTGGCCCCAAACCATATGAGGCCTTGAAAGTCAAAACTAACACCTTGAAGGAGACCCGGAATTCAATGGGCAACCAGTGCAGTTCGCAAAGGAGTGGTGTTATATGGGCCGTTCTTGGGGCTCCCAGGAGCAGGTGAGCTGCTGCGTTCTGCACCAGTTTGAGTTTCCGGATTGCCGACAAAGGTAGGCCAATGTACAGCGCGTGACAGTAATAGAGCCTCGAGATGACCGTGGCTTGGATCACCGTGGCCAGGTCGCGACGGGAGAGATAGGGAGCCAGACGTTTTGCTTGCCGCAGATGGAAAAAGGATGTCTTGCAGGCACAAGCAATTTGTGCCTTCATAGACAGCTGGGGGTCCAGCCGGACCCCCAAGCTCTTTACTGAGGACTGCAGGCATAGCGCCACGCCATCAAAAACGTCGGCAACTGGATCTCCCCCCCCCCCAGGCGGCCCAGCCACAAGATCTCCGTCTTTGCCGGGTTCACCTTCAACTTACTGGCTTGCAGCCATCCAGTTACAGCTTCTAGGTAGAGTTGGAAATTATCGGGTACAGATTCCGCCCCAGCGTCCATCCTCAGAACGAGCATTCCAGCCCGAAACTCCGTACCAACTGGGCGAGTGGTCGCATGTAGATGTTAAATAACAGCGGGGAGAGGATGGCCCCCTGAGGGACCCCGCAATGTAAGGCGGAGCCCTCGGAGACCACCCCTCCCCACTTCACTTGCTGCAGGCGGTTTTGGAGGAAGGAGGACAGCCAGTTGAGAGCTGTCCCCGTCACCCCCACGACCGCCAGGCGGTGTATCAAAAGTTGGTAATTGACAGTATCAAACACTGCAGTGAGGCCCAATAACACGAGCAGTGCCGATCCGCCTCGGTCCAGATGGCAACAGAGTAGGTCTGTGATGGAGACCAGGACGGTCTCCGTCTCATGCCCAGAATGGAAGCCGGACTGGAAGGGGTCTAGCCAGGTTGCATCATCCAAGAAAGCCTGCAGCTGCTCCATTGCTGCCCTCTCAATTACTTTGCCCAGGTACAGCAGGTTGGACACTGGGCGGTAATTGGAGGGAGCCGTGGGGGTCTAACCCTGGCTTCTTCAGCAATGGAGTTGCCACCGCCTCTTTTAACTCCTCTGGAAAGGCTCCTTGTCATGTCAGGAGTGACTTGAGAAACTGCAATTATCATTACTATTATTTTACTGACACAAAACATAGTATGTCACAGCAAACAAGATATATGCTGGATTTCGTACCACAAAATCACAAGTCGAACACTTCCCAGGCTTCTAGGACTGTGTTGTTGTTTTTGTTGTTATTATTATTATTTAGCTTTGGCTTTCTTTCAAGACTACCGACAATATCACGATGCAGCAACAGGCAAGAAATTCTGGTAAAGTAACTAAGAACTAATCAATTTGCAAATATTTCTATTTTAGACTACAATTTTCCCATGTTAGCAGAGGGATCCTGTGGGTTGTATTCCAAAAAAGGAACTTTTTACAAGCACTGGCTATAACTCTTTGATCCCACCGCACCCAACTGGAATCAAGCCATCTCCCCATACCTGTTATATGTAGAGGAAAACTGTCACTAACAGATTCTCTGAAATTACGCTTTTGCAAAGGAAGAAGCCAATTCTAATTGGGACCACCAGAAAGGGGAGACTCTTAAAGGCACCTTCAATACTCAGTTGCAGAATCAATCCCTCCCCTAGCTATTTTTTTCTTTTACAGTTGATCAACACCAAGCCACAGGATAAACATATGTGGAGCTTGTTTGCACAAGGTACCAAATCAATCCGAATAAATTCTACAGGATGTGAAAAAAATGTGCATTCTTTTGCTCTAAAATGCCATTTTCCAAGCCCTGTACTGAAGTGATTTGATACATTGTGATAGTTCTAACCTGTACATAACATTTTACTTCTAGCCAACGATGTGTTGCCACCCATAACTCATTTTTCAATGCTTGGGGATTTGGTGCCTTTTGGAAACAACCTCCACATATCTCATTTTGCCCCTCAAAAAGAGATATTGCCCGTTTACTAAAACGACACCATCTTAATTCAAAGACATGGTAAACATTGCTAAGTAAAGATGCGCAGTTTTAGCAACATGTGGACATTTTTAAAGGATCCTGTTAAATTTCCAGATCTTAAATATGGAGCTCTTCACCTAGGAGAAGAACATGTGATATAATAGCCATTTCTCCACTAGTACCAGAATTGAAACTCAGCAGAGCTCTATTAATCTTTGTGTGATGGAAGGAGACAGAGGGGAGCTTAAGGGGTTTATTGACAAGGTTATCAAAATAGTTAATTACTTTATAATTTTCTAGAGTCTTCAAAGTTGGTACACATATTCCCCAAGGCCTCCCAGCCTTGTTTGCCTCTTCTGCTGTGCTCACTAAATGCATGATGGAGACGAATTAATTATGGCTATTTGCCAAGCCTTGATTTCAGTCCATTTAGCAGAAGGTGAGAAAGGAATGCTAGATGACTATTCAACTACAGGCTACAGGCTAGATCAGTGTTTCCCAACCAGTGTGCCGTGGCACACTAGTGTGCTGTGAGCGATCATCAGGTGTGCCGTGGGAAATTGGAACCTCTAATACCCTTTCTTCCCTCTCCTGCCGAACACTTTTTCTTCTCCACTTGGGCTTCCTTCTTCCCAGCCTCGCTCTGCTCGCTTTGCCTCGCTTTGCTCACGCTTCCGCTTCTGCAGGAGGGGGAGGAAGACGTGACCCGTGCGGGCGCTACTGCGCAGACTCGCCCCACGTCTTCCTGAAATGGACATCCAAGTGCCACCTCTGTGTTGATGGAGGCAGGCAGGATTTTCCCCGGGTACTGGTTGTGGGGGGTCGGGAGCAGGTGAGGGTTTTGCCCTCCTTTCTGCTAGAGATCCCTGTGTACAACTAGTGGGCCACTGTGTGACACAGAATGCTGGACTAGATGGGCTGAGGCCCAATTCAGCATGGCTCTTCTTATGTTCTTATGTTCTTATGTTCCTCCCTCCCCTCCACAGTGCTCTCTGGATATAGGTGAACTACAACTCCAAAACTCAAGGTCAATGCCCACCAAACTCTTCTAGTATTTTCTCTTGGTTCTGGTAGTTCTGTGTGGGAAGTTTGATTCCATTCCATCATTGGTGGAGTTCAGAATGCTCTTTGATTGCAGGTGAACTATAACTCCCAGCTGTTGAGCAAGCCCTTCATGTGTGTCTTTCTGCCATTCCTGCCAGGATATCTATGTTGTGTTCATCGAAACAGGCCCAGGTTGCACACTGAGTGTATAAACATATTTAAAAACATATTAACGATATGTATTACTGTGCTAGTGTCATTTTGGTTGGTGGTGTGCCCCAGGATTTTGTAAATGTAAAAAGTGTGCTCAAAAAAGGTTGAAAAACACTAGACTAGATGACTGTTCAACTACAGTATAACAGACTATCTCAGAAGGAGGAGATTCTCCTTTTTCAAGGATTTTAAAAGGAGGGTGAAGTAATCAAGCTGCAGATTCCTCCATCTCAAGGGGATGAACTAGATCAGTGGTTCCCAACCTGTGATCCCTGGACCACCAGTGGTCCGCAAGAACTAAAATATGGTCTGCAGCCTCACCATTACTACAACATTGCAACGCCCCATGGATCACGACCCCTTCCTCATGGCCATGTGCCCATGGCAAGAAGGTGAGGGAAAGCCATTATTTGTGTGTTTATTTATTTAAAACCTTTGTACCCGATCTTCTCACCTTGATAGAGGGGCTCAGACTGGCAAACAGCAAGAATTCAATGCTAACATTTAATATCTAAAAACATCATAAAATTACAATAAAATTATCAAATACAAATACAATAAATCCATAAAAAGCCATTCGCCAAAGTAGAATAGAGTCCAACTCAGTCCGTGTATTCAGTCATTATCTAGAGGTTAGCGACTTTAGTCGATTAGCGATCTCCGCCCTCATTCTGCGAAGGCTTCATTGCACAGCCACATTTTCACCAGCTTCCTAAAAGTCAGGAGGGAGGGGGCAGATCTAATTTCATTTGGGAGGGAATTCCACAGCAGGGGGGCCACCACAGAAAAGGCCCTGTCTCTCGTCCCCACCAGATGCACCTGCAAAAGTGGTGGGACCGAGAGCAGGGCCTCTCCAGACGATCTTAAAACTCTTGATGGTTCATAGGGGAGAATACGTTCAGACAGGTAAACTGGGCCGGTACCGTATAGGGTTTTGCAGATCAAAACCAGCACTTTGAATTGTGCTCGGAAGCTAATTGGCAGCCAATGGAGCTGACACAACAAGGGGTTTGTATGCTTCCTGTACCCCACTCCCATTAGTAATCTGGCTGCCGAGCGTTAGACTAATTGCAGCTTCTGGACAGTCTTCATAGGCAACCCCACGAAGAGAGGGGATGTAACCAGAGTGTGGACCACCGTAGTCAAGTCCGACTTCCCAAAGTATGGGCGCAAAAGCTGTGCAAAAGCTCCCCTGGCTACCACCGAGACCTGGGGATCCAGGCTCAGCTATGAGTCCAGGATCACTCCCAGACTGTGAACCTGTGCCTTCAGGGATAATTTATTGGGTCTCACACTCCACTTTTTATATTTTTTTTCAACCTCAGCTCCCTCCCCTTCTTCTTCTTCTTCTTTTTTAACACAAGCGTTAACAGAATCCACGGATAATAACACAGCCCAACCAAAAAAAATTCTTGGGTGTCTTCATTTTTAGTTTTAAAAAAAACACAAACAAAAGCAAACAGGAAATACACTATCTCAAGGTGTACACATACAAGTAAAACCATACGGAGGCACCACGCAAAAGAGTACCTCCATATGGTTCTACTTGTATGTATACACCTTGTGGTCTATCAAATGCAATTTTCTGAATCAGCACCCTAAATAACCAAAATGAATTTAAAGTTGACCAAAAACGGTTTTGTAACTCTTTTGGTACTAATGTTGGAGAGTGGCCCCTGGTCAAAGTGGTCCCTAGTAAAAAATAAAAAATAAAAGGTTGGGAACCACTGAACCAGAGATACCTTATAGCCTTTTCTAATTTTATGATTTCTTGCTAATACTGTAAAAGGAATGGCACTTATCACGAATAAAATGGATGCTATATGTGTACATTTATGAATGGATCCACACTACACTGAACTTTGAGATTGGAGCTAATGACAGGTCTTAGATCTTTCAAACTCTGTTCCACATCTATCTATCTATGTATATAATAAAAGAGAATGTATGTATGTATGTATGTATGTGGCAGCTTTCTGATTGGTTGCCATTGTGGGATTATTTGCATAAAGGACTCTGATTGGCCAGCCGCAGAACTCCAACATTCTAAGGAAGCACCAGAGGAGATTGGTTTCTACTGAGGGAGTATTTGCATAAAGGACTCTGACTAGCCAGCATCCAAGAATACAAGCCTCACCATTCAAACAACATGATTGGTTGCCACTGTGGGAGAATTTGCATAAGTTACTGATTGGCCATCTATATTCCAACATTCTAAGGTGACGCAGAGGGAAAAGGAAAGGCCTCAGGCAGTCACTCACTGCAGCCCACAGCAATGACGGATCAGGACCACACTTGGCACACAGAGGCCCAATGGCCCACTTAACAACCTAGTGCAATTTAGGGCAGGATGGGCCATGAATGATGGGATTTGCAGTACCTTCACCCAATTCACTTCCCACAGAACATTGTCGCCCCTACAAATCACAGACCAGCCCCAAACTTGGCACACATAACCCCCTTGACCCACTCTACATCCTGGTGCAGTTTGGAGAAGGATGAACCATGGACAATGGGACTCACAGTACCCTCACTAACTTCCAGAGACCACTGCAAGCCACATAACCAACTGATAAAGACCAACCTTGCCACACAATGCCTTTCTCAATTAACCCGGGCAGGGGCGGGTCCCCAAGCTAGTAATCTATAAAGCAACAATTTTAACCTTGCGATATTCAGAAGAGAACTATACAATAAGCTTTCAACATGCACTGGGATTAGGGGCAAAGGACTCCCACAACACAAAAATCCATCCATTCTAAAGATGAATTTTTAAAAATTTGATAGAACACTGCTCTTAAGTATCGTCCTTCAGCACAACTTTCCCCCAGAAGCTGACCACAGAACCGCACTGGAAAATCTAGAGCTTTCTAGAGAAGTGTTCTCTCTAGGAATCTCTAGGTCTCCCAACATAACTATGGTCATTTTCATGTAGAAGGTGTCCAGAATATCACACTGGGGGACCTAGTGATTCCTACAGAGAAAAAATCAATCAAATCCGTGAATAAGTAAATCCGCAAAAGTCAGACCTACAAATGTAGAAATCCAACTTGTAGTTTCATTTGTACATAGACAGTTGTGGAGGGTACCCTCACAGAACTGGGAATGATGCAGAGTTAAATGTGATCATGTTGTCAAAAGTCAGACAGAAAATGAGCATATTAGAAGAAGTGGGCTGGGGGTTTTTTTTTCTTATTAAAATTTGAGCCATTATAAAATACATGAAGGCCACAACATCACAGCTGGTGTTTCCCAATTAAAGGATATGCAAATGAAAAATTGAGAATAAAAGTGTTTGCCACCTTTAACATTTTAATTACATTACATTACAATAGCAAACGCAGAAAAATACACCTGTCAAGCCATTTATTCCTACAGCAGATCTAGTAAATCAAGCATAGTGTTTAAAGACTGTTGTAGCTTAAGTCCAAAGGGTCTAAATATCCTAACGGTACCAGCTCCCATTTGATCTTGGAAGCTAAGCAGGATCTGCTCTAGTTAGTACTCAAAGACTACCATGTGCTGTAGGCTATATTATGAGATTCATGAGGTTGCCATTAGTTGACAGCGGTTTTTTTCTCGTGTCAGAAGCGACTTGAGAAACTGCAAATCACTTCTGGTGTGAGAGAATTGGCTGTCTGCAAGGACGTTGCCCAGAGAACACCCAGATGTTTTGATGTTTTAGCATCCTTGTGAGAGACTTCTCTCATGTCTCCGCATGGGGAGCTGAAGCTGACAGAGGGAGCCCATCCGCGCTCTCCCCAGATTCGAACATCTGACCTGTCGGTCTTCGGTTTCATCATGCATGGTCAACAGTAAATTGCCAACAAGTCCTCATTCTGACTATGGAAATCAGGACAAAATAAAACATGGTATGAATTGTCAAAATTCAAATAATGGACCCGTATTGTGCAGTATCCTCTCCATTGGTGCCCCCTCGTTGTGAGGGAGAGGCTTGCGTACCCTAATGAGGTTGTGTGCTATGCTGGCGGTGGCATAATAGCCACCGATAGGGCCTCCCATGCCAGACAGGTCGCAACCGAAGGGTCTGACAAAGAGCGTCAAAGGGCAGGATGGGCTCTCTAGCCTTTTGGCAACCATCCTAAGAGAAGGAAAACTCTGATTTCAAACCCGGGCAGATGGTGCTCATTTAACCGTGTAAGGTCAACCATCTAGAGAAGGAAACTCGAACCAAACCTACGACCTGAGGATTTCGCTGCCACTGTCCCAGCTTGCTGGGCCCCAGCAGACGAACCTTTGGTTTAAAGGGTGAGGCCAGTTCTGTGCACGCTGTGCTCCACCAGAAAAAATCCATTGCACAGGCTCGAAGGACACATTCAACCTCTGAATCATCAACGTGCTTGTAGAAAGCGTGGGATGAGTCCTTCCTGAATCTTCGTTCGCGAAGATAAGCCAAGAAGGATTGTGCAGTATACACAGCAGCCACAATGGAGCAGGAGAAACCATAGCAGAAGTGAGAATTAGTTAAATGCAGCACTTAAACCCCTGTCGTGGCCTTAACTATTGTTATTTCTATCGGAAACCAAGTGTTGTTGGGATGGTCAGCTTGAACTGCTTCTTACCCTATGTGTTCTCAGTGCTGTTGATCCACTCCCTGTAGCGTCTAGTTATGTTACAAAAACTACGTATATTGATTGCATTTGCACAACTAATGTTACACCCAGCTAGAATAACGTGTGTGTGTTTTGGATCCAGTTTTTATAATAATCCTGTTCTAAACTGACCCTTTGGCAACAAGCTTTAACTCTTAGTTAGCTTCTCTGAACTCTCCCTAATGGTGCAATGGATCCTTGCAGACAATCAAAGTCTAGCACAAACAAAGGTGCCGTTGTTTTTCTTGTACTTAAGACATTTAGATCTTCTATGAGAACATTAAAATTTGATATTGAAGTACAGCAGGATGTGACTGTGGTACTATGCTCTAATTATGAAACAACGACGCCATGGAACAAAGCCACTTGACCTGAAACTTATCTTTGAAAAATTATCAAAACTTCCTCAATACAGAAAAGTGAAAGACTTACGCTTCCAAGAAGTGTATTTTCAGGCACAATACTTGCCTTTCTGCTTAAAAGGAGAACGTTCTGCCACATCTGTTTATTTGAAAGCTTCTTCCATAGGTTTGTAACATATCTTATTACCAATGAGGAGAGTAACTGCAAATGCATTGTCAGAATCCACTTTATCCTTGTAATATCTACCTAATTTGTAGGTTACAGCGCATTTCCTTTTTCAAGATAGACAGACAGGAAAGTATAACTGATCCTAGGCTTGTGCATTTCAGCTGAACCTCGATCCGTTTCTGCTGGCCAGATACCAGTAGACCCCTGTATCTGATTTGTGCACCTCCCAGAAAAGGGCGAGTAGCCGATCGGTCCATAGTCAATAAATGCGGCTAGATCCGGCCCACTGGCAGCAATGGGGAACTTACAAACGTAACTCTGGAGACACTAAATTTGATATGTTCCAAGCTAGAATATATCCAAAAGAAATTGGAATATACTAATTTTAATTCTGTTGAGTTTCTGAATCCCACAGCTGAAATAAGGTATAGGGTTTTTAGGTTAAAACCAGCACTTTGAATTGTGCTCGGAAGCGAATTGGCAACCAGTGGAGCTGGTGCAACAAGGGAGTTGTATGCTCCCTGTACCCCGCTCCTGTTAGTAACCTGGCTGCCGAGCATTGAACTAATTGCAGCTTCCGAGCAGTCTTCATAGGCACCCCCACGTAGAGAGCGTTGCAGTAGTCTATTCGAGATGTAACCAGAGTATGGACTTCCCAAGGTACGGGCACAGATAAGACACAGCCTGTAATTAGGCAAGACCAATTATCTAGACCAGGGCTGTCCAACTGGCGGCCCGGGGGCCGTATACGCCCCCCAGTCCCTTCCCTACGGCCCCCTAAGCTTTTTAATAAAAAATAAAAATTGAAAAATAAAATAAATAATAATTTTTTTAAAAAAACCCTACTTCTGGGTTCGGAGCAAGTATCGCGAGAATATGCAATCCACACGGGATTTCGCTGTCAACGCAAGATCACGCCGGCGTTGACAGCAAAATCCCGTGTGGATTGCGTATTCTCGCGATACTCTTCGGCTACTCTACTACTGGATCGCTGAGGCCCACAGACGTGATTAGGACCTTCTTCGACTCAGTCGGTCGTCGCCTCTCTCGTCGTCCGGGTACTCCTGGATCCTGCGCGTTTGGAAAAGGTAGGCTGAAGCAGAGGGCTCCTCAGGGGCTCCTCATTCCCTCCCCCCCATCTCCCTCATGTATTAAATATAAAATTAAATATATTTAAAGATGAAATAAGGGGAGATGGGATACATTAAAATAAGGGGAGAGGGGAGGATGGAATTAAATATATTTAATATTAAATTAAAATAAGGGGGGAGGGGAGGATGGAATTAAATATATTTAATATTAAATAAAAATAAGGAGAGATAGGAGGATGGAATTAAATATATTTAATATTAAATTAAAATAAGGGGAGAGGGGAGGATGGAATTAAATATATTTAATATTAAATTAAAATAAGGGGAGAGGGGAGAGGGCGCCGGGGAGAGGGTGGAGCTGGGGGCGGGGAGGGGGCGGGGTTGGGGTGGAGCCGGGGCGGGACAGACCCTACGGCCCCCCAGGTCATCAGTGACTGGAATTCAGGCCCCTGGGCCGGTAGAAGTTGGACAGCCCTGATCTAGACTACACTCAATTGCAAACAAAAGTAAAACAATGATAACAGAACCTCGCCATTCTGAAACAAAACACTGATGTCGAAAAGGAGAAGAGGAGCCAAGATTGTCTGCCACGTGGTGCCTTTTCGGATGGGAAGCTCTGACAGCTGGGCCCTTGCCATTACGGGTACCTGAACAAACCGAAGAAGCTGGATTGGCCAGAAGGGATGGCTAAAAATGGATTCAGGCTCAAGCCTAACTGATCCAATGTCTTTGACAGACACTTCATTATACACATTTATACAGCCTCTTGGAAACACATATACAGTTTTAGAATATTTCTTTTTATTCTTCTTTATGGAAGTCATACATCTATTTTTCCATAAAATGTTTTCTTAGTGTTAGCATTAAGCCTGGGCAATCATGGTTCTAAGTGGTTCTAAAGTACTTACAAAAGTAAACTTCTGGTGGTGAAAACTAGGTGGCGCTGGTGCTTTGCTTCTATAGTGTTGCTAAAGTTCTTGTGGTGAACATTTCAGAACTCTAACAAAACTTTCAAAACTTCATTATTATTTCATTATTGGCGATTTTTAAGACAGAACCAAGTAGGAACTGCCATTTATAACAAAATTTTGAAAGTTTTGTTAGTTCTGAAACGTTCACCACCAGAACTTTAGCAACACTATAGAAGCAAAGCACCAGCGCCACCTAGTGTTCACCACCAGAACTTTAGTTTTGTAAGTACTTTAGAACCATTTAAAACTATGATTATTGATTTATTTATTTTATTTACTTCATTTCTATTCCGCCCTTCTCACCCCACAGGGGACTCAGGGCAGATTACAATGTACACATTACATTTAGACACACAAACACACAAGACAGACAGAGGCAATTTAACATCTGACCACCAGGGGGAGCTGTCGCACTCCTTCATTCCTCAGTGTGTTTCCTGGAGATCTTTTTATGGCCTCGTAAATCAGTTAAATTAAGTCTCCCCACTAAGTGGTACCTTAATTTCCTACTTGACAGATGCAACTGTCTTTCGGGTTGTAAAGGTCAACAACAGGCTACACAATAGGTCGAGAGCCCACCTCGACCCGGGCAGGCCTCGAACACATGACCTTCTGGTCAGTAGAGATCTTATGCAGCTGACACTCAGCTAGCTGCGCCACATTCCCGGTGCATGCCTAGTGAGCATACCCTTTAACTCAGAATCATCAGTTGTGATGTTGTGGTCTACATGTACTTTGTAGTGTCTTGAATTTTATTAAGAAAAAAATCCCAAAGGAATGGGATAAAATGTATATAATAAAAAGAGGGATTGCAAAGAGTTAATGTTTTTCAGAACTGAGAAAGAAATTACACTAAAGTTACTCTAATATAATCTTCTGGATTTTTTTATTTGTTTCTTTGTTTAGGATATTTTTTTACTATTTTCAAAATTATTGTGAAGTGTGTTACACAAAATTATACCAACATTCAAAACATTTTCCATTGGTAACACATGTTTATATCACTCCTCCTCTTTCTCCCTCCATCCCCTCCTTTTAATCATCTGTTAAAACATCTATATTCCTCCCCAAAATTTACCTCCTGCGAGGACAAGACTCCTTCATATGGAAAAGCATCTCACTGACTCACACCACTTCCGCATATCTTTCCAACATAGAAGATCAATTAGCTCACACAGTCTCCAACTTCCAGCAACTTTTGCCAGCATGACAAATGGCACTAGGTTATGAGTGATATAGTTCAAACACATAGAGAGAGCCAAAGATTCTCCATCACTAACACAGACAGTTCTGGAAAATGCCAGAAATGTCACCCCTGACCTTCCAAATTCCAATACTGTGCTTTATCCCTGTACAATGGCCCTTCCTAAATGTGGTTACACATTTAGATATGTGGACATGAGTCTTTCTTTTGACATTTCAAATACAGGTGCTTACATGTTCCCATTATTTTGTGCAACCTTGGCTTCATTACACTGCAGAATGAATGCTGTCTGACACCACTTGAACTGTCATGGCGATTTTGTGTGTGTGTCAGAAGTGACTTGAGAAACTGCAAGTCGCTTCTGGTGTGTGAGAACTGGCAGTCTGCAAGAACGTTGCCCAGGCGACGCCCAGTTGTTTTACCATCCTGTGAGAGGCTTCTCTCATGTCCCTGCATGGGAAGCTAGAGCTGACAGATGGAGCTCACCCCCTCCCCAGATTTGAACCATCAACATTCAGGTCAGCAGTTCAGCCAGCACAAAGGTTTAAGCCAATGCGTTCCCGCAGCTCCTGTCTTGGTGATGGGATCCTGGGAGTTGTAGTTTGGTGAGACCCCAGCACACTCTGGCAGAAAAGCCTGAAAAACCTTGTAAAACTGCAGCTCCCATGATTCCATGGCATTTAAAGTGGTATTAAACTGCATTGATTCAACAATGTAGATGCATCTATTGTTAAGGCAGTTTGCACTGTGTCACATAATCTTAAAACTATTTCCTTTTAGATTCATACATAATAAGCTGTTATTGCAGTACAGCCATACATTATGCAACCTGTATTGAGAAGGGTAAATGTGGTCATATCTTACTTGAAGCTTATCACATCATGTCTGGCTTCCTCTATTTACACACTGAACTCTTAAATAAATTTAATGCACTTTAGATAACCTTTTTATCATCTTCCACTAACATGTTTTCTTTCTTCTAAACATACCATATATTTTTATAAAAGATTTACAAAAATATAACATAAGGATAACAATATATTACATAACAAGAAAAAGCAGGGAAAGAAAAAAGTCAAGAAAAGGAAGTAAGATAAATGCCAAAAGAAAAGTGACTTTCAATCTTTTCTTCAGATGTGATTAACCTACATTAATCTATATCTCCAATGCTTCTCTCAAACATTAAATCATCAACCTTCTTTCTATAAAGTACTTATTAATCATCAAAATCCATACGGAACATGTATGAATACATACACAGTATACTAAAATATTAATAATCTTTATTAGTAATCTTCAACTATTAATATTACTCCTTCCGCAACCTAAGGTAAACAAAACCCTTTGCCTCTTATCTATATATAACTCTGAAAAACTAATCAAATTACCTCTTTTAGTTTTCATTAAACATCACTCTATCATTCTATTAGAACATTCATTGACTTTCTGAACCATCTGCACGGAAAATTGTATTCTTCCTTTTATTTTTTAATAAGTCATTATTTATTTATTTGCGACATTTATATGCCGCCCTTCTCACCCTGAAGGGGTCTCAAAGCGGCCCTCCATAATATTTTTTGGCTCTTGTTTGGCCCCTTGGAAAAAATAATTGCCCACCCCTGAACTAATGTCTAGGAAACAATGTAGTTCAAATGCAGAACGAGGAAAACAAAATTCAAGGCACAAGTAAACTCTGCTATCTAAACTGCTCAAAACACAACCGAGATGTTGACCAATCCAGGCACAACCTAAATCCCCAAGATTTTGTCTAATCTCTAAGGATTAACCAGTGCCTCTGTGGATTAGGCCTAGCCAATTTTCATGGGGCTGTTAGATGCATATTAACCAGAGTGTTAGTAACACAGGAAGACGGAGGACTGCTTTGCAGCTGCTAAAATGAGCAATGACTAAGGATTCTAAAGCAGCAAGAAATTCCTCTCTCAACCCACTACAGAGCTAGAAGGGAAAATGACCCAATAGCAGATGTAACCCAGGGGAAAGGAGGGAAAGCCATAAGAGAAACAAGTCCGATCATCCGGTACATGCAGCAAAGAAAGCACGAAAGATGGGGACCTCTCAATACTAGAATGTTCAGTGTACCATGCAAAATGAATACTCGTATAACTTTTTAATTGTTTACCAAGCATGATTAAAATCTTCAAGGCAGATGTATATAAATATATATTTACACACACACACAAATCTTTTCAGTTCAGTGAAGTTATTTTGTACTTTTTGGAAAGTGAGTATTGTTATTAATCTATATAAATAAAAATGTAATGCTCGTTTGTAGGATTAACATAACCAAAAACCACTGGATGAATTGAGACCAAATTTGGACACAATACACCTATGAGGCCAACGAGTGACCATCACTCATAAAAACACAGCAGAAGAGACTTTAAAAAGCCAAAAAACCCCAAAAAATGCATTACAACACATGAGCAAAACCATATATATACACAAACACACAAAACACAAATACACAGACTGGGCCACAGCAACATGTGGTAGGGGACGTCTAGTCTACATAAATAAAAATGTAATGTTTGTTTGTGGGATTAACATAACGCAAAAACCACTGGACGAATTGACACCAAATTTGGACACAATACACCTATCAGGCCAACGAGTGGCCATCACTCATAAAAACATTGAAAAACACAGCAGAATAGTATTTAAAAGTCAAGGAACAAAAAATACACTACAACGTATGCGAAAAACTACATATATATACGCAAACACACACACACACACATATATATACATATATACATAAATATATATACACACAAAACACATCTACACAGACTGGGCCACAGCAACGCGTAGCAGGGCACAGCTAGTCGTTAATAAAAATGGAGAAAGTTACATGTTTGCACAGGCACAAAAATGTGTGCAGCAAACACGTATTTTGCACACACATATGTATTTCTCTGCAGAATAGTTCTCACTTGGGACCTTTAAATATGTGAAAAATACTGCAGGGAAATATTCATTTTCTTCCACAGAAAGAGACTACTATACTAATATTTCATCTTTGCATGTGGAAGTGGATTTATATCCCTCTTTAGGAAGATTAAGAACAATTCCCTGCCATCAGGCTCACTGTCTGGAATTCCCCCGTTCTTTGAGTGTTGTTCTTTTTTTACTGTCCTGATTTTAGAGTTTTTTTAATACACCCAAATAAACAGGGTAATTTTAGACAGGAAACAATCAGAGCCAACTAACACCTCCCAACAAAGGATTCTCGCAGGCAGGAAGCAGCCAAGCTTTGATGCTGTAAGGTCATTTAATGCTAATCAAGGTGGCCAATTGCAACATTCACACTTGTTTCCAGCACACAAGAGTTCTTTCTCCCTTGGGCATTCCACAGATATATAAACCGCACTTGCCTAGTTTCCAACAGACCTCACAACCTGACATTTCGTAAGAAAGTCAAGACTTGGCTGTTCGAGCAGGCATTCGCAGATGAACTGTAATTATTTAATTGAGACCAACGGAAAGTTATGACGATGCAATGGAAACCGATTTTAAGAATGAGATGTCGAGATTTGTATTTTATAATTTTAACTGTTAATTGTATTGTTTTTATATGGTTGTTTTAACTAGTATTTTATCCGTGGGCATTTGTTGCCGTGTGTTCTCCGCCTCGAGCCGCCTTCGGGCTGAGAGGGTCGGTATAATAGTAAATAAATAAATAATAAACAAATCTCCGAGGCTGCCTGCCTTAGATGTGGGCAAAACATCAGGAGATAATGCTTCTGGAACATGGCCATACGGCCCGGTAAACTCACAAAAACCCAATTCAATGTATCTGCTTTCTAGCCTGATGGTAGCCTCTTGACTTGAGTACAGATTGCACTTTCTTTTAATTTGTCGAATGAACAAAATTAATAGGTAATGCTCTGTTCTCACTAGTAAAAATACCAGGTGACATTTTGTACCACAATTATGGATTATAACCTAGAGATTTATGGATTCACAACTGCCTTATATTCACGAACGCAATTGTAAACACCCTCTCAAATGTACTTTACCAGGCAGCAAGCCACACTATAATATAGAGATCTGTTCAGCTGGGGATCAGGGTGCAGGTGTATCACATTTCCATCCCCTTCCACTAGCGAGTGACGCTGCGACCACTGAAGTAGAACCCCTGTTGCAATTCCTTTTCACGGCTTCATTCAGGTGTGGGAGAGGCCTGGAAAAGTAATCTTTCTGCATCCCTCTTACCCAATGAACAGACCTCCTCCTCCCTGTACAGCCTCCATCTGCAAATGGAGATTGGGGGCAAGTCAGGCCAGGCAACGTTACTTAGTTATGCATGCATAACCAAATAGGCAATGTAGAATATGGGTCAGCATGTTTTATATAAAGCAAGGCTAAGCAAACTCGATCAAGGAGCCCATTGGCCAATTTTTCCAGTAACCACGAGACGGATTGCGGATTGCCCCCTGCAAAACAAAACCAGAAGTAACTGGATATCCAATTCCCATTCATAACCCCCTATAGAAGGAGATTTACATCTATTAAGTTTAGACCTTTGCTGAGTGTATTCATGCAGAGTCTGGACAGCCATCTATCAGGAATGTCACATACAGTAGATGTAGCCTATGGAGCCTACAGCTACGAAATCTGTCTAATACTAAATGATTAGCTGGCATCTTGTTGATTATTTCCAACGAGAGCAAACCCATTCAATCAACTGCTGAAAAATGAGTCAACACTTACTGTAGATCAACCTCATTAACAGTTCTACCTTATTCAGGACTAACAACAGTATTTCACCAATTTTCAGATTCTATATACTCACACTGTTCCTTTAACTCTTTCTCTGTTTATATAACAAATTCATAGACAGCTATCCATTTCTAGGAGTCAACTGATTTTCCCAAATCATGCAAACATGTAATTTTGAAGAATGTAATATTTCCTTGGGGACCCCCTGGTGGCGCAGCAGGTTAAACTGCTGAGTTTGCTGACAACTAAAGGTTGGCGGTTCGAATCCAAGGGGCGGGATGAGCTCCTGCTGTTTAGGCCCAGCTTCTGCCAACCTAGCAGTTCAAAAGCATGCAAATGTGAGTAGAACAATAGGTACCGCTTCTGCAGGAAGATAACGGCGCTCCATGCAGTCATGCAGGCCACATAGCCTTGGAGGTGTCTATGGACAACACCGGCTCTTCAGGTTAGAAATGGAGATGAGCACCATCCCCCAGAGACGGACACGACTAGAATTAATGTCAAGAGGAAACCTTACTTCACTTTTAATATTTCTTTACAAATACCCGTACTAACATGCTTTCTTATACTCCCTTTATCCCCATGAAATAATGTGTTTTGATATAATGCAATTTTATGCCTTTGGAGACAAAAGAGTGGCACTGGAAGCTTTTACACGGAAGATGTTTACAACAGCTGTGGAGAGACTATAGGGAAATGCACATAAATTGCAACCTGCCCTCACTCTCAATTACAGTGACAATATTTATACAGTGAAGAATTTTGAAAGCCTGCCCAATTTAACAATGGAAGTTGTCACACTTAAATAAGCAAACAAGTGTTCAGGAATGCGTTCAAGGCTGTCATCCTTTCGATGCACACTTTGTACTAGAGTGTAATGTTACTGCACTGGCTGAGAATTATGCCTCAGTAATTTTCACTGCGTGCAATGAGTTTGCATCTCACTAAGTTCCTAAGCAAATCAGGTAAATTATGCTAGCTGTGCTCCTGCCATCGGTGTCCTTAAACCAAGCACTCCTTGATTTTATACCCACAGAAGGATTCTGATTTTTTATTTATACGAAATCAGTGGAATGCACCTTTACAAAAAGATGCCTACTAACATAAAACTTTGAATAATGCTAGTTTCTTAGACTAAAAGCAATAAAATTAGATTTCTGCAAAACACTATACCCTGTTCTCTCTAAAAATATATGGATCTAATTTTTTGCTAACTGAGAAGTCACTGGAGAAATGAACACAGAAGCCATGATTTTAATAGAATTAAAGAATTCACAAGGGTCATCCAGACCAATCCCCTGCCATGTAGGAACATATAACTAAAGCACTACTGAAAGATGCCCATTATTTATTTATTTATTTTATTTACATCATTTATACTCCGCCCTTCTCACCCCGCAGGGGACTCAGGGCGGATCACAATGCACATATACAGGCAAACATTCAATGCCATAGACATACAACCTATATAGACAGACAACGAGCTACACAATTGGTCGAGAGCTCACCCCGACCCAGGTAGGCCTCGAACTCGTGACCTCCTGGTCAGTAGAGATCTTATGCAGCTGACTCCCAGCTTGCTGCGCCACATTCCCGGTGCAACTTTTGTTTACAAATCTCCAAAGATGGAGAATTTACTACCTCTGCGGAACCCCTTTCCACTGTCAAACAACCTTAACAGTCAAAAAGTTCTTCCAAATTATTACTTGATGTTTAAAAGCAATACTTTTAAAGCAATATCTCAGAATCACCTTAGATTGAATACTAATATTTAGGAAAGACTGCATGAACACCAAGCACAAAGTAGCTACACACAAAACCTAGAACTTTAAAATATTTGAGATCTTAAGATAATCTGGTGAGGCCCTGTCATTATTATTTCATTATTGGTGATTTTTAAGACAGAACCAATTAGGAACTGCGATTTATAATGAAATTTTGAAAGTTTTGTTAGAGTTCTGAAATGTTCACCACCAGAAGTTTAGCAACACCGTAGAAGCAAAGCACCAGCGCCACCTAGTGTTCACCACCAGGACTTTAGTTTTGTAAGTACTTTAGAACCATTTAGAACCATGATTGCCCAGGCCTACTGGTTACATTTCATTTTGTCAATATCAGTCTTGAACTGTAACGCCCAAAGCTGGAGATACTATTCCAGGTGAGGCCTAACCAAAGCAAATCTGAGTGTTACTACTATTTCCCACAATCTAGATAATGTACTCCTGTTGATACGGTCCAGAAATAACGAGAGAACTCTTCCATTCCCATTCTTCAGTCAGTCAGTCAGTCAGTAGCCTTTATTTCGGTCAACAAACCATCGGCTAAGTCAGGTGAAAGTAGAACAATAGAATACAACATTTCCATTCTTGTTTCAGGAAGACATCAACATGCTGCATCACCCGGACCAGACAGATTAAACTTTATTAGGGCTTGAAAGGGGGATCTAACGTCAAACCATATAAAATTGGCTTGTTCCACAAAACACACACTTAAGACTACCGTGTTTCCCCGAAAGTAAGACGATGTCTTACTTTCTTTTTACCCCCAAAAGCCCCACTACGTCTTACTTTCGGGGTACGTCTTATATTGGACATACCCTGAAAGAATTCTTCACCCAGTAGTACCTGTGAGGCGCCGCCACGCCGGCCGCTGCCGCCACACAGCCGGACACACGGGCCGACCTCGGCACGCCTCTTGCGCGGCACGCCTCTTGCGCGGCACACCTCTTGCCTGGCCTCTGGCCTTGCGCCGCCGCCCGCCTCTTGCTCCTTCTTTCCCCCTCCATTCGTCCCATTCGGTGAGCGAAGGGAGGGAAAGGAGAAAGAACAGGCGGCGAACTTCTTTCCGCTCTTGCTCCTTCTTTCCCCTCCCTTCGCATGGACTTTCGGGTACGGCTTACTTTCAGTACGACTTACATTAGCCGACCCTCCTGACACCCCCCATACGTCTTACAATCGGGGGTGTCTTACTATCGGGGAAACACGGTAAGACTTAGGTTTGTTTAAAAGCTGGGGGAAAGAGAGAGAGTTTGTGTCACCTACTTGCGCCGCAGAGACAGTATAACCTTCTCCTGAACAATTTGAAAGAAAATAGGGAATAGGACTATTTGCTTTATGGACCTTGCTTTCATTAATGACCAAGTGACAAATGTATTCAGAGCATGCTAAGAGAAGGTAGGTAGTATGTAAGATTAACGTGGCAAAATTTGGGTTGCATCCAGATTTAGCCATGATTAGAGTAACTACTAGAATCTCATTAAACTAATCCCATTAGTAAATCTCACTGGTTTCAATGGATTTACTTTGTGTGACTAAGTCTGGATCCTGGCCTCCTTTTTCAGCTTTGTTTACTAAAACGTAAGTCGAACAAACACGTTAAATCAGTCCAAATCAAATCAGAGCATAAAATTCAATTCAATTAATAAAAAAGTTCATGTCACCAATACACAAAGGAAAGCAATTTAATGATGGTCTGCTTGTCTGTTCTCCGGTATTTCTGTAGTTATCGCCATAGACAACTGTCACAAACTTGGATTAAGATAAAATAATCTTATTCTTCTACAACAGCCCCATGTAAGAGATGTGTCAGTCCATGAGAGTTTCCAGGGAAGAAAGAGAGTGTTCTAGAACAGTGTTTTTCAGCCTTTTTTGAGCCGCGGCACATTTTTTACATTTACAAAATCCTGGGGCACACCACCAACCAAAATGACACTCTAACACAGTAATACATATAGTTAATATGTTTTAAAATGTATTTATACATTCAGTGTGAAACCTGGGCCTGTTTCGATGAACACAACATAGATATCCTGGCAGGAATGGCAGAAAGACACTCAAAAACCACTGGACAAATTGATGCCAAATTTGGCCACAAAACATACTAATGCTAACCCAAGGAGGGACCATCACTCAAAAAAATGAGTTTGTCATTTGGGAGTGTTAGTTGCTGGGAGTTATAGTTCACCTGCAATCAAAGAGCATTCTGAACTCCACCAATGATGGAATGGAATCAAACTCCCCACACAAAACTCCCATGAGCAAGAGAAAATGCTATAAGGGTTTGGTGGGCATTGACCTTGAGTTTTGGAGTTGTAGTTCACCTATATCCAGAGAGCACTGTGGACTCAAACAATGTTGGATCAGGACCAAGCTTGGCATGAATACTCAATATCCCCAAATGTGAACACAGATGGAGTTTGGGGAAAATAGACCTTGACATGTGGGAGTTACGGTTTCTGGGATTTATAGTTAACACACAATCAAAGAGCATCCTGAACTCTTGCAACAATGAAATTGAACCAAACTTGGCATATTGAACTCTCATTACCAACAGAAAGTACTGAGGGGTTTGCTTGGGAATTGACTTTGAGTTTGGAAGTTGTAGTTCACCTACACCCAGAGAGCACTGTGGACTCAAACAATGTTATGTTATGTTGTTGTTTGTTTGGAAGGAGGCTCACCACTTTAAGGCCCCTAAAACAGGCATGGGAAAACTTCGGCCCTCTGGGTGCTTTGGACTTCAACTCCCACCATTCCTAACAGCCAAATCCAGGAAGTGGGGTGAGCTCCTGCTGTTAGGCCTAGCTTCCCCCAACCTAGCAGTTTGAAAACATACAAAAGTGAGTAGATCAATAGCTACAGCTTCTGCGGGAAGGTAACAGTGCTCCATGCACTCATGCTGGCCACATGGAGGCGTCTATGGACAACACTGGCTCTTCGCCTTAAAATGGTGATAAGCACCACCCTCCAGAGTCAGACACAACTAGACGTAATGCCAGGGAAACCTTTACCTTTTACTATACCCAGGTGACGTAATAATTCCTCAGGTCAAAAGAGGTCGAAAGTGGAAATGTTTAAGATGCCCTGCTCTAGGATGAGGGTGGGAATCATGCAATATTCCATGTGCTATTGGACTACAACTCCCAACATACTTCACCAAAGGGCAATCCTGGCTAAGATTGTTGTAAGAGATGTGTCATTTAAAAGCAAGACCACGGCACAAACAAATCAAGGGGAAACGTCTGTTTATTCACCAAATGCCATTCTTTCCTAATACGTGTGCCTTTACTTATGCAATGTGTGGGGGGAAACAGCCTCAAACTGATATTACCTAAGGCACAAAGTGTTGACGAAAGCACCACACATTATAAACACTGTTTAATTAAAAGGAATTGGGGCAACTGGGTTTCCATTACGAAAAACTTGCAATTCCACTGCCATATTTTATACTACAGCCACATTTGCCTCTCATTATCTGGCTATGTAATTCCACTGCCATATTTTCACCGGTATACTACAGCCATAGCGGATTTGCCTCTCGGCTGGGAAACTTCGGGGGATTATTCTGGACTGCCAGAACGGGGCCGTTCTCATAACAGGCTAGAGGAGGGCAGGAGGAGCTGGCAAAAGAGACTGGAGACGCCGGGCCCTTGAGGCCGAGGGATTAAGAACGGGGAACTGTGGAGTTGGCGGGTGATCTTGGAACCCAACTCCTTCCAGTCCTTTTCT
This sequence comes from Anolis apletophallus, assembly GCA_030556195.1. Lineage (NCBI taxonomy): Eukaryota > Metazoa > Chordata > Lepidosauria > Squamata > Anolidae > Anolis > Anolis apletophallus. The sequence continues at coordinate 115,954,759 of JARBWK010000005.1, read as the reverse complement.
CGGCCACGTCTTCCTTGGAGCCTGTTTGGCTCGCCTTGAACCAAGACCTTGCCTTGTACGTCTTGCCTTTGAATCTACCTTTTGGAACACTTTACTGAACTGCAGCTTCGAGCTGATTGCTTTATTCTATGAACTTTATTAATCGATTTGCTTTTTGGATTTGTTTTTATTCAATAAACATAGTATTCTCTCCGTGTGTGTTAAAGAAACAGCATTTATGGATGTCCCTGAGGCAAGGCAATGTTGGCAGGAGAAGAAAAAGAGAGGGAGAGAGAACAAAGGACGTCTTGCAAAGGAGTTTAATCCGAGGATATTAGCCTTCCAAACTTCAGTGGACTTTATATGATGTTGGAGGTCTTCCAGTTTTCATCGACAACATCAGCGTGAGCAGGAAGTCTCAGGTCTGGTAATGAGATGCTTCATTTCCTAGTCACGGGGCACATTTCTCAAGAGGCAGTGCCAATAGCCTTAAGACACAACATCTTGACAGGAGGCAACAGGTCTATTTCTTTCTTAGGCACTGGCACCCAGTGTAGATTTGTATCATCATCCCTGTGGATCTGCTACCCAGATAAGCTCCCTCATTGAAGTGGGGGGGAAAGGGATGGAAAGAGAAGTATCTCAAGTCTCACAATATGTCTACACTGTTAAATTAATGCAGTTTGACACCACTTTAACTGCCTTAGGAAAAGGTTCCCCCTTGACATTAAGTCTCGTTGTGTCCGACTATGCGGAGTGGTGTTCATCTCCATTTCTAGGCCGAAGAGCCGGCGTTGTCCATAGACACCTCCAAGGTCATGTGGCCAGCATGACTGCATGGAGCACCGTTACCTTCCTGCCAAAGCGGTACCTATTGATATATACTCACATTTGTATGTTTTCAAACTGCTAAGTTGGGAGAAGCTGGAGCTAACAGCAAGAGCTCACGCCACTCTCCGAATTCGAACTGCCAATCTTTCGGCCAGCAAGTTCAGCAGCTCAGTGGTTTAAACCGCTGCATCACCAGGGGCTCCATCTGCCTTAACTCAATGCTATGGAATGCTGGGAGTTGTATAATATATAATATAATATATTGTATATACATATATTTATAATATTATAATGTAATTATTTATTCATTTATTTAAAACTTTTATATCCCAATCTTCTCACCTCCGAAGGACTCAGACCGGCCTCACAGCAAGAATGCAATGCAGTTGATAAAAAATCATATACATGATATATCATAGAACATCATATAACCATACAAAATTAAAATACATATAAATAAAATGCATATAGATAAAATACATTCAAGCCAAATGGCCAGATAAAATCAAATTCAACTCAGTCCAATATATGTGGTCATTCACTTTATCCATAAACAACCTCGGTCCTTATTCTGGGAATGCTTCCTTCCAAAGCCAGGATTTTACCAGCCTCCTAAAGGACAGGAGGGAGGGGGCAGATCTAATCTCACTCGGGAGAGAGTTCCATAGCCGAGGGGCCACCACAGAGAAGGCCCTGTCTCTCGTTCCCACCAAACATGCTTGCAAAGGTGGCGGGACCGAGAGCAGGGCCTCTCCAGAAGATCTTAGCGTCCTTGATGGTTCATAGGGGAGAACACATTCGGACAGGCAAACTGGGCCGGAACCGTATAGGGATTTATAGGTTAAATGTAATACAATGTAATACTAATAATAATATTATAATTATATATTTATAGTACATGTAATATTACTAATAATATTCCAATATAATGGTATAGTACAATATGGTAATATATAATACCAATATTGTACTATGCTAATAATATAATATAACGTATGTATGTATAACTTGTAAGCCGCTCTGAGTCTCCTTCAGGGTGAGAAGGGCGGCATATAAAGGTCGTAAATAAATAAATTTGGTGAGGCACCAGAACTCTTTTACAGGGAAAAAGAGTGGTAAATAAATAAATTTGGTGAGGCACCAGAACTCTTTTACAGGGAAGAGGCGCGATGAAGTGACGTCACGAAGAGTGGTATTGAACCACATTAATATGACAGTGTATTTGGACCTTTGGTCAGAATAATCCATATCCAGCGAAGTCGTCTCACTTTTGACATCCAGACAATCAATGTTGTAGACCAAAAACCAATCAATATGATTATTTCACATCTGCCCCATTTTTCAGAAGACATTGGGAAGAGGAGGGGAAGAGGAGAAGAGCCCTTTCAGCCAGACAAACTTTGTGTTCAGCACTAAGAGCAGCAAATAATCCAAAGCCAACATCCTCAGTTTAAAAACTCACCCTGAATTCACTTTAACGGGGCAATCCTATGAGTATCTCTACACCGCCTTCTTAGATTTTGGTGCAGTTCAGTAGGCACAGGCTAGCAATCAGTGGCTGGTCTACATTACCTGGGATGCATCTGGTCTTCCAGGTGTTTTGAACTTCAGCCCCTGAATCCTGGGAGTTGGCGTCCAAAACACACGGAAGACTAAACTTTGGGAATCACAGGATTCTATTCTGCGGAATGAATTGGTTGGCACCACTTGAACTGCCATGGCTCAATGCTATCGAAGCTGAGGAATTGCAGTTTGGCTGAGAAGGTTAAAGACCTTGTCAAACTACACGTCCCAGAATCCCCCAGTGTTGAACCATGGCAGTTCAAGTACGGTTGAACTGCATTCAGTCCACAGCGCAGATGCATTAGTGCAGCGGTTCTCAACTTAGGCGTCGCAACCCATAGGGGGGTCGTTGGGCCATTTTCAGGGGGTCGCGAAGCTGCCTTGGTTGGCCCCGCCCCCTCCAAAATGGCTGCTGACCCCCTGTGCCAGCCAAAAAGCTAGCACTCCTGGTCAGCTCCTCCTCCTGCTCTTCCCACAGGGCTGTGGGGGTGTAAAGAAGAGGAGCTTGCAGGAGAAGGCGCGCGCAGGAAGAAGGTTCACCTTGCCATTTGGGCAGCCTTTCTGCCCAGCTGGGAAGCATACGGGGGCCAGGCGGAGGGCTGCCCTCACGGCCCTGGGCCCTGCCGTTTGGCCAGCTTTTCTGACTGGCCCATGCCCCTTTCCCAGCTGGGAAGCGCGCAGAGGCCAGGCGGAGGGCTGCTGGCGTGGCTCACCCCCTGCCGATCTCAGGAGGGGCAGAACCGGGCAGAGGGCTCCACATGGCCTGGCAGTCTGTGGAGCCTTTGCCGCCCAGCCCTCACCCTCTGCCGAGCTCATCATCATCAGTCCAGATTCCAGGTCTGTGGAAGTCAGAGCTAAATTGGTTGAATGTACTGTAAATCCCATCATCCACTGTCCATACTCCCTGAGCATATTGTTTTTGTGATCAATCACTATACATTAATTATGTTCAATTTATACCAATGAAAATACATCCTGCATATCAGATATTTCCATTACGCAAAATTACCGTTGTGAAGGAGCAACAAAAATATGGTTGGGGGTCACCACAACATGAGGAACTTTATTTAGGGGTCACGGCATTAGAAAGGTTGAGAACCACTGCATTAGTGGTTTCAGATCCCCTAGCCCAGTGTTTCCCAACCTTTTTTGAGCCGTGGCACACTTTTTACATTTACAAAATCCTGGGGCACACCACCAACCAAAATGACACAAAATGACACTCTAACACAGTCATACATATAGTTAATATGTTTTTAAATGTATTTATACACTCAGTGTGAAACCTGGGCCTGTTTTGATGAACACAACATATGTATGACTATTTCTCACATATTTATACATGGCTATCATATCTTCTCTCAGCCTTCTCTTCTTCAGGCTAAACATGCCCAGCTCTTCAAGCCGCTCCTCATAGAGCTTGTGCACCAGACCTTTGAGAAATTTCACCCTGAGTGAAACTTGCTTCCAGTTAACTATGGATGTTATGAAGCTGTTATAAACAGTTCCTTGGGGGCTCTTGAAAAATCCAGTAAAATAGTAAAAAAACATTTCCAAGCGGAGAGGCTCAATTTGTTTCTTGGAAATCTGTGAGGGGGCTGCTAGGAGGGGGGAGTGCCAATTTCCCATGGCACACCTGATGATCACTCACGGCACACTAGTGTGCCACGGCACACTGGTTGAGAAACACTGCCCTAGCCACATAGAGGGAAGAAGAGGAGAGGATGCTGGCCTTTGAGGGGGCCATTCTTTCTCAGGCCCCTTCCACACAGTTGTATAAAATCTCACATCTGCTTTGAACTGGGTTATATGGCAGTGTAGACTGGGGGGCCTTCCACACAGCCCTATATCCCAGAATATCAAGGAAGAACATCGCACAATATCTGCTTTGAACTGGGTTATCTGAGGCCACACTCAGATAATGTGGGATTTTCTGCCTAAATATTCTGGAATATAGGGCTGTGTGGAAGGGCCTTCAGATAACCCAGTTCAAAGTATACATTGTGGATTATCTGCTTGATATTCTGGATTAAATAGCTCAATGGAAGGGCCCTCAGGCCCAGGGCTGGACGAAGGTAATTTTAAATGGTAAGCGAACAGTATTTTGGCGCCCCCCCTCCAAAATCAGAATATATTATTGTACATAATTCTTATTGTTGTTGTTGCTAGACTTATAGAGTTGGAGGGACCCCCAAGGGTCATCTAGTCCAGCCCCCTTTCCAAGTAGGAATTAATATATTATACATCATTATTGTTATTATTATTGCTATCATTATTATTGCTATTATTACACTCCTAGAGTTGGAAGGGGCTGCAAGGGCCATCCAGTCCAACCCCCTAATGCCAAGAAGGAATTTTACATATATATGTGTGTGTGTATGTGTGTGTGTGTGTGTATGTATATTCGGGATTAATATATTATTGAACATTATTCTTTTACTGTAGTTGCTAGACTTCTAGAGTTAGAAGGGGCCCCAAGGGCCATCCAGCCTAGCCTGCTCTTGCCTGCCCAGCAGGCACGGTGGCGCGACCCCTTCCAGCAGAGGTCCACCAGGATCCCACTGACCTTCTTCGTCCCAGCGCGTCCTCTCTTCCGGGGGGGCCCCTGGCGGCGCTGCCGAAGAAGGTGGGCTGCATGGGGCCCCGGGGAGGCCCCGCAGAGAGGCCCGCCAAAGAGAAGCCCCCTCCTCCTCTTCAACCTGCTTGCCGTATCGGGGCCACGTACGAAGGGAGGGGCGCACACATGCGCTTATGTTTGGAGGAGGAAGTGGGCTGCATGCGCGCTATCTGGCAGGCTCTCATCCCTGAATGACGCGTGGGGGTGCCGTAGCCAGCGCGTCTCATTCTCCTCCGGCTCCAGTAGCTCGCTCTTCTAGTTCTCCCTGAGCGCCAGAGGAGAAAGACAGCGGAATGGGCGAGGGGGTGCCAAAGGCGGCCCATGTTGGCACCCCTCAGTACATGGCGCCTTACTCGGGCGAGTAGTTCGAGTAACGGCTTGATCCGGCCCTGCTCAGGCCACGTCTACGCCGACCATTTAATGCAGTTCGGAGCTAGCTTCCAGATGTGGCAGCCAGACAACAAACTCCTGCAAAAGCATGCAGAAGGAAGCCCTGAATGTGCATCAATGCTCTGCAGTGTGTGCAGTCACTATCTGGACCTCAAAGAGGTTCCAGGATTTCCTTTGAGGAGTTCATTGTACACTGTAGAAAGCATGCAATTTGGCTCCACTTTAACTACCATGAATCACTGTTATGGAAACATGGGAATTGTAGTCACTCTGCTGTCTGGGGGCCCTTCCACACAGCCCTATATCCTAGAATATCAAGGCAGAAAATCCCACATTATCTGAGTGTGGACTCAGATAACCCAGTTCAAAGCAGATATTGTGGGATTTTCTGCCTTGATATTCTGGGATATAGGGCTGTGTGGAAGGGCCCATAGGCCCCTTCTGTGCTGCCATATATTCTAGATTATCAAAGCAGATTATCAACACTATCTGCTTTGAACTGGCTTATAGGAGACTATGCTGCCAAATAATACAATTCAAAGCAGATAATCTGGATGTTATATGGCAGTGTAGAAGGAGCCATAGAGTGCTGATGCCTCATATCAAAGGACAAATCCCGGAATCGTGGCAGTCAAAGTGGTGCCAAATTGCATTCACGCTACAGCGCAGAATAGGAACCCTAAGGACAGCGAAGCCACATTCTTCCGTTCACCATGGGGTCGCCATACATTAAAGGAAATGACTTCACTGTACAGAAAAACCGATGAAGATGTCATAAGTAACTGGTCGCAACAAAATTGTGGGCCCTTCAACACTGCCATATAATTCAGATTATCAAATCAATACACATTATCTGCTTTGAACTGGATTACAGGTGTTCCCTCACTAATTGCTGGGGTTATGTTCCAGGACCTCCCGCAATAAGTGAAAAACTGCGATGTAGGGATATTTATACATTATTTTAGTAGTTATACACTATTTTAAGTCTTTATAAACTTAAAATAAAGTGAAGGAAAAGAAGGAAAGGCCCTTCAAGGCTGGAGGGAGGGAAGGAGGACTGAGGAGGGAAAGGGCCTGGGCTTCCGGACAGTCTTCAAAGGCAACCCCAGGTAGAGAGCGTTACAGTAGTCTATACAGGATGTAACCAGAGCGTGGGCTACCATGGCCAAACCCCACAAAACAGCAAAAATACCATGATATATATTTTAAATTAATATTTTTTGAAGTCTGCAAAATAGCGAGTTTAGTAGTACTACTACCAATCTCATAAAACTATGAGAAATATGAAATACTACCAGTCTCATAAAACTATGTACATTCAAAAACAAAAAACAAGAGACCTTCCACATAGCCATATAACCCAAAATATCAAGGCGAATAATCCACAATATCTGCTTTAAACTGGGTTATTTGAGTCCACACTGCCAAATAATCCAGTTCAATGTGGATTTTATACAACTGTGTGGAAGGAGCCTGAAATTCCGAAGTCCAATACAGCACGGTTTTATAAAACCAAGTCCCTTCTACACTACTATATAATCCAGATTATCTGAGTTGAACCGGATTATACGAGTCTACACTGCCTTACAATTTTTACATTCCTAATGTTAAGGTTATGCTGGATAATGCTGGATTTGGAACGGCGGTGTAGAAGCAGCCTCAAGGGCCTTCCACACAGCCATATAACCCAGAATATCAAGGCAGAATAACTGTTTTGAACTGGGTTATCTGAGTCCGCACTGCCATATAACCCAGTTCAATGTGGATTTTATACAGTTGTGTGGAAGGGGCCTGAAATTTCTGAAGTCCAATACAGCACGGTTTTATAACATCAGGTCCCTTCTACACTGCCACATAATCCGGATTATCTCCACTGCGGTGTCTACACTGCAGTATAATCCGGTTCAAAGTAGGTCATGCTGGGTTTTGTGTGGCAACGTAGAAGCAGCCTCACTCAGGGCCCTTCCACACCGCCAAATAACCCAGAATATCAAGGCAGAATATAACTCGCAATATCTGCTTTGAACTGGGTTATCTGAGTCCACACTGCCATATAACCCAGTTCAATGTGGATTTTATACAGTTGTGTGGAAGGGGCCTGAAATTTCTGAAGTCCAATACAGCACGGTTTTATAACATCAGGTCCCTTCTACACTGCCACATAATCCGGATTATCTGCACTGCGGTGTCTACATTGCAGTATAATCCGGTTCAAAGCAGGTCATGCTGGGTTTTGTATGGCAGTGTAGAAGCAGCCTCACTCAGGGCCCTTCCACACCGCCAAATAACCCAGAATATCAAGGCAGAATATAACTCGCAATATCTGCTTTGAACTGGGTTATCTGAGTCCACACTGACATATAACCCTGTTCAATGCGGATTTTATACAGCTGTGTGGAAAGGGCCTGAAATTTCTGAAAGTCCAATGCAGCACGCTTTTACAACATCAGGTCCCTTCTACACTGCCACATAATCTGGATTATCTGCACTGCGGTGTCTACACTGCAGTATAATCCGGTTCAAAGTAGGTCATGCTGGGTTTTGTGTGGCAACGTAGAAGCAGCCTCACTCAGGGCCCCTCCACACCGCCAAATAACCCAGAATATCAAGAATATCAATATCTGCTTTGAACTGGGTTATCTGAGTCCACACTGCCATATAACCCAGTTCAATGTGGATTTTATACAGTTTGTGCGGAAGGGGCCTGAAATTTCTGAAGTCCAATGCAGCATGCTTTTATAACATCAGGTCCCTTCTGCACTGCCACATAACCCGGATTATTTGATAATCCGGATTATTTGATAATCCGGATTATTTGATAATCCGGATTATTTGATAATCCGGATTATTTGATAATCCGGTTCAAAGCAGATCGTGCTAGGTTTTGTATGGCAGTGTAGCAGCAGCCTCTGGGCCCTTCCACACCGCCAAATACCCCAGAATATCAAGGCAGAATATAACTCACAATATCTGCTTTGAACTGGGTTATCCGAGTCCACACTGCCATATGTCCCGGTTCAAAGCAGGGGCCTCAGATGTCTATCCAACTTCCCAGATCCCAAGAGCAAGACTTGGGCGCTTCCCACCTGCAAGAGACCCCCACCTGGTTCCCAGCCTAGGGAAGCAGTGCCTAGTAGTGCCAGCAGGGCTTGTTTTGTCCGCCCTTGGAGGGGCCACCCAGGGACAGCAGGGCTTGTACGCACCTCGATCTGGCCGGGGAGGAAGGCAGGGGAGCAGCCATGCGGCCGGAAGGCGATGGGGGAGAGAGAGCTCCAAAGGCAGAGGCAGGAGAAGCGGCGGCGGGAGCAGCCAGGGAGGAGAGAGAGGCTCTGCTGCTGGGCTGCCTTCACGCTGCAAGCCGCGAGTCAGTGAGTGAGTGAGTGAGTGGCTGGGATGCAGCCAATGGCACCCGCGGCCGGGCCCATGTGATGGGCGGCAGGCGGCGCCTTCCTCCCTTCCCTGGGCTTCATGGGAGGGAGAAAAGGAGGCTGCCGGGTGCCTCTTCCAGCCCCAGCCTTCGCCCTCCTCGGCCTCCCGGCTGCAAACACCTGCAAGGCAATGGAGAAGGCAGCCAGGCTTCCTCTGCTGCTCCTTCTGCAGCCTTAATGGGACCCCAGGGTTCGGTGACGTCACGGGAGGGGAGGACTTGCAGGTAACACTATGACAGGCAGAGGTAGCATCAATATAGTTGGCCCTCCCAAACCACACATTCTGGAGCCTTTGGCAGTGTTTCAGTAGCTATTTCCCCAACGACTTAAATCAAGGAATCATTTTCTAAGATCTACAGAGATACTCGCAGGAACACCTCCGCAAGCCAGAGTCCAAAGGTGGCAGGCTAAAACCAAGCAGCTCAATCCATGGCTGATACCAAATGAGAAGGAGCCCCCGGAGGCGCAATGGGTTAAACCCTTGGGCAGGCAGGACTGAAGACTGACAGGTCATGGGGCTCGCAGGAACATCTCAGTAAGCCAGAGTCCAAAAGTGGCAGGCTAAAACCCAGCAGCTCAATCCATGGCTGATGCCAAATGAGAAGGAGCCCCCGGAGGCGCAATGGGTTAGACCCTTGTGCGGGCAGGACTGAAGACTGACAGGTCGTAGGACTCGCAGGAACACCTCAGCAAGCCAGAGTCCAAAGGTGGCAGGCTAAAACCAAGCAGCTCAATCCATGGCTGATACCAAATGAGAAGGAGCCCAACCCCCCCGGTGGCGCAATGGGTTAAACCCTTGTGCGGGCAGGACTGAAGACTGACGGGTCGTAGGACTCGCAGGAACATTTCAGCAAGCCAGAGTCCAAAAGTGGCAGGCTAAAACCCAGCAGCTCGATCCATAGCTGATACCAAATGAGAAGGAGCCCCCGGTGGCGCAATGGGTTAAATAAACCCTTGTGCGGGCAGGACTGAAGACTGACAGGTCGTAGGACTCGCAGGAACACCTCAGCAAGCCAGAGTCCAAAGGTGGCAGGCTAAAACCCAGCAGCTCAATCCATGGCTGATACCAAATGAGAAGGAGCCACCTAACCCCCCGGTGGCGCAATGGGTTAAACCCTTGCACCGGCAGGACTGAAGACTGACAGGTCATAGGTTCGAGAGCGTGGATGAGCTCCCTCCGTCAGCTCCGGATCCCACTGCGGGAACATGAGAGAAGCCTCCCACAAGGATAATAAAACATCAAAACATCCGGGCGTCCCCTGGGCACCATCCTTGCAGACGGCTAATTCTCTCACACCAGAAGCAACTTGCAGTTTCTCAAGTCCCTCCTAACAGGACAATTTTTTAAAAAAATCCATGGCTGATACAAAATGAGAAGGAGACCCTGGTGGCGCAATAGGTTAAAACCCTTGTGCGGGCAGGACTGAAGACTGATAGGTCGTAGGACTCACAGGAACACCTCAGCAAGCCAGAGTTCAAAGGTGGCAGGCTAAAACCCAGCAGCTCAATCCATGCCTGAAAACAAATGAGAAGGACCCCCCTCCCCCTGGTGGTGCAATGGGTTTAAACCCTTGTGCCGGCAGGACCAAAGACTGACAGGTTATAGGTTCGAGAGTGTGGATGAGCTCCCTCCGTCAGCTCTGACTTCCATTGCCTCCCACAAGGATGATAAAACATCAAAACATCCGGGCGTCCCCTGGGCAACGTATTGGAAAGGCTAATTCTCTCACGCCAGAAACGACTTGCAGTTTCTCAGGTCGCTCCTGGACATGAAAAAAAACCAAAACCAAATGAGAGACTCCCTCCTGGGCACACACAAGACTGGGCAACTTGGAAGGCGCTGAACAGACTACGTTCTGGCACCACGAGAGGCAGAGCCAACCTTGAGAAACGGGGCCACAAAGTGGATTCCACCACATGAGGGTGTAGAGAAGAGCAAACCACAGACCACCTATTACAATGCAGCCTGAGCCCTGCCACACGCACAATGGAGGACCATCTTATAGCAACACCAGGGGCACTCCAAGTGGCTAACTACTGGTCAAAGGGCATTTAATATAATGCCAAGTTTTTAATCTTTGTGTTTTCTCAAATACATTGGTTTCGCTCCTGATACGATAAATATAAATATAGATATTTCATATTTTAAATAAATAATAATTTTTTTTTTGAAAACGAAAATATCTTTGGAGTTATAGTAGGCCCTTCTATCAACGGATCCTGAATCCTTTTGCATCGTGTTTCAGCAGCAATCTAATGTGTTGAGTTATAGTAGGCCTTCCATATCAACAGGCACTGAATCCTTTTGTTTCAGTAATAATTTCATATTTTAAATTAGAAAATAATTTTTAAAATTCCCTGCACTCACATTGGGACTTTCATATCAACAGATTCTGAATCCTTTGGCAGTTTTTCAACTGCAATTTCATATTTGTTTTAAATTTTATATATATATATATATATATATATATATATATATATATAGAAAGAGATGTAGCCCCCTATGGTGCAGTGTGTTAAACTGCTGAGCTGCTGAACTTGCTGACCAAAAGGTCGATGGTACAAATCCAGGGAGCAGGATGAGCTCCCGCTGTTAGCTCCAGCTTCTGCCAACCTAGCAGTTCGAAAACATGCAAATGTGAGTATATAAATAGGTACCGCTTTGTTGGGAAGGTAACGGCGCTCCATGCAATCATGCTGGCCACATAACCTTGGAGGTGTCTACGGACAACGCTGGCTCTTCGGCTTAGACATGGAGATGAGCACCACTACCACACACATCCGAGTTGGACACAACTAGACTTAATGTCAGGGGAAACATTTCCCTCTATATATAGAGATTTAGATATAGATAGGAATATTCTTGGAGTTATAGTAGGTCCCTTAATCCAGTGTTTTTCAACCTTTTTTGAGCCGTGGCACACTTTTTACATTTACAAAATCCTGGGGCACACCACCAACCAAAACGACACAAAATGACACTCTAGCACAGTAATACATATAGTTAATATGTTTTTTAATGTATTTGTACACTCAGTGTGAAACCTGGGCCTGTTTTGATGAACACAACATAGATATCCTGGCAGGAATGGCAGAAAGACACACATGAAGGTCTTGCTCAACAGCTGTCAGTCTCTCTCTGTGTTTAGAAAAAATGTGTCCATATAGCTTCAAAGCAGTCCACTAGTATTGTTCGTATGCATCAATACACCTCATGGAACAATAATGAGGCTTCCACCTTCAATATATATGCTCCTGCATCATTCCAGGTGGGCATTAGACGAGTCCCTTGTGTAGAACTGGTGAACAGGAGTTGTTACACAGTCACTAGAAAGGCTATCACGTCCAGCCAATGCCAAATGTAATAGTTGGTAAACATAAACACGAAAACGTACCCGGTCCTCAGGGAAGCCGGCTGGAAAGAGAGTAACCAGAAGGAAGCACACTCTGAGGCAGAGAGTTCCACTGCTGAACACCTCTCACAGTCAGGAAGTTCTTCCTAATGTTCACCCTCCTACACAGACATGCTTCACTGCGCTGAGGCCGCATGGAGGAGGAGGAGCATGAACGGATGAGCTTCAGTGGGCGGGGCTTAGGTGGGCGCGTGCCTCCCTCTCAATCAGGCACGAGCAAGCGTCTGCCGCTGGGAAGGGGGCGGGGCCCAAGTGACGTCACCCTTCCCTCCTCCCTCGATTGGAGGCTGGCTGGCTGGTGCGCGCGGAGGGGAAACGGCTGAAGGAGGCGGCGCCCCAGCCCCTTCTTCTTTGCCGCCGCCCGGCCCTTCCTCCTCCTCCTCCCCGCAAGCAGCAGCAGCAGTTCGGCAGGAGTTGGAAGAAAGGGGGGAAGAGAGGTTTTCCCACGGCACACCAGGTGATCGCTCACGGCACACCAGTGTGCCACGGCACAGTGGTTGGGAAACACTGCTTAATCAACAGATCCTGAATTCTTTTGCATAGTGTTTCAGCAACCATCTCATATGTATTTGTTAAAAAAATTAATGTATCCCTGGAGTTATAGTATGCCTTCCATATCAACAGACTCTGAACCCTTTAGTTTCATTAACAATTTCATATGTTTTAATTAGAAATTAATTTTAAAAATTTCTTGCATTCACAGTGGGATTTTCTTATCAACAGATTCTTAACCTTTTGGCAATGTTTCAGAAGCAATTTCGTATTTTTAAATAAAATAATAATATTTTTGAATGAAAATATCCTTCAAGTTATAGTAGGCCTTTCATAACAACAGTCTCTGAATGAATAAACAACAACAATAGAGTTGTCCATTTGCATCAATGGATTCTGAATTACCGGGTCCAATCATTCACAGCTTGAAAACCTTTTTAAAAAATTCCAAAATGCAAATCCTGGTTTCGCCATTTTGTATAAGAGACATCCTTTGAGCCAGAAGATACAATGGGACTTGAGCTTCCATGGAGTTGGGTATTTCAAGCTGTTATAAAACCGCTGTTGAAGAAACCATTACTGGACCCCACTCAATTCCCCCACTCAATTCGTCAACTATCGGCCTGTTTCCAATCTTCCCTTTTTGGGCAAAGTCTTGGAACGTGTGGTTGCCTCACAACTCCAAGTATTCTTGGAAGACACGGATTATCTGGATCCGGCACAGTCTGGTTTTAGGCCGGGGCATGGTACCGAGACAGCCTTGGTCGCCTTAGTGGATGATCTACGCCGGGAGCTGGACAGGGGGAGTGTGTCCCTGTTGGTTCTGCTGGACCTCTCAGTGGCCTTCGATACCGTTGACCACGGTATCCTTCTGGGACGCCTTGCAGAGATGGGCCTTGGAGGTACTGTTCTGCAGTGGCTCCGGTCCTTCCTGGACGGCCGATCTCAGAAGGTGTTACTGGGAGATACCTGTTCAACCCCTCAACCATTGTCTTGTGGGGTTCCTCAGGGCTCAATACTATCTCCCATGTTGTTTAACATCTACATGAAGCCGCTGGGGAGATCATCCAGAGTTTCGGGGTGCTGTGTTATCTGTACGCAGATGATGTCCAACTGTGTCACTCCTTCCCACCTGCTACTAAGGAGGCTGTTGTGGTCCTGAACCGGTGCTTGGCCGCTGTGTCGGACTGGATGAGGACGAACAAATTGAAATTGAATCCAGACAAGACAAAGGCACTCCTGGTCAGTCGAAAGGCCGAACAGGGCATAGGGTTACAGCCTGTGTTGGACAGGGTTACACTCCCCCTGAAGACGCAGGTTCGCAGTTTGGGTGTGATCCTGGACTCATCGCTGAGCCTGGAGCCCCAGGTTTCGGCGGTGACCAGGGGAGCATTTGCACAAGTTAAAACCTGTGTGCCAACTGCGCCCGTACCTTGGGAAGTCTGACTTGGCCACGGTAGTCCACGTGATAACAGGAGCGGCACTCAGGAGCGTACAACACCTCTGTTGCACCAGCTCCACTGGCTACCAGTTTGCTACCGGGCACAATTCAAAGTGCTGGCTTTAGCCCTTAAAGCCTTTAATGGTTCTGGTCCAACTTACATGTCCGAACGCATCTCTTTTTATGAACCTTCAAGATGCTTAAGATCATCCGGAGAGGCCCTGCTCTCGGTCCCGCCTGCTTCGCAGGCGCGATTGGTGGGACGAGAGACAGAGCCTTTTCAGTGGTGGCTCCTCGGCTTTGGAACGCCCTTCCAAATGACATCAGATTAGCCCCCTCCTCCTGACATTTCGGAGGAAGGTCAAGACCTGGCTATTTGACCGGGCATTTGCAAATGAAGTATGATTATCAAATAGAGACCTAAGGAACAACGACGATGCAACTGGAAATCGACTTAATAATGAGACGCTGATATTGTGTTTTTAATGTTAAATGTTAAATTGTATGTGTTGAAATTGTATTGATAACTGTTGATTTGTTTGTCTTGAGCAGTTCCTGCTATTTGTACACCGCATCGAGTCGCCTTCGGGCTGAGAGAGGCGGTCTAGAAGCAAAGTAAATAAAATAAATAAATATTTATAGGGTTTCCTCATTTTATGTTCCTGTGATAATTGGATTTTTTAAATAAAAAAATGGCTTGTGGTGGAAACAAAGATTGGAGATAAAATTTCAGTGGAGATGATAAACTCTTTCAGGAGCGAATTTCCCTTTTGAGGGGTAGATTTATCTCACTTCCTGTTGTCTCACCCCCGTTCTTAACTATAAGTCATTTGTAAGTCAGATGTTTGTAATTCGGGTACTGCCTGTATGGAAATTATGACTTACAATTAATGTCAATGCAAAGAAAAAATCCTACAAACCCATAATTAGGGATTCTGTATGTTCTGATACAAGAAAAGGCCCAGGGGTGTGACACCATTTATTTATTTATTTATTTATTTATTTATTTATTTATGACATTTCTATACCGCCCCTCTCAGCCCGAAGGTGACTCGGGGCAGTTTACACAAAGCAATCTCTGCCCTCCAATCAAAAGATGACCAAAACAAACAAAACAATAACCATATAACACACCAATTAGCAATTAAAAACATACATTTACAGTTCTCAGCGTCACGTTGAAATCACTTTCCGTCACATCGTCGTCATTCCATATATCTAATTAAACCATTATATTTCATCAGCAAATGCCTGCTCAAACAGCCAGGTCTTGACTTTCTTGCGAAATGTCAGGAGGGAGGGGGCTGATCTGATGTCACTAGGGAGGCTGTTCCAAAGCCGAGGAGCCACCACTGAAAAGGCCCTGTCTCTCGTCCCCGCCAATCGCACCTGCGAAGAAGGTGGGACCGAGAGCAGGGCCTCTCCGGATGTCCTTAAACATCTCGATGGTGCATAGGGAGACTTGCGTTCGGACAGGTAAGTTGGACCAGAACCGTTTAGGGCTTTAAGGGCTAAAGCCAGCACCATGAATTACCACTCTGGGTGACACCAACCCCGGTGTCACACAAAAAGGAAAAATCACTGCTTGCCTTTTCCTGACAACCCAGTGTTGGCTAGAGGATCACACATCTCTCTCACCTCCAATACACTTGCATGCATCCTCAGAAATTGTCTCCTTGGCTAATAAATTGATTTAATTTGGGGGGAAATCTCACTCTGACCATTTGTGGTTAGTTATGTGTAGACCGCTGACCTCTCTAACTATGGATATAGACATTCGTTTTTGAAATATTTGGCCACAGAAAAGGACACAGAGAAACGGCACAGTCCAGTTTAGACCGCCTTTTAGTGGATTTGTGTACATTATTAACTTTGTTCAAGTTGTTCATTTCCTTGAAAGAGATCAAGGTTAGTGACCGCACATCAATCATCCGAGGACATTCGTCAGAATCTCACCAAAGCTTAAGTTTGCCCCAACTCCTCAACGTTGGATTGACTCTGTGTGCCTTCCTTTTCATATTCCCATAATGGCTTGGAGTGACACTATGGGTGCTCTACACTGTAGATTTAATGGGGTTTGACACCCCTTTAATTGTCATAGCCCAATGCTATGGAATCAAGGGAGTTGTAGTTTTATAAGATCTTTAGTCTTCTTCCAAAAAGGGTTGGTGCCTCACCAAACTACAACTCCCAGGATTTCAACTTGGGGGTGATGGTGGGGGTGGTGCTCATCTCCATTTCTAAGCCGAAGAGCTGGCATTGTCCATAGACACCTTCTGGGACATGTGGTCAGCATAACTGCATGGAGCGCCGTTACCTTCCCATTAAAGCAGTACCTATTGATCTACTCACATTTGCATGTTTTTGAATTGCTAGATTGGCAGAAACCGGACCAGACAGTGGGAGCTCACCCTGCTCCCCGGATTTGAACCACCAACTGTTCAGTCAGCAAGTTCAGCAGCTCAATGTTTTGACCCACTGTGCCACCAGGAGCCCTTATAAAGTGGTGTAAACCTATTAATTATACATTGCATAGGTGCACTAGAGACTTGAAGGCATTGTAGGTAACATAAAGGTAATGAGTTTGAGACCTGCCCGGGTTGGGGTGAGCTCTCGGCCAATTGTGTAGCTCGTTGTCTGTCTATATATGTTGTTTGTCTATGGCATTGAATATTTGCCTGTATATGTGCATTGTGATCCGCCCTGAGTCCCCTGCGGGGTGAGAAGGGCGGAATATAAATGATATAAATAATAAATAATAATAATTGTAGGTAACATGGCAGCTCTGTATCACACTTGGAAGCATGCCGTCACTACTATTCATACGGGAGGTCCCGCCTGGGAAGACTTTGCACAGGCCCCCCTCAAACCTAAAGCTGGCTTTGTGGATACTAGATATTGTACTCTTTCCCTTCTTTTTACTTTCGCAAGAAGCCTCTTAGGTTTCTAAGGATGCAGAACCAACCATGTGCTACCCAGAGAACTTTAAGCAGGGGCTGGAATTCTTGGATTGCACAGTGCAGCTATTTAGAACAGCATGATGTTTTGAGAAACGCTGCTTTGCCTTGCTTTGGATGATACAGACATCTCTTGGGTTTAATTGGCAAGATTTATCCAGAAGAGGTTTGCCATGGACTTTTTGCTTCACGCTAAGAGAGTGTGTCTCCCAGTGGGATACTATGGGTAAATGGAGAGCCAAATTCTTGTTTCCTGGAGTCATAGGCCCCCTTCTACACTGTCATATAGAATCCATAATATCTTCCTTGAACTGGAGAATATGGCAGTATTAAGCTGGCCATAGTCCTGCATTGAAGCCACTACACTATTCTGGCTATGTGTATAGTTTTGTTGTTGTCAAGTGCCATCAAGTCATTTCTGACTTATAGTGACCCTAGTTCAGACCTGGGCAACCTACGGCCCGCGGGCCAAATGCGGCCTGGCAGCCGATTCTGTCTGGCCCGGGGAGAAGGGCATCGAGGGCGGGGCCAAGAGGAAGGGCTGCCGCTGCTGCCATCCCATCGCGGGCTGTGGGGCCTGCGTCGGCAAACAGTCCACCGCTCCGGAGAACAATCAGAGGAGCGGCAGCTTTGGAGTGCCTGCCATCTCAGGAGGCGATCCGGGCCTGTAGCTAGAGCCGTCGGCAACCTGTGGCGGCTGATCACCCTGGCGACCCAGAAGACTTGATTGTCTTCCGGTTCGCCAGGGCGATCATTCGCCGCAGCTCGTTGACTGTTCCCACTGCAGGCCCGGATCGCCTCCCGGGATGACAGGCACTCCATGGCAGGGCAATCAGCTAGGGAACGGCTGGGCAATCAGTTGGGGAATGGCTGGGGGCGAGAGCGGGCAGAGGCCTGCAGCCTCCGACCGTCTGCTGCTCTGTTCTGCTTTGCTGCGGCGGCGGCTGGGTCCGCTTTCTCATCCTCTGGGCTGGGTCCATTGGGCCATTCCATCTTGGGATCCTTCCTCTCTTGAGGATGTCAGCCTCTATCTTGGTTTGCACCTTGTCTTCTTGAATTTCATTTTATTTTATTTTAGTGGTTTTTATTATTATTTTATAATAATTTTATTATAATAATATAATAAATAATATAATATAATGTTATATTATATTATAATTTCAATATATTATAATGTCTATATATATACTATAATATAATAATTATGATATTAATACTAATAATATATGAATATATCTTGATATATTAATATGTTAATATTAATGATGTGTAATATATAGTAAATATAATAAATAAATAAAAAAAATATGAAGATTAGAATGTAGTTCAGCCTTTAGGTGCAGCCCTCCATAATATTTTTTGGCTCTCGTGTGGCCCCTTGGAAAAAATAATTGCCCCTCTCTGCCCTAGATCAATCTATCATGGGGTTTTCAGGGGCTGAGAATGTGTGACTTATCTAAGATCACCCAGTGAGGCTGGATCTAGACTGCCATATAATCCAGATTATCAAAGCAGATAATCCGCATTATCTGCTTCGAAGTGGATTACATGAGTCTACACTGCCATATAATCCAGTTTGAAGCAGATAATATGGAATTTATATGGCAATGTAGATGGGACCTGAGTTTTCCATAGGTAAGGGGGACATTCGGTCCTGGCTTGTAGTCCAACATACAAATCACTCCGCCACTCATGGTAGTGAAATGCCATGAGCCACATTTGAGGGTAAGACTATTCAATGTGGTGTGATTTACATCACGTTTAGAACTAAGATGCATATTTTCTAAAGTCTTAGCCAAAGACTATTTAAAGCTCCCAAGAAGCAGCATTTGCCTTTGAAAATTATACCAATTATCTAAAATATCTAATTTATAGTCGTATTTTTAACTCAGCTTTTTTAAAAACTTGATTAATTGCATGTTATTTTTAGAGTTTAAAAATCCTTTCGGGGGGGGGGGGGGGTTAGTCCAAACTGGCTCAATTATTGTTTTTATTTAGCCACTCGCATTCATATTATTTTTGGCCAGCTGTGAAGGTCTGCAGTTGTCACTTTCACTGTGTTTATTCATTGTGTTTTGTTTTATTGACTGTGTCACTGGGGTGGAAACAGCCTGCTGAGCCTGGTTTCTGCAGCCAGAGCTCCATGTGGATGAAGGATAGATGGAGAATTAAAAGCGAGTGACCCTCAAGAGAAATGAAAGCATATTTTGAAACATTACACACACAAACATTGCCTTGAAAATCCTGAATAGATGCAGCTGGCAAGACAGCATTAAAGAAGTGGGGAAATTCATAGAATCATAGAGTTGGAAGAGACCACATGGGCTATCTAGCTCAACCTGCTGCCATGCAGGAAAAGCACAATCAAAGCACCCCCAACAGATGGCCATCTAGCCTCTGTTTAAAAGCCTCCAAAGATCCTCCACCACACTCCGAGGCAGATTTTAACTTGCTAACAAGATGTTAGGCTTCCAAAAATTTCACAAGAACACAAGAATCTGAGACCATGGTAGCAACAAGAAGCTACTTGAGAATGGCAGATGTGAAGGAACTATGTTTATATACCATCGTTGATATAGACTCTGCCCCAGTTTACCTGTCCAAACGTATCTCCTGCTATGAACCATCACGTAGCTTAAGATCTTCAGGAGAGGCCCTGCTCTCGATCCTGCCACTCTCGCAAATGCGGTTGGTTGGGATGAGAGACAGGGCCTTCTCAGCAATGGACCCACATCTGTGGAACTCCCTCCCTAAGGACATCAGGTTGGCCACCTCCCTCCTGTCTTTTAGGAGACAACTAAAGACCTGGCTGTGGTCCCAGGTGTTCGACTAAAGGTATTGATAACAGTGTTTCCCAACCAGTGTGCTGTGGCACACTAGTGTGCCGTGAGCAATCATCAGGTGTGCCGTGGGAAAATGGCACTCTCCCCCCCTCCTAGCAGCTCTTTCTCTGTCTTTCCCTCCCCAAAGATCCTCCCCGAGGCAAAGGAAGGGCTCCGCCAAATGCCAGGGCCAGGCCCGCCTTGAGGAAGCCTTCAGGAGCCTTGGTTTAGCATGGCTCCAACTCCCGCTCAGGGTTGCTTCAGCCTCCTGATGCTCCCAGGTTCGCTCACTGCCCAATTCACCGACGTGGAGCTTCCAGCTTTGGCTGTTCTCACGAGAAATCCAAGCCAATGCAAAAATGCCGACTCAATCACTTTCGCCCAGTGCTCTGCTTTGGCGGAGAGAGGAGGGAGACAGCGAAAGAGGCCACACAGATCTATGAAACATATATACTCTATATCCAAAAAACAAATTGAGCTTCTCCGCTTGGAAATGTTTTGGTTTTTTTACTATTTTACTGGATTTTTCGAGAGTCGTCCCCCCCAAGTCATATATATGTTGTGTTTATCGAAACAGGCCCAGGTTTCACACTGAGTGTATAAATACATTTAAAAACATATTAACTATATGTATTACTGTGTTAGAGTGTCCTTTTGTGTCATTTTGGTTGGTGGTGTGCCCCAGGATTTTGTAAATGTAAAAAATGTGCCGCGGATCACAAAAGGTTGAAAAACACTGGATTAGTGGACAATGGCAGCTGGACTTAAATATTATGACGTGATGATATTGGATTTATTTGGCCGGACTCTGGTTTAGCAGCATGTTAATTTGAATGTTAAGGAATTTTATTGATGATTTTATAATGTTTTTAATTGAGCCAATTGTTTTAATTTAATGTATATGTGGATAGCATCATTGATGCATATGTGAAGCTGCCCTGAGTCCCCTCGTGGGAGAAGGGCGGGGTAGAAATGAAGATAATAAAGAAATAAAGAAAATAAAGAAATATATCAACACCATTGTGTACTGTGCATGTGCCACCTGTACATGCTTTTGCCCACTAAAATTATGACCTTTATTTGTCATGTGTAAGATGCTTGCAATGGTGAAGTTGGACTATGAGGAGGAAAATGATCATACACAACGGTCTTCCAATGAAGATCAATGTTAGCCATGGAAACATATCAAACTGGAAAGTGAATTGCAGATGTGGGTCTTCTTTGTTATGCAGGCTACCAACAAAGGTAAAAATGTCAACCAGTCAGCACAAGCAGGTATAAAGTAATCACAAATCGTTATTCCAATATTGTGGACAGTTCCCAGATAACAAAGAGCCTGATCCTATTCCTTGCCTGAAAGTAAATGGTCCTGAGTTCTGTGTAACTTAATCCAATCTGAGTGTGCATAAAGATTGCAGTCAAACTGACCTTTCCTGCTTCAGTGCATTTCATCAACAAACATATAAAGGTCTAAGAAAAGCACAGAAAACATAACAGTGGCAAAGCTATATTCTGTTAGGGGAAGGATGAGATTTCAAGATATGAAGTGCTCAAAAAAGGAGCCTATATGGTGTAGTGGTTTAAGCATTGGACTATGACTATGGCAGTGGTTCCCAACCTGTGGTCTGTGGACCACCAATGGTCCGCAAGAACAAAAATATGGTCCACGGCCTCACCATCACTACACTGTTGCCTCAAAACCATGCGGCAACAAGAGCAACTGGTCTCGCGAAACCATCTTATAGTGCCGAGGTAACGGGGATGTTGGGAGGGGAGAGGCTGACTACCCGTGAAAGATTACTACTTCCACATCAGCTCTAGATTATTAAATATGGGTTTTTTTGTGGGTGAGCAAATGGTGACTACTGGATGGCATAGGTTCTGTATCAGAAACTAGAGCTGTTGTGGTGTATCCCAGGGCTGTCCAACTGCCGGCTCTGCAGGTGTTTTGGACTTCAAATCCCAGAAATCCTAACAGCTGGTATCCAATGCAATTTTCTGAATCAGCACCCCAAATAACCAGACCGGATCTAAAGTTGAACAAAAACTGATTTATAACTGGTCGGTCTGAGTCCCTCTACGGAGGTCAAGAAGATCGGGATATAAAAGTTTTAAATAAATAAATTTAAATAATAACCTTTTTGGTACTAATGTTGGAGTGTGGTCTCTGGTCAAAAAAAAAAGGTTGAGAACCACTGCTCAATGGAGACCAGGGTTTGAATCTCTGCTTGGCCACAGAAATCCACTGGTTGAGCTTGGGCAAGGCACATTCTCTCAACCTCACAAGATAGCAAAAGCAAAAACCCTCCAAATAAATCTTGCCAGAGGAAATCCTATAAAAGCTTCATTTTATGGTTGCCAGGAGACACATAGAAACAACTGCTTACAAAGGTTTAAATACCCTAATGGCATACCCTAGATCCGATCTAGGCAACCTACGGCTCACAGGCCGGATGCGGCCCAGCAGCCGATTCTGTCCGGCCTGGGGAGAAGGGCGGCAAGGGTGGGACCAAGAGGAAGGGGTGCCGCTGCCGCCATCCCATCGTGGGCTGTGGGGCCTGCGTCGGCAGACATCCCGCCGCTCCAGAGAACAATCGGAGGAGCGGCGGCTTTGGAGTGCCTGCCATCCCGGCAGGCGATCCAGGCCTGCAGTGGGAGCAGTCGGCGAGCGGTGGCGGCTGATCGCCCTGGCGACCCGGAAGACTTGATGGTCTTCCGGTTCGCCAGGGCGATCACCCACCGCAGCTTGCCGACTGCTCCCGCTGCAGGTCCGGATTGCCTCCTGGGAGAGCAGGCACTCCAAAGCCGGGATGGCAGACACTCCATGGCAGGGCGATCAGCTGGGGAATGGCTGGGGGCGAGAGCGACGGAGGTCTGCAACCTCCGATCGTCTGCTGCTCTGCTCTGCTCTGCTCTGCTCTGCTCTGCTGCGGTGGCGGCTGGGTCCGCTTTGCCATCCTCTGGGCTGGGGCCATTGGGCCATTCCATCTTGGGATCCTTCCTCTCTTGAGGATGTCAGCCTCTATCTTGGTTTGCACCTTGTCTTCTTGAATTTCATTTTATTTTATTTTAGTGGTTTTTATCATTATTTTATAATAATATTTTAATATAATAATATAATATATAATGTTATGTTATATTATAATTTCAATATATTATAATGTCTATATATATACTATAATATAATAATTATGGTATTAATACTAATAATATATGAATATTTCTTGATATATTAATATGTTAATATTAATGATGTGTAATATATAATAAATATAGTAAATAATAAATAAATAAATAATGTAGATTAGAATGTAGTGCAGTCTTTAGGTGTGGCCCTCCATAATATTTCTTTGCTCTCTTGTGGCCCCTTGGAAAAAATAATTGCCCACCCCTGCCCTAGATCCTATCTAATTTTGGAAATTGAGTATGGTCAGCCCTAGTTACTACTTGGATGAGAGACCACCAGCAAATTCAGGTAATGCAAGCTATATTTGAGTGGAAGGGAATTGCAAAACAACACCTGAATATTCTTTCCTAAGAACACCCTATGAAATATATGGGGCCCGCATGGGTCGACAGAAAATATGAAGGCACAGACACTTTTGAAGGAAAATCAATTCATTGATTGATTAATCAATCGATCCTTTTTACACTACTCTTTAACTCTAGTGGCCCTCCAAGGCCACATCTACATTGACACTATGATGTGACTTCAAGACAACAAAACGCATGCTACCATTGCGAGCTGCAGTGCGGATTAAAGGGCATAAAGTCCATGAAAGAAAGTCACAGGAACATCCCAGTTAAGGCCTTCAATGCACTGCAGACTATCCCAATATATTCCAGATCCACAGACTGGAATGTGAGGTGCACTGTAAACATCCGTCCTTTGCTGAAGCGCTTTAAATTATTCAGAACTCAGGATGAGAGGGCTGCAGAAAAACGTCCGAAGACATGGCTGGCTAGCAAGGGGCTAATGGATTCTCTGAGAGGGATAATTGATTGCCACCACTGCCTACTGTCACTTCCCCCACACACACATTCCTCTGGAACACTGAAAATGGAGGGGACCCACAGAGTGGTTTGAGCCCAGGTGTGGTGTTTCAGCCTGGTGCTCATGTGCATGCTAGGGATGATGGGATTGTTCCTGACAATGCTGATGATGGGATGCTTAGTGAGAATTCTGATATGCAAAGTGAACTTTCCAATGAAGCTTGCATTCCTGGGAACAGCTCTCTTCCCAGGGCTTCATTAGATGAGAATTCTTGTGTTCAGGACTCTGAAGGTCTTGATGTTGATAACGGGACACCTGGGAATCTTAACAAGCTACCATTCAACCGCCGAGATAGCATTCGAAAATCTAGGCAGGCTGCCAGCCTCTGATGCAGCAGTCGGTTTGCAAACCAAAACTGGTTTGACTTTATATTAGACTGCTAGGGAAATTGTCTTCAGTTTCCAGGCTTCATTTAGAATACCATGCCAAGTTCTGTCTTGTCTCCAGGCTCTTGATTATGCCTAGGCCTTTGTGCACGTTTTTGCTCCTATAGTTGCCTTGTATTATTCATGGGATTTGCATCAAGCTTTTTACCTTTGCTTTTGGATTTTGGAACTTTACCTTTGCCTTTGGATTTTGGGACTAATTGAACTGTGTGATTTACCTTGGATATATTCTACAATTGATCTTCTTTTAACCCTTTTGTTGGACACTATAACTGTTTCAATAAAAGCCTATTATTCAGAGACTGTCTGTTGTGTGTGTGACTAGGGGGGTGCTCCTTGTCTGAAGGGCAACAGCAGGTTCCATTAATATGTGATCACCTTCCTGGCCAAAAACCAATTCCAGACTTGTCAATGTAATACCGTGCAGTAAAACTGGTTCCTCCCAAACTGGTCCAGGCTGCATTATGTTGTCAGCATAGAAAGGTCTCCAGTGATTTACAGTAGCAAAACCTCTTCCCCCAGGCCTTTAGTACCTCATATAAGACAGAAGAAGAAATAGGAACTGGGGGTAACGACGGCCGACAAGGAGCTTTGGCGTGGGCTGGTCCATAAAGTCACAAAGAGTCGTAAGTGACTGAACGAATAAACAACAACAAAAGAAGAATAAATGGGTGGGAAAGTTAGACAAAAAGTGAATTTGGTACCATCAGGGATATGCAACTTAGATACCCAAAGAGCCAAACTTTCATCCCTGTTACTAGACTTGGAATTGGCAATAAAAACAAAACTGGAATTGACTGGACATACACATCTGGCCTTGAGTTCTGAAATAAGTGGAATTAAATAACTCTTAAACTTTCAAGGCTGTTAACGAACAGCCACAGCGATGAGTGGGAAAGGTCCAAAGTTCCAAATCAACTCCGTACAAGACATTAATATGTAAACACAGCCACATAAGTTACAAAGGGTGAAAGATTAATTTGAAAAGCACAGCATGAAATTCTTACTCCAAACTACATGAACTTTTGTACAGAACATAAAATAGCGAAGAATGAAAAGATTTGTGTTATCTGGTGATTTGAATAAATATGAGGACACTAGGAGTAGGAACACTAAAGTAATATAATATGATGCTTTGGGTCAGCTTTATACATTGGAATTGCTGCAATATTTGCACTCGGTGCTCAACAACTGCCTTCCAACTGTGCAGGAATGGTCTACCGTACTATAGTTCTAATGGGACCGCAAGGGACCCAACCCAAAGATAGTCCATGCTGGATCCTGGGATTCAGCCATATAATCCCACATTTCAGTCATTCCTGCACGGTACTTGAAATTTTAAAAAATCACAAATATCCACCACCTCTTAAAATATGGAATACACACTTCATACTGTACGGTTTTCATATTCCTGGCAGTTTCCTAAATTTCAGCCCAGTTACAATATCTCAATTTCTTTTAAAGATTTTATTTATCTTTCATGTTACAGGGCGTAGGTCAGTGTTTCCCAACCAGTGTGCCGTGGCACACTAGTGTGCCGAGAGCGATCATCAAGTGTGCCGTGGGAAATTGGCACTCTTCTCCCTCCTAGCAGCTCTTTCTCCCTATTTCCCTCCCCAAAGATCCTCCCCGAGGCAAAGGAATGGCTCCGCCCAATGCCAGGGCCAGGCCCGCCTTCAGGAAGCCTTCAGGAGCCTCGACTCAGCATGGCTCCAGCTCCCGCTCAGGGCTGCTTCAGCCTCCCTAATAGGTTTCATAGATCTGGGTGGCCTCTTTCGCTGCCTCCCTCTGCAAAATCAGAACAATGATTGAGTTGACGTTTTCGCGTTGGTTTGGATGTCTCGCGAGAACAAAGCCGGAAGCTCCACGTCAGTGAATTGGGCAGTGAGCAAACCTGGGAGCATCGGGAGGCTGAACCATTCACAGTTTTCCAAGAAACAAATTGAGCCTCTCCGCTTGGAAATGTTTGGTTTTTGTTTTTTTTACTATTTTACTGGATTTTTTGAGAGTTGCCTCCCCCTCCCCAAGG
Organism: Anolis apletophallus; assembly: GCA_030556195.1. Lineage (NCBI taxonomy): Eukaryota > Metazoa > Chordata > Lepidosauria > Squamata > Anolidae > Anolis > Anolis apletophallus. The sequence goes on along the minus strand of JARBWK010000005.1, from coordinate 115,928,357 downwards.
AACTGTTTATAACAGCTTCATGACATCCATAGTTAACTGGAAGCAAGTTTCACTCAGGGTGAAATTTCACAAGGGTCTGGAGAACAAGCCCTATGAGGAGTGGTTTGAAGAGCTGGGCATGTTTAGCCTGAAGAAGAGAAGGCTGAGAGAAGACATGTTAGCCATGTATAAATATGTGAGAGGAAGTCATATATATGTTTTGTTCATCGAAACAGGCCCAGGTTTCACACTGAGTGTATAAATACATTTAAAAACATATTAACTATATGTATTACTGTGTTAGAGTGTCATTTTGTGTAATTTTGGTTGGTGGTGTGCCGCAGGATTTTGTAAATGTAAAAAGTGTGCCACGGCTCAAAAAAGGTTGAAAAACACTGGTGTAGGTTATTTTTTTACATCATGGGAATTCTGGTCTATCCATAGTGGTTAGAGTATATTGTAGACTATTTGCATTTCTGGACACCAGTGAGAATTCCTAGCCATTGCTCCCCAACCCTAAGAAATTTTAATTTTGTTGCCCAAGGCTTTCATGATTGGAATCACTGGCGTGTAGTGCGGTTTCTGACCTGGATGGCCTTGTACTAGCAGTATTTTCTCCTGACGTTTCGCTTGCATCTGTGGCTGGCATCTGAAAAAAATGCTGTTAGAACATGGCCATACTGTCCGGAAACCACACAGCACCCAATTTCAATTTTTCTGACTAAGACTAATCTATTTGTCAAGAAGATATATCACTTTTGTTATGCCCCTTCATTGTTCACCAAAAATGCCGCAGGATGTAATTTTTATCCCAATGTGACAAAAGGACAAAATATCCCCGGATTACATGAGTCAATCGATTCTTCAGGGAAATTTCTGTCCGAATTACTTTCTGCTGAGGGGTGGTGAGAGAACTATGCATAGTTTTTGACTAGCAGGACAGGACTGGGCGGGGTTGACCAGAGGAAGGTGTGCGCTATGTGGTTTCCACGGCAATGCCTGCCCGGGGATTCCAACTCGCAGGGCAGCCTGCGTCCCCGTTGGAAGGAAGAGGCGATACAGGACTTTTTCAAAGTACAGTAGACTAATTAACCCTTACCCAAGAGGAATGTTGGATCATGTTGGATAAAGATAGTTTCTGGTTGCTTGAGAGTTACTCTTAAAATAGGCCTAGCTGTGCATCCCAATACTATACAATGCTGTGTATCCCATACTATACTATACCATTAACTGTTGACATAATAATCATGAAGATGTACTGTCTTATAAAATTTATTTTATTTTAATGTTTAGACAGTGCACTTTTAAAGTCAGGAAAGTCAAGTACTAAATACAGGTGGAGAAAATTAGGTAGTTCTAATAATTTTTTTCTGCATGACAAAGCATGCAGAAACATACCATGTACTGTTAAGAGGGTATAAGTCAGTTTCTTAACTATGCAGTTGAAATTAGGGACCTTGTTTACAACTGTTCATAGGATAATGTTCCAAAATACCTTTATTTCTGAGCTAGTTCTGTGCGGATTCCTCATAACAGATGGCTTTGAGGATCTAAAATGTCTCATGAGGATTAAAGCAACTCCATGTGAAGTGCATGCCAGTAATCCAGTCTGGATGTGACCAGAGCACAGATGGCGTGATCCATGACATATTGTTTTGGGTCGCTTTATGCATTCCTGGGAATCCTAGATGTTGGAGACTTAAAAACTGTGTTGCTGAAGTCTTTCACTGGGATTGCAGTGAGTATTTTTAAATGACCAAAGGTCTCCATGGATCATCAAAATGAAGGGACTGGCATTCTTCCTTCTTCTCAAAGAGCGCCCTCTGCTGCCCAGTGACCTTCATGAAAAACAACAGCAGAGGTGAATGAAGGGACTCATTCTGGCATCACTTTATAATACAAAGTCCAATGTTTTTTTAAAAAAACTAACTTTCAAACATTGACTTCAATGATCATTGGTTTCAGTGCTGAAATCTCTCTCTATATATACAGTATATATCTGGATAAATCCAGTTTAATTGAAAATAAAATGCTGAAATCTCTATATATCTGGACAAATCCAGTTTAATTGAAAATAAAATGCTGAAATCTCTATATATCTGGACAAATCCAGTTTAATTGGGAAAAAAAGCTGTATAGTGCAAACAGACCAATGGATCGTATATATTGAAGCTTGTCTGAATGATATAACGAATGTATATATTGTTGAAAGCTTTCCTGGCCGGAATCACTAGGTTTGCTGTGAGTTTTCCGGGCTGTATGGCCATGTTCCAGAAGCATTCTCTCCTGACGTTTCACCCACATTTATGGCAGGCAGCCTCAGAGGTTGTGAAGTCAACCTTTGAGATGCTGGGTGAAACGTCAGGAGAGAATGCTTCTGAAACATGGCCAAACAGCCCGGAAAACTCACAGCAACCTGATGCATATATTGTTTTGAATACACATATCTAATTATTAGTCCCAGTTAGACTAGACCCATTTAGTCAATAGGAACTTGGCAAGTCAATACTTGAGTAAGTTACTCTTGATTCAGTAGATCTCCTTTAGTTAATAGTAACAATTAAATTAGGGCTACTGATTCTAGTTCACAAAGAAGATTTAGACCAGTGGTTCCCAAAGTGGGTGGTACCACCCCCTGTTGGGCGGTGGGACAATCCAAGGGGATGCTGGGAGGCTCAGGAGAATTGGGGGGGGTGAGCCCCTGTAAGGGGGGAGGTGGCATGAGCCAGGCGACAGGCTCCCCAAAGGGCCCTGCCCCTCCTTGCTTCTCTGGCAAACTTGGGCCCTCCAGGTGGTTTGGACTTCAACTCCCACCATTCCTAACCGCCTCAAGCCCCTTCCAAAGCCCTCCAATATTTTCTGTTGGTCATGGGAGTTTGTGTGCCAAGTTTGTCTCAATTCCATTGTTGGTGGAGTTCAAAATGCTCTTTAATTGTAGGTGAACTATAAATCCCAGCAGCTGCAACTCCCAAATGACAAAATCAATCCCCCCAACCCCACCAGTATTCAAATTTTGGTATATTGAGTATTTGTGCCAAATTTGGTCCAGATCCATGGTTGTTTGGGTTCAGAGGGCTCTCCAAATGTAGGTGAACTACATCTCCCATAAATCACTGTCCATTCCTCCCAACCTTCTCCCATATTTTCTGTTGGTCAGGGGTTCTGTGTGCCAAGTTTCGTCCAGATCTGTCATTCATGGGGTCTCAGCTGTGGAAGCCCGAGCTGAATTGGTCGAAGGTACTGCAAATCCCATCATCAGTTGTCCATACTCCCCAAACATATTGTTTTTGTGATTTATGTTCAATTTGTAACAATGAAAATACATCCTGTATATTAGATATTTGCATTAGAATTCATAAGAGTAAAATTATTTATGAAGTAGCAACAAAATATGGATGGGGGTCACCACAACATGAGGAACCTTATTTAGGGGTCACAACATTAGAAAGGTTGAGAACCACTGTATTGATGCATATATCTTTCTGTTTAACTGCTATTAAAATTTTAAAAAATAATTTCTAGGGGGGCGCTGAGTACATTTTTTTCTGGAAAGGGGGCGGTAGGCCAAAAAAAGTTTGGGAACCACTGATTTAGGCAGATGGCCCCTGTGTTAAGGATCTGAACACCGGTTATTATAATATGAGCAAGGTGAGAATCACAATGAATAAATCTAGCACATTGCAAATAGCTAATTTGGCTTTACCCGTTGCAGCGTGTTGGATTATGACTCTTAAAACCCGGGTTTGAATTTCTGCTCAGCCATGGAAATCCACTGAGTGGCCTTCAAGCCACATACTCTCAGCCTTATTAAACCCTGTGGTAGGCTCATTTTAGGGCAGCCATAAGTCAGAAATGATTTGAAGTCACTCAACAACAGCAATTAATGGATGTTGTCTCTTCAAGGTTGTTTTTTTTATAGACACCTAGGTAGGTAAAAGAGCCACTGAAGAGAAAAACTGAAAGTATAGAAAGGAACAGCTGGGTTGCTTTTGTTCAAGCTGAATATTTCCAAGATCCAATTAATTATCAGTACCTTTATTCTTCCAAGGAAAAATACAGTCATCAATCAGTAGGAACAAAGATAAAGAATCTAGACATTTAATTCTTTTTCCCTTTGACGTCAAGTGACAAGAGCATGTTGAGAAAGTATTTTTATTTGCCTTACAGATCTTTCCAGCTCAGATTTAGATCAATGTAATGGGGGGATTAGACAAATTTAGGGAGGATAACACTATCAGCAGCAGTAGCTATTATGATGAGTGTATATATATATATACTTCCTCTAAAATTAGAGACAGCGTGGCTTTTGGAATACCAATGGATGGTGAGCAATAGCAGAAGAGAGTTATTGCTTCGTTTCCTGCTTCTTGGCTTCTTTAAAGGCATACAGTTGTGGATACAGGATTCTCGACTTCAATAAAGTCTCTTCGTTTAGGTCTCTGCCTTCATACAATGCAAAACAAATGAACATACTTTAAAAAACATTACATATCTTTAGGTGGAAAGACATTCTCTGGGGTTATTAAACACACAAAAAGCATCATGTTATAGTCTTCTACAACAGTCTGCTATTTTTTCCACATATTTGATGGGGGGGGGGAAGCTGTTGGAAATCGCAACCTTCTACAAGCCTTCTATACTAGTTGTTATGTATATAGTTCAGATTGCTTACAAGGTTATATGTATATTTTGATATGCAGTTTCCCTTAACTGTATGTTGTTTGAGGTTGTGGGGGGACTACAGACCATGTGACCAGATCTGGGACTATTCAGACTGAGACTCCATTTTAGAAGCCAGTTTGCATCAGAAGCAGTACAGTACAGTTTAGAAGTCAATACACTATGCCAGTCAGAGGCGGTCTTTCCATTAGGCCGAGTAAGCGGCCGCGTAGGCGACGCCTCCTGGGAGGGGCGTCGCCACCTGGGGGGGCCGCCGCCGCGCTGCCCCGCCCGCCGCCCGCGTCTCCGCAGCCAGCAGCGCCACTGGGGCTGGAGGCGTGGTCAGGAGCCAGTGCGGCCCACCCTGCGCCTCCGCAGCCGGCGGCGTGGCCGCGTCGCTGAGCTGGAGGCTCCAGCCCAGTGGCGTGGCCACGCCCACTGGCTGCGGAGGCCCGGCGCGCACTGGCTCCCGACCACGTCTCTAGCCCGCCGGGCACATCGGGAGGCCCCGGCCCACCCATCCCCGCCGCCGACGCATCCAGGGGCCCTTCGCCTTCCTCATAGATTTATTTATTTATTTATTTATTTATGGCATTTTACCCCGCTCTTCTCAACCCCGAGGGGGACTCAGAGCGGCTTCCAAAAGGCATAATTTGATGCCTACATCACAATTGCAGTATAAAACACAATATAAAACCCTCCAGAATTTGACACTAAAATACATTAAAATACAATTATGTTCACACATCCTATGCATTCACCTATGTTAAAAACAGTGTTCCATCCATAAAAGCATGGCCTTCCTCCCTCGATGGCCTTCCTCCCTCGATCCCCCCTCCCTCCTGTCTCTCTCTCTCTCTCTCTCTCGCTTCAGCCAGGAGGCAGGGCAGAGGCGCAGGGCAAACACTCAGCGGCTTCCTGGTTCTTTTCCAAGCCTCGCCCCCAGCTCAGCTTCCACCCTCCGCCCCCTGAGCGGAGCGGCCAGGAGGAGGAGGAAGAAGCAGCAGCAGCGCATGGCGGCGCCTCCTCCTCCCTGACCAGCCCCCTTCCTCGCCGCCGATGGCAGCTCCTCCTCCAAGAGAGAGAGAGAGAGAAAGAAAGGAAGGAAGGGAGAGGAAGAGAGGAAGGAAATAAGAGGTAGGGAAAGGGAAGGAGAGAAGGAAAGAGTGAAGGGGGAGAAAGGAAGGAAGGAAGCAAGCAAGCAAGCTTTGATGCCTGAAGTAGTTGAGACAATTGCTGTTCAGTGTTCTCTGCCATCTTGCACCCATCAAGAAGCTATCACAGGAGAGTCTTGTTAAGTTGAGCACCAGTATGCGTTATTGTAGTCTGCATTTATATATGCAAAAAGATGGACTTTTAAACAAGAACATTAGTAGTTTAAACTATTACTGTGTCCTATAATACAGAAGCAGGCCTGTAGCCGGGGGCTAAGGGGGCTTCACCCCCCCGAAATTCTCAGGGTGGTCCGCGAAAAGGCCTTACTGGTACATTATTTAAACTGTTATGCTTATTCATATCATTATCTGATCACCATGCTCATTATATCCCACATTAATGGGGTTATTGGGATAACAATACAAAAGGTTTGCTAGGGTAGACCCTCTTCTACCCAGTCTCAGCCCCCCCTGACCAAACTCAGCCCCCCCCCCAAATCAAAATCCTGGCTATGGCCCTGTACAGAAGCATCAGTTTTAAGAACAAGGAGAAGGTTCCAGAGTATGTTTGATATTGTTGTTGGTTTTACAATGGTTCAAGAAGTTTGAAAATGGTTGGCACTGATTGCACCAGTGAGAAAGTCTGTGTCGTTCCCTCCTTCATCCTTATATAAACCATGACATGTTGACATCTGTTTGGACCAAAACACATAACAGAAAATTGTTATCAGTTCTATTGTTGCTTGAAGAGCCAGCACTGTTTTATTGCCAGATTATTGAAAGCCCATCAGGCTGAAGTCAATACTATATCTCTGCCAATATATATGAATATCAATGTGCCTTTCAGATCTCATATAGCCATACTAATCGCATATAGAGGATGAGCAGCCATAGATCATAGAACAATAAATATTTGGTACTCTATTAGTTGTTTAAACACAACAGACAACATATTGAATGTATCTGTTTCATGCATGCTTAATAGCAATGTACTAATGAGCTACTTTGACCTGTAATCCAATCTTGTGTATGGTATAGTAATGTCACACACTTTACAAAATGAACTAAGATTGTTATATTTGATAGATAGGACTGCATAGTGTTTATGTATAAATGTGAAATACACATGATAAAACGAACTAAAATAATGTGATTTTTGAAATATAGGATTGCATATTGTTTTTTTATATTATATTATAATGTCAATATATTATAATATAATTATATTGTAATGTAGTATAATAATTATGATATAATATAGTATGAGTATGGTATAATATATTGTATATACATTGATACAATATAATACTACTAATGGTATTGTGATATTATAATTGTATATTTGTTTTACATGGGGGGGCGTCAAAATAATTTGGGGGGCGCCAAAATAATGTTCGCTTACCATTTAAAATTACCTTAGACCGCCCCTGCGTCTTTCATCCCATTCTTGCAGCACACATGGTTTTAAAATGTCTTAAATTATGTTCACTACTTGTAGAGTTTGGGCTTGTAACTTGTCAAAGTGTTTAGTACAATTGTTATCTATATCTCCATCCTCATAACACACATTTTGATATACAATATCTGTAGCTAATACTTTTTCATGTTGTCACAGAGATATGTCTGTTCACCTGATGGGCACTAGAGGGCTTAGCTGCATTTCTGGAAAAAATGTTCTAGTGGTTGGTCTGCAGATTACGTATTATTATGTCTAAATAATAATGTGTATGTGAATAATCTGTGTTTATTTTTTTATTAGAAGCATTTACCTACTGTATATACTAACATATAAAACCAGAAAGTTTAGTTTAAAAATCAACACCAAAAAAAAAACAAACCTGGATATACACTGCCATATAATCCAGATTGTCTGCTTTGAACTGGATTATATGACAGTGTACACTTGTATAATGCAGTTCAAAGAAGATAATCTGAATTTTCTGCTTTGATAATCTGGATTATATGGTAATGTAGATCCAGCCTAAATTGGTCTTTATTTGCTTTCAATTACTGTGTGCCAATATTAAGATAAAGTCAAGGTAGAGACTCAGGCATGTAGCCGGGGGGCTAAGGGGCTTCAGCCCCCACAATCTCAGGGTGGTCAGCGAGAAGGCCTTACTGGTACATTATTTAAACTGTTATGTTTATTCATATCATGATCTGATCACCATACTCATTATATCCCACATTAATGGGGTTATTGGGATAACAATACAAAAGGTTTGCTAGGGTAAACCCTCTTCCACCCAGTCTCAGCCCCCCCCCCCCTGAACCAAAATCCTGGCTACGGCCCTGGGTAGAGTTTATGGTATTGCATAGTATAGTATTAGTTAGGTCTATTTTTAATAATAATGCTCAAGCAAACTGGAAACTACATTTATTCGGCATTTACCAATCCCCGGGGGTACTGGTTAACATAGGCCCCTTCTCTCCCTCCCTCCCTCTCTCCCTCCCTCCCTCCCTCTCTCTCTCTCTCTCTCCCTCCCTCTCTCTCTCGGCATTACTTCGCGAATGAAGATTCTTAAGAAGGACTCATCCCATGCTTTTTACAAGCGCGTTGATGACTAAAAAGGCCAATCTGAGATAAGCAAGTTCGGTTGCAGAAAGCACAGCAAAAAGTCTCCTTGGGTGATGTTGTTTCCAGGTTGCACTTCTTTCTGTGTTGTCGTTTCTCTTCGAGACCTGTTTGGCGTGTCTTCTCGAAAGAGGCCGCAGCGTACTGGATAGTGTGTCTTCATGCCTCTCGATGTGAGGCCAGGGTGGACCATTGTTAGTCATCAATCTGGCCGAGCCTGAGATGTTGTTTCAGGGAGTCCTTATATCTCTTTTTGGGGCACCTCTCTTGCGCTGATCCGTGGCGAGTTCACCATAGAGTAGTATCTTTGGGAGGCGGTGGTCCTCCATCCTAGAGACGTGCCCTGCCCAGCGCAGCTGTGTTCTCAATAGCATGGCCTCAATGCTGGTGATCCCTGCTTGCTCAAGGACAGCAACATTCGTCACATAGTCAGTCCAGTGTATATTTAGGATTGTACGAAGACAGCGCTGATGAAAGCGTTCAAGGAGTCGTAGGTGTTGGCGATAGGTGACCCATGTTTCAGAGCCATATAGGAGAATAGACAGTATGGTAGCTCTGTACACACTGATTTGCCTCAGGTGCTTGTTGCTCCAGACTCTTTTATTCAGCATTTGCCAATCCCCGTGGGTACTAGTTAACATAAGCCCCTTCTACACTGCTATATAATACAGATCATCAAAGCAGATAATCCACATTATCTGCTTTGAACTGGACTATATGAGTCTACACTACCATATAATCCAGTTCAAAGCAGATAACCTGGATTTTATATGGCAGTAGATGGTGCCAGTTGTTCTCAACCTGTGAGTCCCCAGGTGTTTGGCCTACAACTCTCAGAAATCCCAGCCAGTTTACCAGCTGTTAGGATTTCTGGGAGTTGAAGACCAAAACATCTGGGGACCCACGGGTTGAGAACCACTGCCATAACTGAAATAAATAATCTTGTCGTCACCCTTTGGACTTCTGTGCAAACTGCTTATCAATAAAGACGGCAAGCTTTATGGGCGGGAGCTCAGCTGTTTTTGGTGGTCACCATTTCATATCTCTTTATCTCACTCCTTGTTTTCTTTTGTGTATATGAGGCCTCTTCTACACTGCCATGTACAATCCAGATTATCTGCTTTGAACTGGATTGTTCCAACAGATATCAGTAGTTCCAATAAAAGCCAAAAAATGAGACATTAATATGAATGACCTGCTTGTATAAACTCTGCACACCCACTTTATCTTTTTTGAAACTTTGAGCAAGAAAGCACGAGAGATCTCAAAATGGGGAACTATAATAAGGAAGCTGCTTATTATATGATTATTCTTGCTTCTCTTGTTTATTGCCAGCTGGGTGCTGTTACCAGTTGGGTGCTGCACTTTTCGTAGGGATATGTGTTTAAATGGTTTTTAATTGGTTTAAATTGGCTTCTAAATGCTGTTTTAATATTTGATTTTGTTTTAACTGAATCCTTTTATTTAATATTCCTATGCGCTAACCTGAGTACTATCTTTGGGAGGTTATCCAATAAATACCTAAATAAATGTTTGTATATTTTAGGTTTTGTCTGTTTTATTAAATTTTTCCACATACCATGTTTTATATATTTAAACAAAATACCAAGCGAGAAAGGAAAACAGACTAAAGAAAGAAAGATACATAGAAATAACATAAAAGATACATAAAAATAGAAGTATTTCCAATTTTCTTTTCAGCGTCTATACACATATATGTCAAAAAAATCTTTCATTCCTGTCTGCAGGCTACATCATAAATGTCTTCATATTAATTCTCCAAACTTATTCAGTTGTTTTCCTTTTCCTCATTATCTATTCTATTTTCTGTTCTCCTCTATGGGTCTGAAACATGGGTCACCTATCGCCAACACTTACGACTCCTCGAACGCTTTCATCAGCGCTGTCTTCGCACAATCCTAAATATACACTGGACCGACTATATGATGAATGTTGCTGTCCTTGATCACCAGCATTGAGGCCATGCTATTGAGAACACAGCTGCGCTGGGCAGGCCATATCTCTAGGATGGAGAACCACCGCCTTTCAAAGATACTACTCTATGGTGAACTCGCCATGGGTCAGCGCAAGAGAAGCGCCCCCCAAAAGAGATATAAGGACTCCCTGAAACATCATCTCAGGCTCGGCCAGATTGATCACCAACAATGGTGCACCCTGGCCTCACATTGGGAGGCATGGAGACGCACTATCCACAATGCTGCGGCCTCTTTCAAGAAGACACGGCGAACGGGTCTCGCAGAGAAACGACAACGCAGAAAGAACTGCAACTTGGAAACAACATCACCCAAGGAGACTTTCTGCTGTGCTTTCTGCAACCAAACTTGCCTATCTCAGATTGGCCTTTTTAATCATCAACGTGCTTGTAAAAAGCGTGGGTTGAGTCCTTCCTAAGAATCTTCGTTCGCGAAGTAATGCCAGAGAGAGAATGACTTTTCTTTGTTTAGATTCAGTAGATTATCCACTTCTGCTGACTTATTCAGTTTTAACAATCATTCTTTCCAAGTTTTGAGGACATAAATTACAGTCAGTGTAGAATGTGGCAGACAGGCTGTTGAAAGACTACATAACACCGATCACCAAAGAATTGCATTGGTTTGATATTTGTTTTCCAGCCCGATTCAAGGTACTAGTTTTGACGTGTAATACCGAAATGCCTTGAGGCCAGGATATCTGAAAGACTGACTTCTCTGATATCGATTTGCCTGAAAAATCTAGTTCAGTGGTTCTCCACCTGTGGGTCCCCAGGTATTTTGGTCCACAACTCCCAGAAATCCCAGCCACTTTACCAGCTGTTAGGATTTCTGGCAGTTGAAGGCCAAAACATCTAGGGACCCACAGGTTGAGAACCACTCATCTAGATCAGTGTTTCCCAACCGGTGTGCCGCGACACACTCGTGTGCTGTGAGTGATCATCAGGTGTGCCATGGGAAATTGGAACCTCTTGAGTCTTGAATAAACCACGCCCCTTTATTCCCCACGAGCCAATCCCATCACGGTGGCCTTGAACTCCCGCCCGGCACCAAGATGGTGGCAGCGGAGACGGCGGGACCGGAAGCGTCTTCCCTGAGGGGACGCCAGTGGAGCGGAAGTGCCTCGTCTGAGGCAATGTAGCGGCGGGTGTGCCTGGCAGTGCTGGGCTTGGTGGCGGGCCTGGTGCTGGTCCGGCCGGCCGGGGCGGTGGACCCCTTGAGTTTGAGCCTAGCCTTGGCCAGTGCCGCGGCCTCTAAATTCAAAACATGTGAACAGGAGAATATCACTAACAGTTTATCTTATTCAGAAGTACAAATCATTGAGTGATACACAGATTCGTATGTCCCGCATTCTTTTGTTTTTCAATTGACCATCCAAAATCAAAAAATGAAAATATGTGATTTGATTTTGAAACTGATATCAAAAACAAAAAAAGACTGTGTTTTTCATTATTTCAGAGTTTAGACTTGGATCAAAAATACGTAATGGAAAAACGAGCTGCGGGGCCAAATTTGATTTTAAGATTTAATTTGTCGTGTTTATGAAACCCGTTTGATTGTCCATTGAAAAAACAAAAGAACAAACGATACATGGATTGAAAAGGGATACGTGGGCTATGTTGCACTCCAGAACAGGAAAAATGCAGTGACATAAAGCAAGATCCACAAGAGAGAGAAGCATTCCAAAGCAGTAATAAGCCAAAACAGGAACCAAGAGGATGCAAAGGTAATCCAGGCAATGTAGTCAATCCACAAGGCTAGAAATCCATAGGAACAAGTCCCCTTGAACCAGAATACCAAGACACATGAAACTTGATTCCGAACAATGCCTGATCTGAAGATTTTTCCTTTCAGGCCACCCTTATAACCCAAAGCCCAAAAACTGGTTTCGTTTTCCTCCACTCCGTAAACTCTGGGGTTTTTTTTTGTTTCTCCTGGCAAAATTCCAACCTCCTGTTTTGCCATTCTTTATCTGGCTGCTCATTAAAATTCCCAGGTGTCAGATTGTTTTCCAAACCCAAATCTTGAGAGCTCACAGAGTGTCACACCTCAAGGGCCTCAGGCATCACTTTTGCTTGAGCGGGACTATAACCAAGGCGGCAGCACAGTGCTGCCCAAGCCAGCTTGCTTCACTCTCAAACCTTGCCCTGGGCTTCCTGAGCTTTCCCGTGAGAAGCCAGGGATGAATGCATAACATAGGCAGCTCAAGGTTATGCCATCTAGCCTCCCTGATAGCAAGACGCTCCGAAGGAACCGAGAGATCGTCTCCCTTTGGTCCAGATGGTAGCCGCTAACGAGCTGCGCATACCAGAAAGATTGAGGTAACATAACATATAGACAATCATCAATCATAGAGCTGTGACACTCTACGTACTTGCTTCAAAGCCAGGGAATACTATAATTGCCAAGAGATGCCCATTGCAAGTATCTCGTACCAACGCCGCGCTAAGGAGACGCTAAGGGGAAGAGGCCTCACCGGGCCTCCCAGCCAAGCTTGTGCCAGCCAGTCTACACCGGGCTGACTTGATCCTGCGTTGTGCCTTGTTCCCGTTCATTGTCGAGACCCTGTGATTGATCATGAAAGACTTTGCTTCCCAAAGAACTCTTTGCCTTTAAGACAACCAACCTGGCCTTATTTACTCCGACTGGGATCCATTGAAAGACTTTCCTTGCATCCGGCTTGTGTTCCCGTTTTCCTCCGCTTGTGATCCTGTTGCCACGGATCACACCTTCCTGCTAAACCCTGACATTGGCTGCTAATTGGAGGCACTATAAGAATTGCCTCCAAACCTTTTACTAAACTTATTAATCAATAAAGCTTGTTGTACCTCAGCTGCTGTGTGGTTTATCCAGGGAGGTCAGGTCCCAAGGCCCAAGGGGGCGACACAGAGATAGGGAGTGACCCATCATCTCTCTGTTCAGCAGGAATATTCTCATGAGAAAATGCCCTTTGCAATGAAGCCTCTCTGTCATTGTCTGGCTGGTGAAAATCATTGACCAAACCATCATTTCCCACATCAGGAGCATCATGAAAATCATTGGCCAAACCATCATTTCTCACATCAGAAGTATCATGATACACAATCACAACAGGCTGAATTTTACTTGTATTAAATTTTATGACAGAGGCTGCGGGCCAGTGGAAATTTGAACACTGGCCGCAATTGGCCCCCGGGCCGGACTTGAGACATGCCTGCCTAAAACAAACAAACAAACAAATAAAAGTACCCAATTAAACATTGTTTCTTTTAGACATAACTCGATCTCGGACGTGCGTTTACAATCATTAATCACAGATTATTATTTGTAGAGTCTTGCATTAAGAGTTCAAAACAAATCAGCGGATCATAGCATAGGCCTTCTCCTGTTATTACATTTCCTATTGATGGAAAGCAGAAGCCCAAAGAGAAATCAGATTGTTCTTAGAATGCCGTCTGGCTTCTATACAGCTGATGAGCACATTAGCAAACACACTAATGGTGACCCTACCCTTTTATTCATTTTGATGATTAAGGATGGCATGGAAAATAAATTCTACAAGGAAAATGGCAGGGTACGCTCAAGTACTGTGCAGCAGAAGCAAGAACAAATGATGCAGATGTGTCTATGGACTGTGTAAGCAGAAGATGAAGGAATAAGATATGGCACCGCAACTAATTAATTATCTTATCTCAACAGGATCCTCCAGTAATAATACAATTTAAATAAATGAGTTAATGATGTTGCAATTTTTAACTGTGACAAATTTATATATCTCACCATCCAACCTTATGGCTGTCTTTGGCCCTTTCCAAACAGCTGAATACAATCCTACATTATCTGCTTTGAATTGAGAGGTATGGCTGTGTGGACTCAGATAACCCAGTTCAATGCATATATCGTGGTATTTTTGCCTTGATATTCTGGATTATATGGCTGTATGGAAGGCCCCTTCGCCAGGTTGTTTTTATCCGGTTTGAGTTATCATTCACAATATAAACATCATATATACTCTTGTATAAACTGACCTCAGGTTTTGGGGGCAAAATTATAGATTTTATGACCTTGTAGATACATCAATGGTAAGTCTTAGATCCTTTCTACACTGCTATATAAAATCCAGATTATCTACTTTGAACTGGATTATATGGCAATGTAGACTCATATAATCCAGTTCAAAGATGATAATCTGGATTATTTTCTTAGATTATCTGAATCATATGTCAGTGTAGAAGGGGCCTCGGTAGCTGCTCCTAGCCTGGATTATATGCCAATATACAGTATAGTAGAAGGGGTCATACAGTAGGTTGTCCCAATACAGAATAAGCTCTCACCTTTTGCCATTCTAATTAAAGAAAAAGATAAAAGTTATGGTACAGTACTGACCTGGACCTGTGGAGAATTCACTTCGGGCTGGATTTACACTGTCATATAATCCAGTTCAAATAAAATAATGTGGATTATATGGCAGTGTTGTTCCAACCTGGGTGTTTTGGTAGATTTTAAAACTAAAACGTCTATAGACTTATGTATTAGTATATGGAGTAGGTAGATGCGAATTCTAACAAAGAAAAACACGTATTGTTCACACACACACACACAAAGGGAAAGGGCCAATTTGTATATAAAAGGCATTCACATGTCAGCTAGATATTGAAGATTTTATTCATATACAAATTGAGATGTTGCCGGCAGACCGGAAATCCAGCACTTTGGAAAACCTCTATGATAATTCACATTTTGAACCTTCTAATGGACTCAGAGCTGTCATTCTTACCCAATTACAATTATGCTTTGCAAAAGCTTAATTATGCAAAAGCAAGCACTACTGTTTTCATCTCCTGCCAGTTTGCCTGGTTTTATCAAATGTACAAGTAATGATTTACAAATAACATTAATAAGGATACTGTATGCCCTGCTATGGGATGAGGTCCATAAGGGTGACACCATGAGTTAATACCACACTGGTACACCAACCATAATGGGAAAAGTTAGTGATTAGGAAACAAATGTAAACCAATTGCAACATTCACAGATTGATTCCAGACAAGAATTAATCAGGCCCAGCTAACACCTCCCAACAAAAGATTCCCCAGGCAGCAACTAGCCAGGCTTTGAAGCTGCAAGACCATTAAATGCTAATCAAAGTGGCCAGTTGCAACATTCACACTTGCCTCCAGCAGACAAGAGTTCGTTCTCCCACCCTGGATGTTCCACAGATAGATAAACTCCACTTGCCTAGTTTCTGACAGACCTCGCAACCTCTGAGGATGTCTGCCATAGATGTGGGCAAAACATCAGGAGAGAATGCTTCTGGAACATGTCCATACAGCCCAGAAAACTCACAGCAACCCAGTAAACCAAAAGTTAGGGTTAAGGAAAGCGAAATAGTGGTACTCAAGAGATTTTTGCTTATCACTGAAAAACTCACCTGGAAAAGTACATGTTTCGACTTAGAAGAATCCAGTTGTTAGCATGAGTGGAGCCAGAAAGTTCTTTAGTGAGAGCTGCTAACTGGAGTGACTAACTGGGAAGAAGCACACAGGTTCACAGGCCCGAATTAACCCCTTTTGGCGCCCTAGTCCACACTTTGGAATTACGCCCCCAAACCAACCTCTATCGCCCCCGCCCCCCATTCCTTCTTTCCACTGCCCACGCTTTGCCCCCAAAAAGGAAAAAGGAGCAAGGACTGGCCAAAATTCCAACCCTGCTTCTCCTTCTTTTTCCTTGCAGGCGCCGAGCCCTTCTTCCCGCGCTCACGTGACCTTTCGGTGTGAAGGCTGCTGTGGGGCGGCAACTGCGCCGGGATTCAAGCCGCCTCTGCCTCCTCCACCATGTTCTTGGGTTCCGCGCATGCCCGGCAGCGGCCCCGGGGGGGGGGGGGGCTTCCCTCCGCCGCCTCCTCCTCCTTGCATGAGGAGGAGGAGGAAGAAGGAAAGGAAGGAGCCTCTGCCTCCTCCGCCATGTTCGCTGCCAGGCATGCGCGGCACCCCTTGTCAAGGAAGGAGCACCTCTGCCTCCTCCGCCATGTTCCTGGGTGCCGCACATGCCCAGCAGCAGCCCGGGGGCTTCCCTCCGCCTCTTCCTCCTCACGCCCTCCTTCCTTGATAAGGGGGTGGGGGATGGCGAGGGGGCCCCCATTCCCTCCCCCCGCCCCCTCGCAGCACTCTCCTCCCGCCCTCCCCCGAGAGAGAGAGAGAGAGAGATAGAGAGAGAGTCATCTCCATGCCGCGCATTGCAGTTTTGTTTGAACTTTTTTTTTTGGTCCGTGAACTGCGCCCCCGGCTTGCGCTCCTAGCCCATGGCCTAGGGTGGCCTTATGGGTAATCTATGCCTGCAGGTTCAGGAACTCCATATAATGAGTCAGTACCACACAGGGTTTGACATTTAAGATCGGCATGCATTATACTGTAAAGCAAGTTAGCAAAGACAGATCATGGTCATTCTCTTCCCATACTTAGACAAGGCTTATATCAGTGACCTTTAATTTTAAAAAATACAGTATTCACAGACAATCTCAGTAGGAAGTGGGAGTAGGAGGGCCAAATTGACGTCAGAGAGGTAAATCACCAACAATTGGTGATCTAACCACAATACAATCAAGCTTATCCTCAATGGAATGAGTCAGGAACAGCAAGTGATTCACTTTTTTCCTGGTTATGTAGCTCACTCGTTTCGTCACTTAATTCCTCACTTATTTGGCCTATTTCTAATGGTTTCTCCTGGCTAGAGAAGAAAGGTTGAATCAGTGGGATTCACAAATGGTGCTGACTCATCATTTAACAATCGACTGGAACTAAGTGGAACTAGCAAGCACAGTTCCAGTCATTGCTATTAGCCAAGTGAATCCTTTGGTTTAATGTTTGGCAGTCTCCTTGAAAGTCTGTCTGCTTGTAACAAACTGAAGTCCATATAAAACAGAGAACCAGGCAAAATTTGGGGTATGTTGAGAGTGGGAAGAATCCTTAAATGACGCAAAGTATGTGTTTGAATGCAAGCACATGGGTTTTTCCACTGGGATCATTATCCATTTGGGACCAAAGTTAACAATCCTCCTCATGTTGTTGGATGATTTTAACCTTAGACCGGGCTGTGGCACAGTTAGCTGACAGCTAGCTGCATTAAATAGCTACTGACCAAGAGGTCATGAGTTCGAAGCCAGCCTAGGTCAGAGTGAGCTTCCAACCATTTGTCTAGCTTGCTGTTAACCTATGCAGCCCAAAAGGCAGTTGCATCTGTCAAGTAGGAAATTTAGGTAGCACTTTATGTGGCGAGACTAATTTAATTTACGACACAATAAATCCCAGGTTACAGCGGTAGCCAGGGGAGCTTTCGCACAATTAAAACTTGTGCGCCAGCTGCACCCGTACCTTGGGAAGTCAGACTTGGCCACGGTGGTCCATGCTCCCGTTACATCCAGGATAGACTACTGCAACGCTCTCTACGTGGGGTTGCCTTTGAAAACTGCTCGGAAGCTTCAACGAGAGGCAGCCAGGTTAATAACTGGGGCGGCATACAGGAAGCATACAACTCCCATGTTACGCCAGCTCCACTGGCTGCCAGTTTGCTACCGGGCACAATTCAAAGTGCTGGCTTTGGCCTATAAAGAGGGAAGAGTAACAGGAGGTAATGTCCTAAATACTCAGTGCAATGCAAGACCAACACTGGTCATGAGCAATGATATAAAACATTTAATATAATCACAAGATGAAAGGGTAGTGAGGCAATGGGCCTCAAGAGGAGTACAAACAAGTGAAATATCACTGTATCATTGAACAAGGCAAAAACCACAGATATCCTGGAACAACCCACAAGGGGGTCAACACACCTCTAATGCAGGCACTTTACTACCTGAGGCACTTTACTACCTGTGCCTCAGATAATGTAGTACAGTGCTGTCCAACTTATACAGGGTCCACTCCTCCTTTTCGGCGCCCCCTCCCTTCCTAGGGGCGGAGGCGCGAAAAGGAGGAGTGGCGGCGCCAAGGCATCACGCCAGGCCTGTGACGCTCTGCTCTTGGCGCCGCCTACTCCTCCTTTCGGCACCCCCTCCGCCCTAGGAAGGGAGGGGCGCCGAAAAAAAGGGCAGAAAGGTGGCGCCAAGGGGCAGCGCGTCACGCCAGGCCTGTGACGCGCTGCTGTTGGCGCCGCCTTCTGCCCTTTTCGTGGCTCCCCCCCCCTAGGTAGGGAGGGCGCCGAAAGGAGTAGGCGGCGCCAAGAGCAGCGTCTGGGCCTGGCGTGACGCACTGCTCTGGCACCGCCTACTCCTCCTTTCCCGGCACCCTCCCTCCTAGGGCGGAGCGCGAAAAGGAGGGGGGCGCGCAAGAGCAGCGCGTCACGCCAGGCCTGTGACGCTCTGCTCTTGGCCGCCTACTCCTCCTTTTCGGCACCCCTCCGCCCTAGGAAGGGAGGCGCGAAAAAAGGGCAGAGGTGGCGCCAGGGGCAGCGCGTCACGCCAGGCCTGTGACGCGCTGCTGTTGGCGCCGCCTTCTGCCCCTTTCGGTGGCTCCCCGCCCTAGGTAGGGAGGGGCGCCGAAAAGGAGGGAGGCGGCGCCAAGAGCAGCGCGTCACAGGCCTGGCGTGGCGCACTGCTCCTCGCACCGCCTACTCCTCCTTTTGGCACCCCCTCCCTCCTAGGGCGGAGAGGCGCGAAAAGGAGGAGTAGGCGGCGCCAAGAGCAGCGCGTCACGCCAGGCCTGTGACGCGCTGCTGTTGGCGCCGCCTTCTGCCCTTTTTCGCGGCTCCCGCCCTAGGTAGGGAGGGCGCCAAAAGGAGGAGGAGCTAGCTCTCTTCCTCCTCCCTGCCCCGCCTCCCCCTCCCCGGTCCCCGGCCGCCATTTTTATTTAAAAAATTCGATTTTTTTTTTCAAATTTAAAAATGGCGGCTGAGGGCATAGGTGGGGCCGTGTCCAACAGGCTACGGGGCCGGATCCGGCCCCGGGGCCGCCAGTTGAACAGCCCTGATGTAGTATATGCACTCATTTGTGGGTGTGGCCTAGTCTACATTGGGGTTACGTCACGCCCTTTGAAGACTAGGATCTCTGAACATAAATCGAGAATCAGGAATAAAAACAATTCCACAGAACTTTACAGGCATTTCCTGCATATGAACCATTCCCTGAGTCTTTTCAGTTCTTGGGCCTTGAAAGGGTTAAGTCACGTCCCCCATGGTAACATGCAGGACGCTTTGCTGAGGGCTGAATCATGGTGGATTTCCATGATCGCCTGCGAGCACCCTAGTGGTTTAAACGACAATCGCACCATCAATGGGCTCCTCAGGTGAACCTTCCCTCCTCCCTTCTTCAGCTGACTTTAATGATTGTTCTGCAACATAAATAGGGCTGGGTGCTCTACTTCTCTTTACCTAAGGGTCAATACTTTCCCACATCTGCAATGTTGCTGTTATTATTTGTAATGGTATGTATTATTTTGTGCTACTATGCTGCTACCATACTGCTAAAAGCTATGTGTGTTTTTGGAAGTGTATAACCTATGTGCCTTTTGATATTTGTACTTGTAGTACTACAACTCTGTGGATATCGCTTCCTATGGTTCGCCGCTGTGAACAAGCCGACACTACAGGCGAAACGGACTTGGCCAATTACTTAAGTGCCTTCCCCATGATTCTCTTATATCCATTTGGATGCCATATGTGATGTTACCCATCAGGGTCTGACAAGGCTTTTTGTTCCACGGAACCTCACTTCGGCGCTGGGAATCCCCCCTCCCTGGATCTTCTTCCATACAGCCCTGTGATCTCCGCATTCCCCACACATTTCTCCTGATGATCCCGTCCTTCCCCGCCGCGGCATTGCACCGCTGGGAAACGCCGCTTCTGCTGATTGGCTACAGGCCGCTTCCTGGTTTGGCTCTCCGGTCTTGCTGCCTGACGTCTCCGCAATCCGTGGAGGCGTTCTATTGATCTCCAGGGGCATTTGCCTCCTCCAGAGGGGTACCCCATTCTGGGTCCCTCTCCCACCTCTTCCTTCCACCCATTTGGGCTGGTGGAGGAGTTGCAGCCGCGCCGTGATATTTACGCAGCGGCTTGGATCCTCTCCAGGCACGACCGAGCATTTGCTGCTCTTCCATCTACTCAGCTTCCAGCTTGGCGTCCTGATTATCCTGGGCTTCAGCCGTATGTACTTTGAGATAGGGGGTTCTCTCTCCATCCGCCCAGGGAGCACCCTCCTTTGAGGGGCCCCTGCCCTGTTTGTTTTGTTTGTATATC
This sequence comes from Anolis apletophallus, assembly GCA_030556195.1. Classification (NCBI taxonomy): domain Eukaryota; kingdom Metazoa; phylum Chordata; class Lepidosauria; order Squamata; family Anolidae; genus Anolis; species Anolis apletophallus. Next base: position 115,907,793 of record JARBWK010000005.1, on the reverse strand, counting down.
ACATTTGTGCTTGTTATGTTTGTATATGCATTACAGGTGTGTTGACCCCCTTGTGGGTTGTTCCAGGATATCTGTGGTTTTTGCCTTGTTCAATGATACAGTGATATTTCACTTGTTTGTACTCCTCTTGAGGCCCATTGCCTCACTACCCTTTTATCTTGTGATTATATTAAATGTTTTATATCATTGCTCATGACCAGTGTTGGTCTTGCATTGCACTGAGTATTTAGGACATTACCTCCTGTTACTCTTCTTCACTTGTGTTGCTCAGGATTCTAGGCACCATAGCCTCATTTTCTAGTGTGTTGTTTGGCCTATAAAGCCCTAAACAGCCATGGCCCAATTTACCTGTCTGAACACATCTCCCCCTATGATTCTCTGTGGAGGGCCTGCTCTCTGTCCTACCATTGTCACAGGCATGATTGGTTGGGACGAGAGACAGGGCCTTCTCAGTGATTGCCCCCCGGCTGTGGAATTCCCTTCCTGGTGAGATCAGATTGGCCCCTCCCTCCTGTCCTTCAGAAAGATGGTAAAAACTTGGCTGTGGGACCAAGCTTTCGGGACAGGGCAATAAAGCAGCAATAGGAAGATTACCAGGCAAGTTAGATTAGACGCAGATGACCTAGACGGATTTAAATGGTGTTTTTTAATTATTGAGATTAATGTTTTTGATGTTTATGCATGTGTATATGAATTCTTGTCCCGGCATTGAATGTTTGCCGTATATATGCTGTGCTCCGCCCTGAGTCCCCTTCGGGGTGAGAAGGGTGGAATATAAATGTTTTAAATGAATAAATAAATACCTTCCAGCAGCATGCAAAAGAATGAGGAAGTACTCCATCAAAGGACTCGGTGCCACAACGGACGGTGAAGCAGCAGCTCCCCCTTTGGCCGGAATCGAGCCGGAATCCAGCATACCCTCAAGAAGCCGGAAAAAGCTTGGGCACAGCTGGGATGTTAAAATTGCCTCTGCATCTGTCTATATATGTTGTATATGCAGGCCAGGATTACCCATAAGGCCAACCTAGGCCATGGCCTAGGGGTGCAAGCCCCGGGGGCAGATCACGGACCAAAAAAATAAAAATAAAAATGTTGAAACACATAAAAACGCAACGCGCATAAAGATGAGGAAGGAAGGATACCGGAGGTCCTCCTTTTCGGCGGCGGCCCTGCCCCTTCCTGAAAACCAGCTCCTGCCTCTGCTATTGTTGCACAAACAGCGTATGCGCAAGGGCTCTCGACACTGGTGGCGATGTCGACAGGAGGAACAATTAACTCCCTCGATGCCGACAGCATCCACTTGCTGGCTCCTTCAGTGCAAGTATAGGAAACTCCACTGCGCAGTCTGCGCATGCCCTAACGCCATGAAAGCTGGTATTCCTCCTCCAACACAAGGAGGAGACTCCTCCTTACTGGAGAGAGAAGTGCAACTGCTGGCTACGGCACATGCGCAAACCCCAGTACAGGGGAGAAGCCCAACGCGACAAGCCATGGTATGGGGGAGAAGCGTGGCATTGGTACAGCTGCTGACTACAACGCATGCGCAATCCCCGATACTGGGTAGGAGCCAAGTGCCTCAAGCCCCGGCATCGGGGAGGAGGCTCCTCCCCCCCCATGCCTGCATCCATAGTGCCTACCGAGAGGGAAACTCCTGTGGCGGACCTAGTGGGGCCACACCGGGAGAGCTGGATGCGGGGCCCTAAGGGGGACGAGTGGATGAAAGGATGTTGGGAGGGGGGATGCAGTAGACGTTGGCGTAAAGGGGCCGTAATTCCAAAGTGTGGCCCTAGGGTGCAAAAAGGTGTTAATCCGGCCCTGTGTATATGTAACTGGCATTGAATGTTTGCCATGTATATGTGCATTGTAATCCACCCTGAGTCCCCTGTGGGGTGAGAAGGACGAAATATAAATACTGTAAATAAATAAAATAAACAGGAGCAGATCCCACCAAGATTGAGAAAAAGCCTACAGAGAGCCCCCCGGTGAATGAGCATTCCTGTTCTCTCCCCCGATTCTTAATCTCGTATCTTTGCCTGGCAGTTGTCCTTCTCCTTTCCCATCTTTACCCTGTCAGCCAGGCTTGACAGCGTCCTCATTAGCAACAAGAATATCCCATTAATGACGCTCCCTTCTGAATGAAGGACTTAGAACTGATACAGTTGTGTCTTAGCAACATCATCTGTGTATATCTCTTTAGGTTTGATTCCACATACCTATGGGAGACAATTATTGCCTGTTTATTTTGCCTGTCTTCAGGCCGAAACAGAATTATCCGTCATTAGTGTGGCAATATCGTTTGTTATATTTGTGTCACATCCAGGCTTAAACATGCAAGCTCTCGAGTGTTGGAGCAGGTGCTGTGGATGTGGATCTGGCACAATTTGTAATGGTTGGTTTCCATGGAGAAAACAAAGCCTCATTTGGCAGGATGGAATAATGTGGCCTTTGCATTGTAGCTTAGCTTTTCTCAGAAGGTGCGTGCATCAAAATGCATAAATAATAGCCACCTGGGTCTAAAGAGGCAATTGCATTTCATTACAAAGTGCAGAAATTTGATGTTACAAAAATACACAATGGCTGACCACAAAACAATGGAACTGGCATCCCTATTTCATACAAATATATTCTAAGGATTTGGTTTCCTGAGATATCCCACCTGAACATCTAGAGATCTTGAGAAGCTTTCCAGAAGTCCAAAGAATGTGTACACAAGTGAACCAAAAGAAACAAACTAATCCTCAAGTTTCCAAATTGCATACTGTGCATTCATCCTTTTGATCAAATTATGCAGGTTTTTTTCTCCTTTTTATTATTATGCTGTGCTCTTCTATTTTAATATTTCCTACTTTACTATCATCTTTATTGTTTTCCCTCTTTCCATGTATTAATAGCACTTAAATAATCAATAAAAACTATTTTAAAAAAATTAGGCAGGTATGTAAGGAACAAATAAAGGAAATGTATGTGTATTTTAGGTGACTCAAGACAGATTATTTTCTCTTTTTTTCTTTCAAACTAACATAAACCCTTGTGTACAGAGTGCTTTCAACACTGTCTGCTAGCCTCATTATACTTGGTTTAGGGGGGAAATTAAAAGAGGAGGGAAAGTCCTATATTCAGGAGTATTCTGGGGTGTTACCGGTCTCTGCCATGACTTACATTATTTACTATGCAAAGATTCAGTTGGAAAATCAAATACACCAGGGCAACCATGCATGACTTCTGCTTCACACATCATATCGCTCAGCAAATCTGCTCTTTTTTTTAGAGTACATTTTATTCATTCCATAACCAAAGCTGAATCTGTATAGTCTAAATAATGTGTCCTTAGCTTAATCTGAGTCTCATTCCATCCCATGGCATTCCTTCTGATAGGAAAACACTTTACTCTTCCATTTATATTAATTTCAAATTACTACAATATAGTAAAAGAAACAAAAAGAAATGAAAGTAGAGAAAAATATAACAAAGAAAAATGACTTGGTGTGTGTATGTGTGTGTGTGTGTATATATATATATATATATATAGAGAGAGAGAGGAGAGAGAGAGAGAGAGAGAGATTTCAGCACTGAAACCAATGATCATTGAGGTCAATGTTTGAAAGTTGCATGGAGCGCTGTTACCTTCATGTCCCGTTATATACAATGTCATTTTTTTTCCGTGTCAGGAGTGACTTGAGAAACTGCAAGCTGCTTCTGGTGTGAGAAAATTGGCTGTCTGCAAGGACGTTGCCCAGGGGATGCCAGGATGTTTTGATGTTTTACTATTCTTTTGTGGGACACTTCTCTTATGTCCTTGCATGGGAAGCCGGAGCTGACAGAGGAAGCTCATCCGCGCGCTCCCCAGATTCGAAAGTGCAACCTGTTGGCCTTCAGTCCTGCCGGTACAAGGGTTTAACCCATTGCGCCACCGGGGCTCCATACAATGACATACCGTGTTTCCCGAAAGTAAGACAGCGTCTTACTTTCTTTTGACCCCCAAATCCCCACTACGGCACTTTCGAGTACGGCTTACATTACCGTACCCGAAAGTAAGCCTTTCCCCCGCGTCACTCGGTCCCGCCTCCTCCTCCGCCTCCTCCACCTGCCGCTTGCCTCCTCCTCCGCCTCCGGTGCCGCCCGCCGCCGCTTGCCTCCTCCTCCGCCTCCTCCGCCCGCCGCCGCCTCCCTCTGCCTCCGGTGCCGCCTACCTCTGCCTCCGGTGCCGCCCGCCGCCGCTTGCCTCCTCCACAGCGGCCCCACGCCTGCGGCAGGCGCGGCTGCGCCGGACGCGCTCTAGGCCTTCTGCCCATGCGCGAATGTCTGCGCATGGGCAAAAAAAGGTACCGGCGCTCCGGCGCGCGCCAGCGTCAGCAGCGCCTGCGTCAGTACCCGCTCAGTACCTTCTGCCCATGCGCAGACATTCGCACATGGACAGAAGGTACCCGACTCGCGTCTGACGCCCTGCGCGCTGGCGCCTTGGCGGCGCCGGCGCGCTCAGGCCTTCTGCCCATGCGCGAATGTCTGCGCATGGGCAGAAGGTCTGGAAGCGCGCCAGCCCTTGCCGGGCGCAGGCGTGGGGCGCTGTGCGGCGGCTGCGACAGCGGCGGCGAGCGGCACCAGGCGGAGGTAGAGCGGCGAAGCGGAGCGGGCGGCACTGGAGGCGGAGGTAGGCGGCACCGGAGGTGGAGGTAGGCGGCGGCGGGCGGAGGCGGAGGCGGCGGAGGAGGAGGAGGCGGGACCGAGGAGGAGGCGGGACCGAGGAGGCGGCCGGGAGTCGTCTTATTTTTCGAGTACGGCTTACATTAGCCGACCCCCTGACACCCCGATCGTCTTACAATCGGGGTGTCATACTTTCGGGGAAACACGGTAGTAGAATGGTGTCTCTTATATAAAATAGCAAAATAAGGGTTAGCTTTTATGAATTAAAAAAATATGTTCAAGCTGTATATAGCGGAATATGTGGGTGCAGAATCCATGGGTATTGAGGGCACCTGTATTGCAAATATTCTAAGTGAGGCAGCTAATTCAACATGGACTATATTAATATCAAGTTTTGGATGATATTTCATAATAGGCTAAAATACTGAAGAATAATGGCAGCTTTCAATAATGGTACATTTATATTTTACATGGTTACATAATTCTTACTTTGTTACGGGTCCTCTTCCCCCAATGCCCCCTGAGTAATGATTAATATAATCCTGTATATGTTGTGTGCTAGACACTATCTTCTACATATCTTCTGCAAATTATGGCTCAGACATTAAGATCTACAAACAAAAAAATACAATATGTCTGCCTGCAATGAAATACATTAGTCTCCCACGATGATCTTTGGCCCCACTCCCTGACTCCAGAGATGCAGATATGCTGAGGTAATGGAAAGAGTGCCTGCTTCCTTGTCTTGCCAATGACTCCATCAGCCTGTCTGAAACTTTTCCCTTTGAGTCCTAGCAGTTGAGCAGAATGCTGCCTCTGTGCCAATTAATTTTTCATATATTTATGTAACTCAGGGTGGAATTTGGGAAGAGGCAGATAAAAATTGATAGAATAGATTTTTGTCTGCTTGGTAATTGAACAGACAGAGCATTTTGTTATTTTTTAAAGGAAAAATGCATTATTATTTGAAAGGCATATCTTCCAAGAATCTTTTAGATGTTTAGCTCTCAAAAGGGTGTCCAATGGAATTGGAAAACCAACAGGGATCAAAAAGTCACGGATCTAGTTTTGATGTGAGAAAGGGTTATGTTCTTACTGGCAAAACCTTCGGCTCCAATGAAATAACATCATTGAAGTCATGGAGCACCACCAGCAGATGGTGCATTGTGATAAAAAGATGCCTATTGACGTTTCTGTAGTAATGCCGGACATTACTACATAAAGTCCGAAGAGCATGTTCTGGCATTGTTAACCCATTTTCACAGAGAACCAAAGACAACAGGATAGTCACTCTTTCTATTGTCCCTTATTTATTTATTTGCCTTATTTATATCCTGCCTTTTTCTACCTCGAGGGAAACCCAAGGCGGCTTACCATCGCATTGTTCATGAACTCAATCCCCCCTGAAGAATTGTGCATCACCAAGTTGGTCTTGAAAGACGCCACTATTAGATAACTTAATCACTGAATAAGTTTACAGTTGCACAGTAAATCATTTTAAGAGCACTGGGTCGCCAAACTCATGAAATACGAATAAAATAATCATAAAATTCCCAGCTTTTTTCTCATTTGTGTATTCTGCAAGGAGGAAGTGTACTTATGAGTGCAAAACCTTTTTGGGGGATGCAGTGGCTTTGTGGTTGTGTATCTGTTCAGTTGCTTCTGATTCTTCATGACTTCATGGACCAGTCCACCCCAGAGCCCCCAAACCAATCTCTACCGCACCCACCACACCTTCCTTCTTTCCACTGCGAGGAGGAAGAGGTGGAGGGAAGCCCCCGCCCCCCGGCAGCAGCCCCGGGGGGTGGGGCTTCCCTCCGCCTCCTCGCGCCCTTCTTCCTTGAGTTGCGCGAGGAGGCAGAGGGAAGCCCCGCCCATGGCAGTGGCCCTGAGGGCAGGGCTTCCCTCCACCTCCTCGTGCCCTTCTTCCTTGAGTCGCGCGAGGAGGAGGCAAAGGGAAGCCCCGGCCCCGGCCCTGGGGGCGGGGCTTCCCCCCTCCTCCTCCTCGTGCCCTTCTTCCTTGAGTCGCGAGGAGGAGGAGGCGGAGGGAAGCCCCGCCCCCGGGGCCGCTGCCGGGCATGTGCAGCACCCCTTGTCAAGGAAGGAGGGCGCAAGCGCCTCTGCCTCCTCCTCCGTGTTCCTGGGTGCCGCGCATGCCCGCCAGCGGCCCGGGGGGGCTTCCCTTCCTTCCTCCTCCTCCTCGCGCCCTCCTTCCTTGAGAAGGGGGCAGGGGCGATAGCGAGGGGGGCGCCATTCCCTCCTCCGTGAACTGCGCCCCCCTCGGCTTGCGCCCCTAGGCCATGGCCTAGGGTGGCCTTATGGGTAATCCGGGCCTGCCAAGGATACCATCCATCCATCTTGCCCTTGGTCGGCCCCTCTTCCTTTTTCCTTCCATTTTCCCCAACATCATTCTCTTCCCCATGCTTTCCTATCTTCTCCTTATGTGGCAAAGGAACTCCATCTTTGTCTCTAATATCCTTTCCCTCCAGTAAGCAGCCGAGCTTATTTCGTGGAGTATGGACTGATTTGATCTTCTTGCGGTCCAAGGCACTCTCAGAATTTTCTCCAACACCACAGTTCAAAAGCATCTATCTTCCTTCACTCAACCTTCCTTATGGTCCAGCTCTCACATCCGTAGGTTACTACAGGGAATACCTTTGCTTTAACTATGCAGATCTTTGTTGCCAGTGTGAAGTCTCTACTCTTCACTATTTTATTGAGATTGGACATTGCTCTCCTCCCAAGAAGTAAACGTCTTCTGATTTCCTGGCTGCAGTTTGTGTCTGCAGTTATCTTTGCACCTAGAAATACAAAGTCTGTCACTGCCTCCATATTTTCTCCCTCTATTTGCCAGTTACCAATCAGTCTGATTGCCATAATCTTGGTTTTTTATGTTTAACTGTAATCCAGCTTTTGCACTTTCTTCTTTCACCTTGGTTAGAAGGCTCCTCAGCTCCTCCCTTTCAGCTTTCAGCCAACAATGTGGTATCATCTGCATATCTAAGATTGTTAATGTTTCATTCAAAAATTTTAACTCCAGCCTTGGATTCATCAAGCCCTGCACGTTGCATGATGTGTTGAATAGGGAGGGTGAGAGTATACAGCGTTGTCGTACTCCTTTCCCAATCTTGAACCAGTCTGTTCTGTGGGTTTCTCTTACTATTGCTACTTGGTCCTTATGCACATCCTTCAGGAGACAGACAAGATGGCTTGGTATGCCCATACCACCAAGAACTTCCCACAATTTATTATGATCCACACAGTCCAAGGCTTTAGAATAGTCAATAAAACTATTCTAAAGCCTTGTGAAAGGGCAAAGACGTGGTCTATCTATCCCAGGGGATTGTTTTTTTGCTTCCCTTTAAAGGCACAGGGCTCCAAGGACCAAACTAGACACTTTAGTTAACTCAAACACTTTATTGTCCATTACATGAGTTAACTTGCACTTTGTTTAATTTCCCCAAAATAACAACTAATGATATAGTTTCCAAAATAAGGTTGAAAAGTTCTTACTTTAAAGTTCCCTTGCTGTATTGGTCCAAGAAGCTGTAGCTGAAAAGCTATCTGAGTCCTTTCTCTTCCAATGGCTTTGAAGTAGGAACACTCGCAGTCCCAGTTAGATGGCAGAACTTGAAGTCACAAAGTCTTCCTCTTGAGGCCAAATGACTGGTTTGAAGGCGCTTGGAACTTCTCAGAGTTACTCAGCCTGCCGATATGCTGAGCCTTCTGTTTGAATTCCAAGGAAATCAGGCTGGTATTGAAAGATGGCCTGACCAAGGGCCTGGTCTGGCAAACCTTTTAAACACGTCCTTTCAGGAGGGATCCTGGTGATCTCTGAAATGTAAAAGTAGCTAGTTCCCCAGGTCCCTGGAAAAAGGGGTGGAACAAACTCAACTGGGCTCTGCTAAAGATGATTGGCAGGTGCTAAGGATCAATCAATGCAACTAAACCTCTTGCAAGCTGTGCAAGCTGCAAAACGCACTTTAACAATGCAAACATTTAAGAACTCAAAATGTTCTATGCAGGTGGCGCTCACCACGCCATCACAAGGATCTTGAGCATTACCTTAGTGGTATGTGAAATAAGTGCCACTGTATGAAAGTTCGAGCATTCTTTAGCGTTTCCCTTTTTTGGTTGATTTTTTCCAATCTGATAGCCATTCTTGTGTTTTCCATATTTGCTGGCCTAAGGCATGGATCACCTTGACAGCATCATCTTTCAAGATTTTAAACAGTTCAGCTGGGATCTGTTCATCTCCTGCTGCCTTGTTATTCACAATGCTTCTTAAGGCCCATTCAACCTCACTCCTCAGGTTGTCTGGTTCTAATTCACTCACCACACCATCAAAGCTATCTTCGATATTATTATCTTTCCTATACAATTCTTCTGTATAGACTTGCAGTGGATTAGAGAAACTGAAACATTTGTAAGAAAGGAATCAGAAGTCTTGAAAACATTCAGGAAACACTTGTGCCACCAAGCAAATTAATATGAGTGCCAGGAATAACCTGTGAAAATGTGCTGTTACCTGGAATTTAATTTTGTTGAAAGGAAAATGAACAGGGCAAAGGTGATAAGTTATGGCAATGTAGCCAGAAGTCCTCTTTGTTTGCTCATTGGAAGTGGAACGGCCAGTAGCTAGGGGATGGAAGTGAAGCGAAAGAAAGCGATGCTCACAAAATGCCCACAGCAATACATATTCTTCTAAACTTGCTGCAGCAGTATTTTTAACTCATTGAGCTACTGTCACCATTGGAAAAAAGCCCTTCCTGCAGCCTATTAACTAGAGCAGTCTTTCTCAACCAGTGTGCCGTGGCACACTAGTGTGCCGTGACGGACCTTCTGCTGTGCCACGAGTAAAGCTCTCTGCCCCCCTTCCCCCCTCCTGCCAAACTCCTGCTGCTTGGGGAGGAGGAGGAAGGGCCGGGCAGTGGCGAAGAAAAAGAAGAAGGGGCCGGGGCGCCGCCTCCTTTGGCCGTTTCCCCAGCCAGCCTCCAATCCGCCATGACTCCCACCATGACTCTTGCCCCTCGCTCGCTGAAGCCGCGTGGAGGAGCCCCACCCACTGAAGCCTGTCCACCGCTCATGCTCCTCCTCTGTAGGAGAGCTGAAGCTGGGGGGAGGGGGCGGGGCATGGCGCGGCCTGGCTCTGCCCCCTCCCCTGGCTTCGGCACTCCCCGCAGTTGCGACAGCCTTGAGGGGACAGTGCCAAGCCAGCATTGTGCTGGCTCTGGCACCGCTGGCTTGGGACTGCCCCTCAAGGCTGGAGAAGCTGCGGGGAGAGGTGAAGCCGGGGGTAGGGGGGGGGGCAGGGCATGGCACAGCCTGGCTCCGCCTCCTCCCCGGCTTTGGCACTCCCAGCAGCTGCTCCCAGCAGGCCACCATCCCCCAGCCGTTCTTTACTGTGTTAGAGTGTCATTTTGTGTCATTTTGGTTGGTAGTGTGCCCCCGGATTTTTTTAATGTTAAAAGTGTGCCGCGGCTCAAAAAAGGTTGGGAAACACCCAACATGGAAAAGGACAGTCTCACAATCTTTTGCAAACTGGCCTGAAGTGAGTGTAAGACAGGGCTGCCCAGGAAGTTGATCGTGATCGACGAGTCAATCGCAGTGCCAAATTAAGTCGATCGCAGCACCTTCTTCGCCGCGCAGTGCTTCTTTCGCGCAGTGCGCACCTTCCTTCATGCGGCACATCTTTCCTTTCTCGTCATGCTGCCCCCTCAGTGCCATAGCAGTGTGGCCTGAGGAGGGAGAGAGAAGAAGGGCAGCAGAGCAAAGGAGGGGGCGGCTGCGGGAGCACATGCAAAGACAAGCCAGGAGGGAGGACAACCAGAAGGAGGCTTTGGCAGCCATCTTTCTGCCAAAGCTATCTGCAACTGCGAGGAGTTCATCTGCTTGGCCACATTGATCAGCATTGAATGGCTTTGCAGCTTCAAGGTCTGTGTGCTTCCATTCTGCCAGTTTAGATCTCTGGAATTATGTCAGGTTGGGAGAAGAAACTATGTATGTTGGGTGCAGGTTTGAATGTACCATTGGCCACATTGTTCAGCATTGAATGGCCTTGCAGTTGAAAGGTCTGGCTTCTTTCTGCATGTTTATATATCTGTGGAGTAATGTCCAAGGTGGGAGAAAAAACTATTGTATGTTGGGTGCAGGTTTGAATGTACCATTGGCCACATTGATCAGCATTGAATGACCTTGCAGTTGAAAGGTCTGGCTTCTTTCTGCATGTTTATATATCTGTGGAGTAATGTCCAGGGTGGGAGAAGAAACTATTGTATGTTGGGTGCAGGTTTGAATGTACCATTGGCCACATTGATCAGCATTGAATGACCTTGCAGTTGAAAGGTCTGGCTTCTTTATGCATGTTTATATATCTGTGGAGTAATGTCCAGGGTGGGAGAAGAAACTATTGTATGTTGAGTGCAGGTTTGAATGTACCATTGGCCACATTGATCAGCAATTCAGTGCAAGTCATCAAAGTAAACTCAGTTAATTGCAAAAAATGTAAATAATTATTTATTATGTGTGTTGTGCAATATTGGCTTATTCAGTTATGCAAGGTACATCAACATACATTGTACATACAAAGAATCCTTAATAAATTAGAAAATAGATATACGTTTTACATTTCTGTGTAGATCTTTGTGATTTAGTTGTTTTATAAGTAGCTCGCATGCTGAAAAAGGGTGGGCACCCCTGGTGTAAGACAACATCATGTGATCAGGAGTGTCTCCAATTACTGTTAGGTAGCTGCTAACATCCAGGTCGACCCGCATGTAATTATCTCTACAGTGTCAAACTCAGAGATTGGGGGGAAAAACCTTGTTAGATTACAATTCCCAGAATCTCCTAGCTAGCATGGCTAGAAAAGTAAAGCAAGAAGAATTTAGGCAAGAGACGCAAGGCATTGAGCCATGACTGCCTGAAAGCCCACAAATGAGTGAGACGACTGTCTGAAGACTCCGCCTGCCAAGGGGTAGCTAGTAGGCATGTTTTAGAATCCTAAAATGGCGATTCTTATAGCAAATGGGGGATTTTTTTGATTAGTATATCAAAGACTTACAAAAAATTTCCCAAAATTTCAGAAATGTAACTTAAGTACTAACGAAATTCGTTAGAAATTGTATGCCAAAGCACGCATAGATGGTTTTGGCCTACAACTCCCAGAAATCCTAACAGCTGGTAAATTGGCTGGGATTTCTGGGAGTTGTAGGCCAAAACTTGAATAAACCACACTGAATTCTAGATGGGACTCTCCAAATAGGAAGGAGGGAGGGAAGGAGGGAGGGAGCCGGTATTCTATTTTTGGAAGCAGCAAAAGAAGAGGAGGAGGAGCCCCCCCTCGCTCCTCGCTGCCTCTCTCTCACCCCGATCCTGAGGGAGCGAGGGCCCAAGTTTGCCCAGGCTGAGAGGAAAAGGAAGAGGCCTGAGGCTGTGAGGAATGGTGGGAGTTGAAGTCCAAAACACGTACCTGGAGGGCTGAAGCTGGCCCCCTGCGATGGGGCATGGCAGAGCAACGGGGAAGAGAAGCATCTGAGAGAGCGCAGGGAGAGAGAGGAGGAGAAGCGCGCGTGTGTGTGTGTGTGTGTGAAGCAGGCCCCTGCGATGGGGCATGGCAGCAGAGCAACGAGGAAGAGAAGGAGGGGGGGGGAACCTGGAGAGAGAGAGGAGGAGAAGCGTGTGTGTGTGTGTGTGTGAAGCAGGCCCCTGCGATGGGGCATGGCAGCAGAGCAACGGGAAGAGAAGGGGGAAGCCTGGAGGACTACACTTTCCAGAATGTATTGCCTAGCCTACCTAGCAGCAGCTGCCACTTCCAGTTCCTCATAGAAATGCGGGAAAAAGAAGAAGCTGAATGAAGGCGGAAGGAAATGAGGGGAGAAGACAGGGAGAAGTGAGTAGTACAATAATGACTTAATTAATACTTAAGAATGTCTTACGATCCTAACGCAAATGGTTGGCCTCAAGAACCGTACACGGAAGTCTACTTCCGGGATCGCGCAGCGATACGTAAAACCTCAAAAGTCCCATTACATACGAATCTCTTACGAATCCTTTTAATTTCCGTTTCATTTTTCTCATGCCTAGTAGCTAGCTACAAAGAGTGCCAGTAAATATCTCACATTGTCCTCCAAATAAAGAGGCCGCCTTTTTCATGAAGCTTCTCTTCACTCCTCAGATTTTTGACAGTGACTTAAAATGTAACATTTCAGCTGAGAATTTTGAGATTCCCCATAAGGAAAAGCACATAAGGAAAAGGAATAGGCACTATGACCAAGGGTATATGAACGCAACAAATGTAAGAGACCGAGGTATGATTTTTTTTTGTTTGCACTCTCTGCAGGTCTAGAAGTGTCTAAAACTTAATGGTTGAAGAGCTAGAAATGGAAGCTCATGCCCTGAATGGCACGTTCTCGTATTTGGGGATATCTTGGTGTTCACAGGACTTTAAACAAAAACAATGGAATGCCTATCATCTCCATGTCTAATCTGAAGCTTTCCTGGAATACAAGGATGCAGAGCCAAACAAATGGGAGATTGTGGATTCTTTGGGCTTTGTTATGCTATCTTTGTTATGCTACCTTCTGCTTATATTCATTAAAACTTGTGAGTATAGTATATGATCTTGCTGCATTAAAATTGGATTATGTCATTATTGCTCTGGTGAGTAAGTTAATAGCCTTGGGAAATAATTCTATTCTCTAATTTTTCTGGCATATGTTATTGGGGCAAAACAAAAGGATACCATAATGCCCTTTGGGTCTGCTATGAATAGAGGGGGGAAACTGAAGCAATATGCTTCACTCACATTCTTTTCCATAGACACTAAATATAAATACATTCATTCAGCATGAGATACCAGCTATCTCGAAGGCCATTGCCTCTCAACAGGATCAGCATTCAACAGCATTTTAAGTGAAACAGGCATTTCACAGAATTAAGATATTAGGTTTTACTTCGTCTGTTTTCAAAATGTGGGCCCTTCCACTCAGCCCCATATCCCTGAATTCCAAGGCAGGAAATCCCACATTATTTGAGTGTGGATTCAGATAACCCAGTTCAAAGCAGATTTTGTGGGATTTTCTGTCTATTCTGGGATATAAGGACTGTGTGGAAAGGCCCTGCAAGAAAAAGCCTATGCTATGGACTATTTTTTAAATATATTTTGGTTGCCTTTTTCAACCTTTTTGTCCTCAAAATACGATTCTATCCTTGAGTGTACAACCTCCATTCTGGGCTTTATTCCCTTTGTGCCCTGTCTAGGTGCAGATATATTTTATTTCTGGAGTTAATAGTAGGAGATCACTACCGGCGGCGCTGTCTATCCCGTGCGGAGAGAGAGGCCCCGAGAGGGTCCCCCAAGATGGTGCATGTCCTTGAGAACGCCGGTATGGAGATTGCTCCCAGGGCCAACGTCACTGGACTGACACACCCCCCTCCTGATGGATGTGGGACACCTGCGCAAGCGCGGACGCCGAGCGCCGTCCCACCTCCAGCATCACTTCTGGTGAATGCCGTGGAGGAGCTTTGGGAGCTGGCGCCAGGGTAGTGGAGCCTTCCCAGAGTGTTGAGAGGACGGCATTGGCTTCCTTTGGACGTGGATCCCAGCGGCACGAGGCCCGCCAGTGACAATTCCGTACAAGAACTGTTGGGGGAGTAGGCTTCGGGAGTTGGAGACGAATGGCAATAACACAGTCTGAAGAAGGTGAACTAAGGAGGCAAACGACTCCCCTATCCATTAGGGTTGAGAACTCCTTAGACCACCCGTCCTGTTTCTTGCCCCTTCCCCCTGGAAGATTGACTCTCCTTGGGACTCCGGGTCACCCCACAAGATTTGGAGGTCTTCCCTCTTGGACCTCGCCTTCCCCTTTGGCCCCCCCAAACATCAATGGGCCTCACCCGAACTACGGACTCTAGTCCCATTGTTGTAGTTCAGTGTTATGTGTTTGTAGTTAGTATTAGGTAATGATCTGTTCTTATATTTATATTGTAAATGTATTTTGCTGATGTAATCGCCTTTATTTGACTTTGCTGTTCTGTGTTTATGTGTCATATTCTGTAAACCGCTCTGAGCGCTCGGGGAGTGGCGGTCTATAAATTTGAAGCATAAATAAATAAATAAATAAGTAAGTAAATAAATAAAATATTACAGCCAACGGAAAATTGTAATGCAGACCATGACCGGTTCATCACACTCTATTATAGTAAAAAGAAGAGAAGAGAATCATTGCACCGATATACTTTCTGGAAATGCCAATGGTAAGACATTTGTAAAAGAAATGCCTGTCTTTTACAAACAAGAAATACTGAACCATCTTGAACCTAATCTGAGGTCAGTGTCCTCAGTAGTCATGCCCAGCAGCTCTTCTTAATAATGCTTTTCATCTAGGAAAGAGAAACTTAATTAAAGAATATATTTTCTTGTCCCAGGGCTGCTGTTTGGTCTCACTGGGAGGAGAAAGGAAGCAAAATGTTTATTTATAGAGAAATTCCAAGCACAAAAGGGCATCAAAATACAGTAGTTTCAAAATAGAAAGCATTAATTAATGGTGGGAAAAGGACTTCATCACACACAAGTCCCCCCTCCATTTCCCCCTCCATCTCTACGTACTTCTAAAACAGTTCATAGACAAAGTACCACAGAACCCATCATATGATGCAGACAAACTTCAAGCTGTCATCCATGATGTTTCATCAGTGAACTGTGTCAGAAGTGTAGGGAATGGGAGGAATTGAAACTGGGTAGAAATTGTCTTCTGACCTCCTGATGCATGTGGAAATGGAAGAAATCTGTCAGATTTGCCAGTGTTGAATCATTTCAGTGACATGGAGGAATAAGTGTTCCTATGGGAGGTCTCCAATGCTCCACTTTTACAAAACTCTTCTGTGTGACCCTGGAACAGTGATTTTAATAATAATAATATATAATATATAATAATCAACTTTATATACTGCTCTATCTCCCCTAGGGGACTCAGGGCGGTTTCCAAATAGCAAAACACCAATATACAGAGTACGCAAAACATAAGCATAAAATTATCAAAACACGAATATATTAAATACCTAAATTAATGTAATTCTAAGGAATAGCACAATTGCAAGATATCACCACTTTGCTTTCGCTGCATTTTCTCCTTTAAAGTAATCTAGGCTTCAGGGCCGGTTCGTCCATTAGGCGGACTACGCAGGCGCGTAGGGCAACGTCACCCGGGAGGGGCATCGCCACCTGGGAGGGGCGTTGCTGCGCCAGCTCCGCCCCGGCACCCGCGCCGCACTGCCCCACCCCGCCATTGCGCCGGCCAGGCTTCCGCAGCCGGCCCCGCAGCCTGCGCTGCGCCGCCAAACCAGCCGGGCCTTTGTTAGGCGCCCCGCCACCCGGGGCACTCCGGCCGCACCTCTGCATGCGCGGATGTGCGGCTCCGCAGCTCCGCGCATGCATACTGGCTCCAGAGCGCACCTCCCACTTTGGAGTCAGTGCGCGTGTGTGCAGTTTCGCACATGCGCACTGGGCTCCAAAGCGGGGGGCGCTCTGGAGTCAGTGCACGTGCGCACAGATTGGCGCATGCGCACTGGGCTCCCCTCGGGAGCAACTGGGGGGGGGGAATTTTCACGTACCCCCCGGGAACAAGTAGGTCCGCTCCTGCTAGGCTTACAAAATTGCGCTATTACTAGATTTTAAACTTTTTTTCATTTTTTAAACCAACTATAGGAAATTACAACAGTGCTTGGGGGTCTCCTCTAAAGCAAGGGGTTGGGGGAGGAGTAAAGAACAAACAAACAAAAGAACAATGCTGGACTGGTATACAGAACAGTAGAAACACACTGAGGAAAAAGTCACTCTGAATAACCAGATACTACTCACAAGATGTAGCACAGCAGTTCTCGTTTGTGCCTGGAGGGCAGGGGTCAGGACCTGGGGTCCCATTAGCATTAGAACCAGCAGTGCCAGAACATGATTCAGAGGATGAGCTAGATGACTGGGGCGAAGGGCAGCTTTCCCCTGATGGGCCCCTTCGCCACAGAGAGCTTGGCATGGGAGGAAATGTTGTTTGGCCCTAGCAAAGACATAGATAACCAGGTGCAGATGGACAGCGATTCTGGCAGCTATGAAACTCTTTGATAGAGACGGAACATCGAGCCTAGCAGAAGGGAATGGTCTAAGAGCATAGACCGGCCGAGGTCCGTGAGCAGCGATTGGAGACGAAGAAGCCTAGAGCGCCGGGGACCCGGCTGAGGGATTAAGCAGGATCCGTGAACGAATCCTCAGTGCCCGGCCACGCTCTTCCTGAATAGGCGTGAAGGGGAGTGGGACCACGGCTGCTAGCCCGTGGTCATCAAGCCTTGCCTTGCCTTGCCTTGCCTTGCCTTGCCTTGTTCCTGAACCGCATGGTTGTGCGGAGCCTTGCCTTGTTTCCTGATCCGCACAGTGGTGCGGAGCCTGCTGAACTTTGAGTCTTGCTGAACTTTTAGCCTATTTGCCACGGTTTTTTGACATTGTTACTTCAAGCCTTTTGATTGTTTCACTATTCTAATAGACAATATTTTTGAATTGTTATTATATTCAATAGTTAGCCTTCAGCCCGTCTCTGTGTGTGTGATTAAGGGGCCGGTCAGTCCGTGCATCGTGACACAAGAGTAGCAAAATATCAATAAACTGTAATATGTAGCAAAAAGTAAAAGGAAGGACATCCCAATACAAAGCATGGGACAATATATCTAACATCAGTAGTAATACATATCATAAGGAATAACCATCTACATGTATACAGTCATAGGTCAGATGTAATGCCTTCCAGGTGGGAGGTAACAGTACAAAATAGATGATCACAAATGGCTATTACATATCAGTCATATAGCAAAACACATGGCAATCATATATCAATCACATATCAGATATAATAACAGGCATATCGCACCACCAGGCCTCAACATAGGCCAGAAAGGTAAGCAATTCTCATACAATCATGTATAACACAAACTAAATATGGCAAAACAATAATGGAAATCGATATACAGCAATCCAGATGGAAGAAGACCAGTAAGGGAGGCTACACGATCCCTGTGTGTATCTCGCTAGGCTCCGCTTGCTCTGGAAAGTTAGTAAATCTGTGGTGCTGTGACGTCACTAAGGCGCGTCCTGTCTGTAAGTCGCCTAAGTCTGACGTTAGGCAATGGAGATTGTCACACCTCCTAAACGTGGCATAGCTGGCAAACAAATGCCAAATAAAGTTAAATGTTGGAGAGAAGCCCCAAAGTAATCATAAATTAGCACACTAGCCGTGTAAGCTCTGGAGAATTCGTAGATCTATAGCATTAAGACGTCACCGGAGCGCGCTCTGTGGGGAAGTCGCCCAGGTATCGCGCCTAGTGTAACAAACAGAAGTACATGGAGCTGAAGTGCAGCTGCAGGCTTGTTTCTGTGGCCCCAAACCCTGGTATGGATGGAGGGGGATGTCTGGATGAGACGAAGCAAACGCCTATGGGGATTTACCGCTGCGCTGCACCCGTTTCGGACCTCAATGGGTCCATCTTCAGGGCGAAAGTGAACACAGGTTTATCTGTGGCTTCAAAGGGGTTTTTCAATAAATCTGGAATAAATCATAGCAAATATTGCTCAGAATATACACAGTCCCAGGGAAAAGGGTGGAAGCAAAGGCAAGATAGGTAGCATACCTGTATGTAGTATCCAAGTAGCATCAATGATGGGTATGACCGACATACGGTGGGGAGGAATGAGAGGGTGGGGTATAAATACCCTTAGAGCAGCTGAGAGAATTTAAGGGAATTAAATGGATTAGCTCAAAAGGTTGGAGATGCTTAAATGCTCATTTAGGCCAGCAGGGGTCTCACTACTGACCATCGAGATCCAGGCACTTTCCTTGCGTAGAAGCTGTTGTCTAATATCACCATGGGGATGGGATTTAACCCGTTCAAGCCCCATGAAATGGACCTCTGCCCTCACCACACGAGAACTATATGTTACTCATAAATCTAGATCGTTCAAAATAAAGGATGCCATCACCTGCAAATCTGAGGGGTGTATCTATTGCATTGTGTGCTCGTGCAATAAGATCTACATAGGCCAGAGTTCTCGCATGTTGAAAGTCAGGATAGGGGAACATCGTAGTAGGATCAGACTAGGATCTGAAGAATCAGCACTCTACTGCCATTTCAAGTCTACACACAAAGGCAAAGAAGAGTTCCAACTGTTTGAACACTGGACAACAAATCTGGAAACTAGGGTTCAATTATCTGTTCACTGGATGATTTTAGGCAACTTACTGGGTGATTTTAGGGAAGTCGGGTGCTCTCAACTACAGAGTCCCACAAGATAAGTTTATTATTTATTTATTTATTTATTGGGCTTCTATGCCGCCACTCCCGGGAGACTCGGGGCGGCTCACAGCACTGGATAAAACCGCATAAAAACAACATTATAAGTTAAAACATAGCATGAGAATACACAATAAAATACAGCAGGTGTTAAAAACCTTGGTGTGTAATACAACACAACAGGTACCAATTTACGTACGGGACGGGCTGCGCATAGGAAGTTCACCTTAGGGTCACCATGAGTCAAACAACAAAGCACTCAGACCTATTTCTAATTATATTTGATTGTAGCCAAAAGGACAAGAAGCAAGAAACTAAAACTTGGGTAATTTTTGGGGCTCCAACATCCAGAATACCCCAGTCATCATAGACACTGGGAGAGTCTGGGAGTCAGTAAAGGCTGATGACTCTGATGTCAATAGATCAGTAAATCAACTTTGGATTTTAGATAAAACTGTAAATGTTGTGATGCAGATGCCAACTAAAGCCAAGCCCAAGTGATAAAAGGGATAACAAAGAGTTTACTGCACAACAAATGGGAATGGGACTAACAAAAAACAAGCCTAACTGGCAAAAACCCACAAAAACCCAGGGAAAGCCCAAAAAATCACTGAAGAAGGAATCCAAAACAAACTCAGGACGTCCTCTGTGACGTCCTTCGAGGGATGAGCCAATAGCGTAGTCAGTAACCGGTCCAGAGTTGTGGGCAGGAGAATGACGGAGAAACGAGGAGGCAATCCAAGGTCCACGGGAGAGAAAGTCCAGCGGAGTTCAAACCCCGCCACAAGGAACACACGGCTGTAGGAGTAAACTGGATCAGGAACACGATGCAAGATAACAGGATACCAAAACAGGATGCCGAACAGGATACCAAGAACAACTCCTTGCTCGCTGCAAGGAAGCCTCCCCAAAAGTCTACATTAACTGTATATAGCCCTAAAGATCAGACTCGCCCGAAGAGGACAACTCCCCCTGATTAGGCGATGCAGCTGCTTCCCTCTCTGCAGCTGACACCCTTTGTGAGTCCCTCCAAGTTCCCCAGCGTCTTTCAAGACTTAGCGTATCCCAATCATTCCCTGAGGTTTCAGAGGGCCAATCTTTATTACTATCAAACCCCAGAAAAGTATCACTACTGGTGTCTGCATTACACACATCCCCAACCTCCTGTACCAAAGTCCAATCTAACTCAGTATCACTCTCTTCTGACAAGCTTCCCCCATCCCTGGGAAAACCCTCAAAGGACTCAGTAGGAGACATAAATATTTGCTGAATCCTCTTTCTTTGTTCCAAACCTTCCCTGCTGGAATCACTTGCAGTCCTCTTTCTTCCTGCTCCAGCGTTTAGGTTACTCTCAGCCCCACCCAGTTCCATACTACACTCAGACGCTGATGACTCAGCATCCTCCTCAGCCCTACTAGCAGGCAGAGCCGAGGGCTCAATTACAACAGTAAAAGAACTATCTGTGAGTCCAAACTTTTTACAGGTATTTTGGTCCTGTCCCATGCATTAAATAAAACATTAATATATTAAGACATCTACTGCTATTGATGAGGGTTGTTTTCCAAATAGTAACTTCTCCATGCTCTGATTTGTAGATTAGTTATGTTAATAAAGGCTCCCTCTCTCTAGTGAATTTATTGAAAATATTGTCATGATTTGTTAGGCAGGAGCAAGACCAAACTGCACAAAAGTATCAAAGTACAAATAGTTTAAGTTTACAATCACCCTTATCACCCTTTGGGACCAGGCCTTTGCACAATAACATATAGCAGCATCTTGAATGGAATGGTTTGGCAAGACGATAGGCATGAGAATACGGCTTTATTGTTTTTATCAACCGGTTTGTGGACGGAGTATTGTTTTAATTTTAACTGGCTGTTGACTATTTGTTTTTAATTTTAATGGTTATTCTTTTAATTCTGTGTTTATGGTTTTATACTGTATACTGATTGTGGCAGCGAATTGCTGCCTTCGTTAGCTGCTCTCGGGGGTTGAGAAGGGCGGGGTAAAAATGCTGTAAATAAAATAAATAAATAAATAATCAACACATTCAAAGCTTTCTGTATTCAGGCAGCAAGGCTTCCCAGCTCAGTACATTAACTCGGCAACATTAGAGCCAATTTTGCCTCTGGCTTATTGGTGTTTTATGCATGCATAGGTTCTCCATAGAAACAGATGAACATCGTTGTCTAATGCAGAACATCTGGATTCAGTTCAAAATTGAAGAAGCAGCATTGCTCCTGTGATGCCATCCACATGTGGATGCATGGACATGAGTGTGTGTTTGCTTGTGCACTCAGTGGCACATTCAAGCATATATTAAAGCTTACATTATTGGTAGTCAACACCAGGGCTGAAAAGCACAATTAGCACATAACACCATTTGAGGAGATTTATGCTCTGTAACAATGCTGTAGTATCTCAGTTAGCATGTTCTCTCCCTTCCCTTTTACTCATGTCCCCTTTCCCCAGCACATGCATATCGAGTGTGTATTTTTTTGTATTGCATCTGTGTGGTGCCATTTTTGCTACCTAAGCATCAAACTTTTAACTTGGAGGGACTGACATTCTGATCTTCCTTGTGCCATCATTTTGGATTATCAGTGCAGACATTTGGGCATTTATAGTTCTTTATATTTGAATGATTTAGGTCTTTTATTAGGCTTTCACTGGGCTGTCTTGGAGGACCCATCCAACTAAAAGTGATATTTCTATTTATATTATCTGTTTTCACTCCAGGCTCTTGTCTAATTACTGTAATTGCTCAGTTTATGGAAAAAGAGGGGGCTTTGGGAAAATTGTGCCAGAAGTCCTAAAATTTATAATAACTGGCATTTCAGCACAATAATCCACTCCCACATTTGAGATTGTTAACTTAACATAAATGTTGTTAACACTTGGGAGCCCAGTGACTGTTTTGATGGCCAAGGCAAAAGGTTTAGTAATTGTACCTTACTATAGGAAGCAACTGTGGTACCCAAGAAGTAAAATATGCAAGTGCATAATTGTTGGATCGCATATTCAAGGTTGCAATACCTCTAAAATGTATATTCTGGGGGGACAACAACAAAAGAAGGAGACTATTGGTTTTATACTCCCCCCCCCTGTTCCAATGACATGGAAATGCTTGTGTTGGGGGGGGGGTGTGTGCTTCCATTGAAAAGTAGTTTGGAGGGCATTTTGGTTGTTCCACAGTAAGAATTATTCTTTTCACAACAACACAAAAAATGGGTTAGAATAGCATAAGTTGGATATAGGCTATTGTAACTCACAAATAGGATGCTAGTCAACATCTGCATGCTAAAGCCAGGAGAAGAATCAAAAATAGTTTATTGTCACAACTAGAACAAAAAAAGGTGCTTAAGTCAGCAAAAAAACCCCAAAACATCTGCATCATACACAAGGGCTGAAGACACAGACGAAGTCAGGAGGCGGTTCCGAAGGTCGACACAAAGAGGCAATCCCAAAATGCTGCACCAACAGCCTAATTCAGCAACACATCCAAGAAGGAGAAGGCAGGCGGAGAAACGTGAAGACAGTCCAAGGGTCCCAAAACCGGAGCTAATGCATGGAGATAGCACATAACATAGACCCTGCAATGTCTCCACCTTCCAGCCCCCCTTCCTGTACAATAGCCCATCTTCAAAGGCAGGCTGCATCTCTCACCCACAGAAGCTTGTAGAATTTCAAACCACGCCACAAGGAAAAGTCAGGCAGCCGCACCTAAACACAAAAGCATAACATTGAGGATCCCATTGACCCACCCATCGTCCCCTATTGAAGTGCCAGTTGCAGAAAGCAGCAAAGCCCATAACTCACGTATATCAGGATACAGAAGCCAAGAAGTCCCAAAATCCCAAGGCCACACCTTGCTAGCCGCAAGGACAAGCCCCCAAAAGCCCACCTTATATTAGTCATCAGCTCCACCCGAATCAGACAACTCCCCACTTGCATCAGCTGCAGCCCCAGACCCACCTGCAGCCTCTTGCCCAGCCCTACAGCTTTTCCACCTTCTGTCAAGACTTAGATCACCCCAATCCTTTGGGTACCCTGAAGGCCAGTCGTTGTCATCTTGAGAACCCCATGAAAGTATCACTGCTTGTAGGCTCATTACATATGTCCTGAATCTCCCGCACTTGAGTCCAGTCCATGTCAGTATAACTTTCCTCTGACGTGCTTCCCATACTTTGGCTTCCCTCTTCCCTAGGGAAGCCTTCAAAAGACTCATCCTCTGTAGGCTGTGTAAGTATTTGCCTGATTCGTTTGCATTGCAAAAGATCTTCTTCACTACGGTTGCGAGGAAGCCTTTTTCTCTTTCTTTGATCTACAGAATCAGCATCAGCTGTCCCACCCACTTCCAAGCCAGAATTAGATGCTGGAGAAACGGCCCCACCCTGTTTCCTACTAGCAGTAGTAGCTGAAACTCCAGACCCAAACCTAACATTTGTATGCTCCGATTGTTTTTCTATCATTGAGGGACAATAAAGAAGGAGTGGACGGCTAGGATTAGGTACCAAATATTTTCTTTCGATATCATTCCTCCCCTTAAAAACTACTTCATATGTTGTCAAACTACAAACCCATCTACTAATTTATATCTGCACTGAATGACAGTAATTTACTATGATTTTAACGCTCTTCTCAGTCTAACCTGGAAATAATAGGGCCTGAACATGTTAGTATCAGCACACAACACAGCCTACTATAGCAGTGTGCCCACTGCAATTTTGAGACTGGTAATAATTGGCAGATAGGTAAAATAAAGCCATTTCAGGGATCACTTACAAGTAAGAGACACACACTTGCATAAATGTAGCAGTAGGCCTATACCAGACACGGATAGTCCGGTATTGGGTCTGATCTCCTGCAGCCGTCACTACTGAAAAAAATGCCCCAAGGTCATCTCTTGAATAAAATGAAGCAACTAATTTGCATTCATTCAGCAACATTTGACTCCATAGCACAGTTGGGAAGTGGGAAAATAACATTTTGTTCATGGGGATTAAAACTTCCCCCAATCATTGATGCTCCTTGTCCAACTTTGTATTAGCTTGCAGCTACTAGATGCTGGAGGAGATGACAAAGATTAGATTTAATAAAGCAAGTACCAAAATAGCCTAGCTTTCCTGTAAGGGTGTGCACCATTTCCTTGAACATGACATTTCTATTGAAGAGGCAAGACAAGTGGAAGCGAGGAAGACAGGCACTCAAAGAAGCAGTGGCCACAGTTTTTTTTAAAAAAAGAAACATGCTCAGCAGATTTTGCACAAGATTAAATAGAGCTGCAGGAAGTGTATTGCACTCATAGAAGCAGCATGCAGACTAATGCTAGCTTAAACTATATCCACACTGTAGAATACAGTTTGACACCACATTAACTGTCATGTCTCATTGTTATGAAATTTTGGCATTTGTAGTTTTGTGAGATATACCGTATTTTTCGCTCCATAAGATGCAGTTTTTTTCCTTCCAAAGTAGGTTGAAAAATCAGCCGCGTCTTATGGAGCGAAGATGCAGGCAGGGGGGGGGGGAGGCGCTGGAGCAGGGGGGGCGGCGATAGTGTCCCGGACAGCAGGCGCGGAGGAACGGGGCGGAAGAGGGGACTCACGGGGCGGGCTCGCCGCTCACGGACCCGAGGAGGAGCAGGAGGAGGGGGGAGGCCACGAGGGCGGCCCCCACGGAGACGCAGCGGCGGCAGCAGCAGCAGCAGCGGAAGGGCCCGAAGACAGAGGCGCATCTTTGTGACGTCACTTCGTCGCGCCTCTGCCGAGGAGGAAGGGGAGGAAGGCCTCGTCGGCCACGCACTGTAGGACGCCCGGAAGGAGAGACGCCGGAGGGAGGGAGCCCTGCGGAGGCGCTGCGGTCTCTTCCTCCTTCCCTCCCTCCCTCCGGCCTCTCTTCCGGGTGTCCTTACAGCGCACGGCCGGCGAGGCCTTCCTCCCTTTCCTCCTCGACAGAGGCGCAACGAAGTGACGTCACGAAGATGCGCCTCTGTCTTCGGGCCCTTCCGCTGCTGCTGCTGCTGCTGCTGCTGCGTCTCCGTGGGGGTCGCCCTCATGGCCTCCCCCCTCCTCCTGCTCCTCCTCGGGTCCGTTTAACACATTCATGTACATGTATGTGGGGCTGTGCAACTTTAGGGCAACCCCACATACATGCACATGTAGTGTACCATACAGCAACCAGCCCCCCACTTTTTGGCTCAAAATATTTTTTTCTATTTTCCTCCTCTAAAATCTAGGTGCGTCTTATCAGCAGGTGCGTCTTATAGAGCGAAAAATACGGTATACTTTTCTCTGACAGAGAGCTCTGGTGTCACAACAAACTACACATCCCAGGATTCCATAGGATGGAGGCATGGCACTAAAGTGGAGTCAATGCTATAATTCTGCAGTGTACGTGGTTTCCCAGTTTGCCCAAAAATACTAAGCTATGAAACTGGGAACCATGGCTTCTCATTGTTGAGCGGTGTGCAAGTCCATGTTGTCTGCGATTGCTGCTATTCGGATTGGGAAAGCTAATCAAACCATAGTTTATCCTTTTCTACAACCATTGCTACCCTTCTGGTCTGTTCCTTCCCAAACAAACCAGATAAAGAATCTATAGGCTTTGAAGTTGCAAGGCCATTCAATGCTAATCAAGGTGGCCAATTGCAACATGCACACTTGCCTCAAGTAGACAAGAGTTATTTCTCTGGACTTTCTACAGATACATAAACCTCACTTGCCTAGTTTCCAACAGACCTCACAACCTCTGAGGTTGCCTGCCATAGATGTGGGTGAAATGTCGAGAGAGAGAAGGCTTCTGGAACATGGCTGTATAGCCCAGAAAACTCACAGCAACCCAATCTTTAGTTTGTTTAAGATTTCTGGGCAGGTTTGATCTCTGGAATTCACAAGGGGAACTTTGCTCCATTCTTGGTTTAGCAGCTCCCATTGCAAGTGGAAAATCTCAGACAGCATATGTTAGCATGCTGGACAACTTCAGAAAGACGGGATTGCCATAGAGCCTTGTTGTACCAAGCTATACAAACTTCATAGAGAGTGACATGTCTTTCAGAATGCTACATGAGCCATTTTCTTCAGTGGCCAAGGTGTTATTTCAGCCCTGTCTTCTAATTCAACTTATTCAGTAGTCCAAAGGATATTGCACTGCTTTGAAAGAGGTTATTTTTAAATAAAAACTTTCACTCCACCCATAGGTACCTATTATCTATCGCAGTGGTTCCCAACCTTTTTTTGACCAGGGACCACTTTGATCAGGAACCACTCTCCAAAATTAGTACCAAAAGGGTTACGAATCAGGTTTTGGTCAACTTTAGATTCAATTTGGTTATTTGGGATGCCGATTCAGAACTTTGCATTGGAAAGACCACATCAGCTCTAGTTTCTGATACAGAACATATGCCATCCAGTAGTCACCATCTGCTTGCCCAAAGAAAACCATATTTAATAATCTAAGCTGATGTGGTAGTAGTAATCTTTCGTGGGTTTCAGCCTCTCCCCTCCCGACATCCCCGTTGCCTCGGTGCTATAAGAGGGTTTCGCGAGACCAGTCGCTCTTGTTGCCACTTGGTTTTGAGGCAACAATGTAGTAATGGTGAGGTTGTGGACCATATTTTTGTTCTTGGAAATCACTGGTGGTCCATGGACCACAGGTTTGGAACCACTGATCTATTGGGATGCAGTGAAAACAGCTGCACTAGCCAAAAAAAATAAATAGTTGCAAGTCGTAGACATTTTTTTATCGTGTCAGAAGTGACTTGAGAAATTGCAGGTTGCTCCAGGTGTGAGAGAATTGGTTGTGTGCAAGGATGTTGCCCAGGGGACACCCAGATGTTTACTGCGGGAGGCTTCTCTCATGTCCCTACATGAGAAGCTGGAGCTGACAGACCGGAGCTCACCCTGTCTAATGGATTCAAACCACTAATCTTCAGGTCAGCAATTCAGGCGGCACAAAGGTTGAACCCATTGCGCCACCGTGACTCCTAGTAAGTTGTGGACATGAATCAATGGACTCTATTTACAAGAAAGAAAGTTCAGTCTGAACATTAGAATGAACATCTTGATGTTTAGAGTTGTTTGACATGGAATAGATTGCCGGTATGATGGCACTACCTTCCTTGAAGATCTTTAAGCAGAAGTTAGATGTTCACCTAGAATCACAGAATAATAGAAGCATAGAGTTGGAAGAGACCTTGTGGGCCATCCAGTCTAACCCCTTGCCAAGAAGCAGGAAAATGCTCTAACTTGATCAAAAATTGTGCATATGTATGCAGGTATGAACTCCAGAAGTGCGGGAAAGGGTTAGGGTCCTTCTGACTATAGCTCACAAGTTAGCCAGCACGATGTCGGAGAATTCTTTAGTCTAAACAAAGACGGCTAAGCTCTTAATTTTTACCCTAGACTGAATGTCTGCTTATCTGCCTTGATTCTGATACACTTCAACCGTCTTCATTACAAATAAATCACTCTAAAAGTAAGTTTGCCCTTTCTTTGAGTCCAGGATATTGGAGACAATATAACTTCCTCTCTGGCCTTAGGATAAAAGCATTGTTTTTCTCATTTTCCACCCCCATCTTTTCCTTTGCAATTAATATCCATTACTGATGTGATCTTGCCATTAGTCAGATTCCTGTCTTATTTGGTTGTTTATCTTCATCTCATCCTGTTCCGTTTTATCCCATACCTTTAGAAGAGAAGGGGGGCTTCCATTCTTTCTGCAAAGTTCCATAGATGTGTTATCCGGATCCTTCCGAAGAACAATGTTATCAAGCAAAAGGGTATAATCTTTTTCTTTATAAGGCAAACATTTAAACAAACAAACAACTAAACAAAGCCATGACAACTAACTAACTATATATCAAGGAAATGTAGGAAGGGTGCAGCCCAGGTTTGCAAGCTAATTCTGGTGGTAGGGACAAAGAGCAAAACAAAACTACATAAAGTGGCATCCTCAAGCACATTTGAATGTCCTTTGCAAAATGTTTCCCAAGCACAACAATTTCTTCAATCTAATGCATGTTGGATGTTTTCGACTATGACTGCTGTTAGTTCTCATTGTTATACATGTTGGATGATGATAGAGAGGGTATTTCTATACTCAAGGGTGGGCAATTATTTTTTCCAAGGGGCCACACAAGAGCCAAAAAATATTATGGAGGGCCACACCTAAAGGCTGAACTACATTCTAATCTACATTATTTATTTATTTACTATATTTACTATATATTACACATCATTAATATTAACCTATTAATATATCAAGAAATGGCAAACTGGTAGATAAGACCTAATGCTTATGGATGGAATACTGTTTTAACTGTGATGAATGTACATGATGCTTTTTAACGTTATTTGTATTTTTATGTATTTTAATTCTAGTTGTATTTTAATGTATTTTAATCTTAACTGTTGTTTTTATTATATGTATATTGTGTGGCATCGAATCGTTGCTGTTGTTAGGCCGCTCGGAGTCCCCCTTCGGGGGTTGAGAAGAAGCGGGGTATAAACGATGGAAATAAAGAAATATTCATATATTATTAGTATTAATATCATAATTATTATAGTATATATATATAGACATTATAATATATTGAAATTATAATATAATATAACATTATATTATATTATTTATTATATTATTATAAAATTATTATTATAAAATAATAATAAAAACCACTAAAATAAAATGAAATGAAATTCAATAAGACATGGTGCGAACCAAGATGGAGGCTGACATCCTCAAGAGAGGAAGGATCCCAAGATGGAATGGCCCAATGGACCCAGCCCAGAGGATGACAAAGCGGACCTAGCTGCCACCGCAGCAGAGCAGAGCAGCAGACGATCGGAGGCTGCAGGCCTCCGCCCGCTCTCGCCCCCAGCCATTCCCTAGCTGATTCCCTGCCATGGAGTGCCTGCCATCCTGGCTTTGGAGTGCCTGCCATCCCGGGAGGCGATCCGGGCCTGCAGCGGGAGCAGTCAGCGAGCTGCGCAGGTGATCGCCCTGGCGAACCAGAAGACGATCAAGTCTTCCGGGTCGCCAGGGCGATCAGCCGCCGCAGGTCACCGACTGCTCCTGCTGCAGGCCCGGATCGCCTCCTGGGATGGCAGGCACTCCAAAGCCGCTGCTCCTCCGATTGTTCTCCGGAGTGGTGGGCTGTCTGCTGACGCAGGCCCCACAGCCCGCTATGGGATGGCGACAGCAGCACCCCTTCCTCTTGGCCCCGCCCCCGACACCCTTCTCCCCGGGCCGGACAGAATCAGCTGCCGGGCCACATCTGCCCCATGGGCCATAGGTTGCCCAGCTCTGCTGTAGAATAAATACAGTTTGACACCACTTTAACTGCGATGACCCAGTGCTATGGAATCATAAAATTTATAATGGGGGACTGAGCATGGTGATCAGATCATGATATAAATACACATAGCAGTTTAAATAATGTACCAGTAAGGCCTTATCGCGGACCACCCTGAGAATTTGGGGGGGGGGGGGTTAAGCCCCCAAGCCCCCCCCCCCTGGCTACATGCCTGAACCCTAGGGATCCTGTGATTGGTGTGCCTTAAGATCGCTATAACTCAGAAAGTACTTGAAGGCATACTACAACAACAACCACAATCACAACAACAATCATGGGGACCTTCTCCATAGATACAAAATGTCTTTCCTGCCCAGTCATCCTGAACATGATTTGTTGCTGCTGGTCAGCCACCCTAGAGGTTCATTTATGGTCATCTGATAGATCAGGGATGAGAAAAGCATATCGTTTTTTAAAAGGCATTTCTAACCCCCATTATTTTTTGGAAACTGACATCGCAATTTGACCACAATGTGGGATACTTTTCACCCATCCAGAAATGTATAATGTTCTTTCCGTGCTGTGCCCAACCTTTTTTCAGGCACCTCCAGTATCAGTCTCTGAGGGGATTGAAAATTGGGCATCACATTTCTCTCCCCATAATGCAGTCTCTTCTGGGGCCTGGTTACCTCAAGGGTGGTTTTTCCCATATGTATTCTTCCTCATATTATTTGGGGTCTATTTTGGAGTGCTATCCAATCCAAGACAGATGGGTATGAGAAGCACTGTATTTCTGGTTGTGGCACCCATCCTGAGGAACATCCTACTAAGAGGGACTGGTAGAGTTTGATGTATGCTTGATGTGTTCCCCTCATAAGGCTTAGATCAGTGTTTCTCAACTGCTGTGACGCGGCACACTAGTGTGCCATGAAGGACTTCCTGCTGTGCCGCGAGAAAAGCTCTCCTCCTGCCGAACTCCTGCTGCTTGGGGGAGGAGGAGGAAGGGCCGGGCGGTGGTGAAAAAAAAGAAGAAGGGGCCGGGGCGCCGCCTCCTTTGGCCGTTTCCCCAGCCAGCCTCCAATCCGCCATGACTCCCACCAGCCAGTCTCCAAAGCTGCCAGGACTCCCACCAAGCCCACCCACCACTAATGCTCCTCCTCTGTGGGAGAGCTGAAGCGCGGAGGCGGCATGGCACGCCCTGGCTCCCCCCTCCCCTAGCTCATGCTCCTCCTCTGTGGGAGAGCTGAAGGGACAGTGCCAAGCCAGCATTGTGCTGGCTCTGCCACCGCTGGCTTGGCACTGCCCCTCAAGGCTGGAGCCGCTGCTGGGAGTGCCAAAGCCGGGGGGAGGGGGCAGGGCATGGCACGGCCTGGCTCCGCCCCCTCCCCCCGGCTTCGGCACTCCCAGCAACTGCTCCCAGCAGGCCACCATCCCCCAGCCATTCCTTACTGTGTTACAGTGTCATTTTAGTTGGTGGTGTGCCCCCGGATTTTTTTTAATGTTAAAAGTGTGCCGAGGCTCAAAAAAGGTTGGGAAACACTGGCTTAGATGGTTTCATTACAGTGATTGTTATCCTGTGTTTATGAGATTTTGAATTCTTTTTTTCTACATTGTTTAGGATCATCTTTTTAAATATGTTTATTTGATGAGTCACTTTGAGTCCATCTGGTGAGGAAAAATAAGCTGTTATTGTTGCTGCTGAGACTACTGTTGTGTCATGATGTGTCGAGCACCAGCTTTATTTTCCATCAGTGCCACATGAAAACAATGTTCTTTTAATTTGCCCAATCCTTTCAAGCTTTATATGATCCTAGAACTTGATGGTTACTTTATTTTTGGTATATGTTATCATTGAACTCTTTATTGTTTTATACTTTACAAGTGGGCCAAAGAGTAGCTATTAAATTCCCTACATAAATGCAACTGCCAGCTCAAAAAGTAAAATGAAAAATAGCATAATAATTAAATGTGGCTTTTAAAACTGCAAGCAAATCTCCTAATTTCACTAGAAAACCCCCCGCCGAAATTGTGCTATTAATAGCAAGCAATTTAAATTCTACTGTAACAAGCTTTATTGGTCTCGTATCATACAGTCTGATTCATAAGATAACATCTTGCAGGGATTATTTGGAATTTAAAATTGCTCATAAAAGTAGATTTGGCAAATATTAGGTTTTAGTACATCAACATTTCCATGTCGGGCATCATCTCAGCTGGGTTTTTAACAGCTAAACTACACCCAATAGGATCATAATTAGGCCAGGCAATTTATTGCACACTGCTGAAGTCACTCTATTAGATGATACACAGAAACAGCCTCATTCCGTTCTCTTGGCTTTTCTTCGCGAATGAAGATTCAGGAAGGACTTGTCCCACGCTTTCTACAAGCGCGTTGATGATTCAGAGGTTGGATGTGTCCTTCGAGCCAGTGCAATGGATTTTTTCTGGTGGAGTGCAGCATGCACAGAACTGGCCTCACCCTTTAAACCAAAAGTTCGTCTGCCAGGGCCTAGCAAGCTGGGACAGTGGCAGTGAGGTCCTCAGGTCGTAGGTTTGGTTCGAGTTTCCTTCTCTAGATGGTTGACCTTACAGGGTTAGATGAGCACCATCTGCCCGGGTTTGAAATCAGAGTTTTCCTACTCCTAGGATGGCTGCCAAAAGGCTAGAGAGCCCATCCTGCCCTTTGACGCTCTTTGTCAGACCCTTCGGTTGCGACCTGTCTGGCATGGGAGGCCCTACTGGTGGCTATTATGCCATCGCCAGCATAGCTCACAACTTCATTAGGGTACGCAAGCCTCTCCCCCACAACAAGGGGGCACCAACGGAGAGGGCCTCATTCTGTAGACTTATATGAAAAGCTACAAAGGACCAAATATAAACGAATGAAAATACAGAAGACCCCCAACTTTGTTTAGAATGTATAAGAATCAAATGCTATGCTGTTGTCTCCATTTCCACAGTAATATAGATTAGTGACTGGATCAAGTCATCAGATGGACTTTGGGGTGTGTTTCCTTGCACTTAGGAAATGGAACCCCAGGGGAGCCCCACGGAGGCCATCACATCACATAAGAGCACTTCCAGTGAGAGACTGTGGTGCTCCGTTTCCTCAACTCATGGAAATGGACCCCAAAGACCATCTTCAGGATTTGGGTGTTAACCAACTGCAAACTGGAGAAAGTGGGAAGAAGATGGGGGAAAGGCGCAGAAAGGATGTGAGATAGCTGGTGATCCCAGAAGATGGGGAAAGATGGTAGGGAATGGGATAAGAAGGTTCCCTATGCTCCTCTCTGCTTCCTCCCACTTTCCCCCCCACCTATCTGATGAAGTGCCTAGTCATACTTAAATTGAACTGCTCAATCCGGAATTGTCCTTGAAAAGTACTCAGAAGCTTCAGCTAGTATGAAATACAAAATTTTTAAAAAATCAGACTGGGGTGGGGTGTACGTTTTAGTCACCATATGTCATCCATATTGAACCAACTGCGCTGCCTTCTAGTTTGTTTCAAGGTGCTGATTTTGACCGCAAAGCCCTAAATGGCCCGAGGCCAGGATATCTGAAAGATCTCCCCACCACCATCTGAAGAAACTAGACTGGTGAGTACATGAGATGGGGATTTCTCTCAGTGGCAGAATATTTATTGCGGAATTTCCTCCTCCAAGAAATCCTACTAATTCCATCCCTGTTGGTTTGGCAACACACAAGTCCTAACTCTAGTCAAATTGTTTGGGCTGGAACTTTGGTCTGGAGTGTCATCAGTATGCTGTGACCTGTCTGGCATGGGAGGCCCTACTGGTGGCTATTATGCCACCGCCAGCATAGCTCACAACTTCATTAGGGTAAGCAAGCCTCTCCCCCACAACAAGGGGGCGCCAACGGAGGGGAAGCCTCATTCTGTAGACTTATATGAAAAGCTACAAAGGATGCTGATGACACCCAGCTCCTTCTGAGGATGGAGGGCAGGCCCGGAACCGTACCCGATAATTTCCATCTCTGCCTCGAGGCTGTTACTGGATGGCTGCGAGCCAGTAGGTTGAAGGTAAATCCAGCAAAGACGGAGATACTTTGGCTGGGTCGTCCGGGCAGTGGAGACGTCCAGCTTCCGACCCTGGATGGCGTGGCACTACGCCTGTCGTCTTCGGTAAAGAGCCTTGGAGTTATCCTCGACCCTCTGCTGTCAATGGAGGCCCAGGTCTCCGCTGTCAGCAGAGTGGCGTTTTTCCATCTTCAATAACAGAAAGGGGTGGGGGGTTGCGAGCAGCAAGACTCACTCAGAAACAACAAGTTCAGTGGTATCAAAGATTCATATAATCAGTAGTCATACATATCAATATACATATATCAGTAGTCAGACAATATAAATAAGTCATCACCCCGGAGGGTTCCTACCCTTGACGCAGGATGTCCATGTATAAATAAATAAGTCCGATAAAGTTCAAACAAAGAGGTAGGATTTTAGGGTGGAAGTCCGGGGGGGGGGGGGGCGGTCAGAAACGCCCAAAGTGACAAGGGTGGTAAGGAGAGCGGAGTTAGGTTGGTGAGTCGGTTAAGTTCAGGATGATGGTGAAATGGCGGCAGATCCGAGTAGACTTAAACCGATCCAAATTAGCAGGCCGACGAGGATAACTCTGTACGATGGTACCAACTCTAGTTTCGACCCGGTAGGAAAAGGGTCTTTATCAAGGCCAGTAGTAACAAATGAACTCCTGTAGTATGAGTAGTAAAGGTACGTTTTCTGTGAAAATAAGTATAATGGACTATAATGGTGTGTTCCAGAACAACCCCAAATATACCACATAATAGCTAATTACATACAGTATTTGCAATAGCACATAGATATACAATAACAAATGATATTATATGAACAAGGTGTGATAATATAGCAATGTTGCAATAATCATAACATTAACATACATACCAGGGCCATGGAGGTAAGGTCATACATCCATGGTAAGACCAGCGGCCGAAGTTCCTGGTAGACCTATTGTGGCCAGTACAGGTGGAATTTTACAACCCCTGGCTTCTTACCTCGACCATCTGTTGCAACCTATTGTACAAACCAGACGCGCTTACTTGCAGGACACCAGGGACCTCATTACTAAAATTGAGGGGTTCAATATACATGATGGTGATATGCTTATTGTTGCAGATGTCCAATCCTTATACACGAATGTGCCTTTGGACACTGCGAGGACTATCCTCAGGGACATCTGTGAATCCCTCTCGAACTCGTCACCAGATATGCCCCCCGTTGGATTCCTCATGGATATAACGGATTATAACCAACTCACCAACCTAACTCCGCTCGCCTTACCACCCTTGTCACTTTGGGCGTTTCTTCCCGCACCCCCCAGGACTTCCACCCTGAAATCCTACCTCTTTGTTTGAACTTTATCAGACTTATTTATTTATACATGGACATCCTGCGTCAAGGGTAGGAACCCTCCGGGGTGATGACTTATTGTATATTGTCTGACTACTGATATATGTATATTGATATGTATGACTACTGATTATATGAATCTTTGATACCACTGAACTTGTTGTTTCTGAGTGAGTCTTGTTTTTCCATCTTCACCAGGCTCGGAGGCTGGCCCCTTACCTGTTTCGGCATGACCTGGCCACGGTGATCCAAGCTATGGTAATCTCAAGGCTAGACTACTGCAACACTTTCTACATTGGCCTGCCTTTGTTGGTGACCCGGAAAATTAAGCTGCCTGGTGCAGAACGCTGCAGCTCGGTTGCTATATTACACCTATTCTGCGGGAACTGCACTGGCTCCCTATTGAGTTCCGGATCACCTTCAAAGTGTTCGTTCTGACTTTCAAGGCCCTGTATGGTCTGGGGCCAGTGTACCTAAGGGACCGCCTAACCCCATACTGTCCCATGAGAACACTTAGATCCGAAGAGGGGAACCTTTTAACTGTGCCTAGTGTCAAGCAGTTCCGACTCACTTCAACGCGGAGAAGGGAGTTTTCAATCATTGCCCCAGTCCTCTGCGATATCTCCAGAGGTTAGGGCCTTGCGCAATCTGTTGGCTTTCCGGAAGGCCTGTAAGGCGTTCCTATTCCGACAGGCCTTTGAGCTGTGATACGTCATCTTTTAAGAATTGTCTTTTCTTCTTGTAACTGTTTTAGTCTCTGTTTTAATGCTGTGGTTGATTGTGATTTTATTGCAATGTCTACTGTAAGCCGCCCCAAGCCACTGGGAATGGCGGCTAATAAATCCAATAAATAAATAAATAAATAAATATCTTTGGCGAAGCAAGAATTGGTGGGGCACTAAGAACAAGCAGAAAGGAAAATGTGGCCTTGAGAACTAGAACTTGTAAAATTGACTTCTGGGGCCTAGCACTAAATGGGCCCTGGGAGTTAGTTTTAAAAGTTCACATTTCAATTTGTCTCACACTGTGAGAGCAAAGAGGAAAGGTAGACATTGTACAGGACAAATTGGTAATGTGGCATCCTGTGGTTTAACTGACTATTATTTTGCATTTAATCATACAGCTGTCCTATGATAGACCACAATGTGGGATGCCCCGTCTGAAGGGTATTTCATGTGGAAACAAAATTCCCAGTGGCTGTAAATGCTGTTGTTCTTCCAAAGGCTCAGGCAGGCATGTCTAATTCTCTTTGGCCCTTTTGCTTGTTCTACAAGTTGGCAAGTGAAAACATTCCAATTCTGTCAGCATTTTAGGCATTAACTGATGGATTTTTAATGGGATGCTTTGTTGTGCAGCTTTGTTCCTTTAAAAATATTTGCCAGAATCCTGCACCACTTTATACTTAATGCAATTTTTACATAGGCTTAGTCAACAAATGTTGTATGGTAGCTTGAGAGTTTGGACATGACTCTGGAGACCAGAATTTGAATCTCCACAACCATGGAAGCCTATTGCTGACCTTGGGCAGGTTGTACTCTCTCAGCCTTGGATGCAGCAAAGGTTGTTGTGGTGAGTCACAATTATGGTAGTGCCTTACATTTTCAAGAAGCATTGGAAAAGCCATGATGGTGCAATTGTAGCATCAGAAAAAAGGGGGGGAAATTAAACAGCATGCATGCACTATGTAGGGTGTACACGTGTAAGAAGGCAGATTCAAGCCAAGCAATACAGATGACTGATTGAAGGAACCGTCAACACCAAAATAGCATCTTAATAATATTTCAGACAATTCATGAAAGTCATTGTTATGTTCTCAATTGCTCAAAACGTATTTTATGCTGTGATCCGCAAAACGTATTTTATGCTGTGATCCGCCCCGAGCCTGCTGGGAGGAGCGGAATATAAAAGTGAACAATAAATAAATAAATAAATAAATAAATAAATAAATAAATAAATAAAACAACAAGATTGTTGCAGGACAACAGACTGGTGTGATAAAGTCTTAGGTGTTCATGCAAGCCAGGATTACCCATAAGGCCAACCTAGGCCATGGCCTAGGGGTACAAGCCGGGGGGGGGGGGGGAACGCAGATAACTGACCAAAAAAAATGTTGAAACAAATAAAAACGCAACACGCATGGAGATGAGGAAGGAAGGATACCAGAGGTCCCCCTTTTTGGCACCGCCCCTGCCCCTTCCTGAATACCAGCTCCTGCCTCTGATATTGTTGTGCAAACGGCGTATGCGCAGGGGCTCTCGACACTGGAATCGACGTCGACAGGAGGAACAATTAACTCCCTCGATCAATGCCGACAGCATCCATTTGCTGACTCCTTCAGTGCAAGTACAGGAAACTCCATTGCGCAGTCTGCACATGCCCTAACACCATGAAAGCTGGTATTCCTCCTCCAGCACAAGGAGGAGACGCCTCCTTACTGGAGAGAGAAGTGCAACTGCCGGCTCCGGCCCATGCGCTAACCCCAGTACAGGAGAGAAGCCCAACACGACAAGCCCCGTAACGGGAGAAGCGCGCATCGGTACAGTTGCTGACTACAACGCATACGCAATCCCCGATACAGGGTAGGAGCCAAGTGCATCAAGCCCCGCCATCGGGGAAGAGGCTCCTCCCCCCCCATGCCTGCACCCATAGTGCCTGCCGAGAGGGAAACTCCTGTGGCGGACCTAGTGGGGCCATACTGGGAGAGCTGGATGCGGGGCCCTAAGGGGGACGAGCGGATGAAAAGATGTGGGGGGGCGGGGGGGGCGGTAGAGGTTGGCTTAAAGGGAGCATAATTCCAAAGTGTGGCCTAGGGCACAAAAAGGTGTTAATCCGGGTCTGTGTTCGTGGACATTACAGTCATATGAAGGCTTCTTTACTCACACTGCCTCATTAAGGACCTCATTAGATGGGGAATTTAGAATCCTAGGAACCAATCAGAAGCGAACCAAAGGTACAGTTGTAAGGTATTTAAAAAAACAAAAAGTTTTTAAAACTTGGCATTATATTAAATGTCCTTTGGCCAGTAGCTGACTACTTGGAGCGCCTCTGATGTTGCTATAAGAAGGTCCTCCATTGGGCATGTGGCAGGGCTCAGACTGCATTGTAAGGGGTGCTCATTAGGTAGATCTGGTCCTGGTAGATCGCAGGCAAGGTGGGAGGAAGGCTCAGTCCTGCCCCGCAGGCTCCGCATGTCGCTCCGCAGTGTCTGCTGGCACTGGGTTATCTGAGGTCCTTTCCACACAGTTGAATTAAATCCCATGTTATCTGCTTTGAATCGGATTATAGGGCAGTGTGGACTCAGATAACCCAGTTCAAAGCAGATATTGTGTTATATGTTTCACATTTTTGTACTGGGTAGGTAGATCATTTTGATTTGGTTGTTTTATAAGTAGCTCGCATGCTGAAAAAGTGTGAGCACCCCTGTATGTGGTCTGTGGTTTGCTCTTCTCCACACTTGCATGTTGTGGACTCCACTTTGTGGCCCCATTTCTTACGGTTGGCTTTCCATCTCGTGGTGCCAGAATGCAGTCTATTCAGCGCCTTCCAAGTCACCCAGTCTTCTGTATGCCCAGGGGGGAGTCTCTCATTCGATATCAGCTATGGCTTGAGGTGATGGGGCTCTCAGAAATAAATATACAAACTCTTGATTAAACATTAAGAAAAGAAAACAAAAAAAGGGAAAGTGTGTACTGTTGTCCCTCCACATTTGCAATTTTGATTTTTGTGGATTTGATTGTTCGCCGTTCTAATTAAAAATGTTATCTCTGGTAACCTGGATCCTCCAGTGTTGTTCTATAGTCAACTTCCTCTATTTATGCTAGAAGACTTGGAAATTCCTGGAAAGTTTTCTCTCAGGTAAAAAATAGCCCTTTTATTTGTGTTACCGAACATTTTAGAATAGCCTGGCCCAGGAGGGCAAAGGCCCCAAAAGTACCCCTAAAACGAACATTCCAGCAGAACCTCTGGCGAATTTTTAAAAGCAATCTAAAAATCCCTTTCCTAAATGGTCTCACCAAAGGAATCCGGAAGAAGATGCCACTGAAGTTTTTATTCCTGTCAGCCGAGAAGGATGACCACTGCAGATTCCTTGTCACAAAGCAGTCATAAAGTTACATTGAAACATATGCCATTTTTATACACTTTACAGAACTGTCAAATTCAAACTTTCCCACCCCTGCACGATGTAGGCTTCATGATGCTTGGTTGGAACCTTGGAAGCCAGCTGTAGCGGGAACCAATCATGAAACAGCATCGCTTTTGCCCTGGTGAATGGGAAGCGAGGGACAGGAATGTGTTCAAAACAAAGAGCAGCTGGAGTTTTCTTGATTAGATCATGTCCATATGTAAAGGAAGATCTGAGTCCCTGACCTTTCGAGCCAAAGGAATTTTTTTGTTCTTGGTGAAAAACAGGAATTTTCCTTAACGACCCTCCCTTGTTGACAAAGGGCCATATGTAGATTTCCCATGAGAGTTTTCAGTCTTCTGGATGGTAAACAAATGAAATAATTGTAGCTATGTGTTGGTTTCCAAGACCAACAGTGACAGCCGGTTAGGAAATATGAAATATAGTTATGCCATACGTCCTATAAACGTGGGACAAGACTAAACTCAGAGGGTCCAGTGTTTATGGAACAAAAGGTGACTTTCAAAAATGGGGAGAAGGGAAAAAAGGACTTCTCCAAAACCAGAAAGAGCCCTCTGTCATGCAAATTGCTCCAATGATTGGATTAAGGGTGCAGCCAGGAATGTGGCCACCCTGATCTCAAAACAAACAGCTGGGTCTTTCACAAACATGTAGCATTTCTTCATATTATTTTACACATGAAGAGGGGGGAAAACATGCAGGAAAATTACAAAGGAGGGTTTCAGGGGAATATCACCAATATCTCATAATTATTCCATATGCAAGGAGTAGAAAGAAAGTCCATATGATCTTGAAAAGCATCAAATCCATATGCTTTGGGGAAATCCATAATAGAAGAGTCCATATAAAAGAAAGTCCATCAGTGTCCTTGGAAAACTATGTCTCCCAACATCCTCGGGGTGGCCCTATGCAGGCCCATCTGCATGCAGCCCTTGTGCACAAAGGGCCCATGGCAGAGAGGTAGAAATGGCTGGAGGTCTTTTGATGCCAAATCCCAGCCTTTGGTACTAGAGATGCCAGACCACATGTGCAGGAACGTTGGAACTCCCTGCTGCAGGTCAAACCAATTAGGATGCAGATGGGCTCGCTTTCATTTGCAGATTTTAACTTTTGAGGAAGTCCTGTGTCCCTAACTTCAGTGAATGCGGAGGGCAGACTTTTTTTTTAAGGTAGACTTAACAATGGGAGATTTTTGATAGGTCTAAAAAGCTTTTTGCTATATACATTTGTTTTTAGGCCAGCAGGAGATCCAAATGCATGAGCATGCAAACTGTCCAGGAAATCTGGCCAAATGCTTATTGCTATTCTTAGCAGAACAACAACAAAGACAACCTGGAAGTGTCACCATGAGGTAAGCACAGTCAGTCCATTGTTTTTATTACAATGCACTGTTAACCGGATGCAGGAATCGCAAAGCCTTGTTCAGAAGGTCAGGGGAGGAAAAGATACATCCTTGTATAAAACAGTATCCTTTTCAATTATATGTAGTCCTCTGAGTTGAAATCAGAATGACATAATTGGGTTAATAAATTTTTAAAACAGCAGTGCCACTGAACGTCAATATAAAGCAGTTAGCAATGGTAAAAGTTGGGAGGATGCAGCATTTTAATAGCCTTAAATTTTATCTTGTGTTATATCAAGGTAAATTAGGTAAAGGTAAAGATTTTTCCCTGGCATAAAGTACAGTCGCGTCTGATTCTAGGGGTTGGTGCTCATCTCCATTTCTAAGCCAAAGAGCCATCAAGGTCATGTGGCCAGGATAACTGCATGGAGCGCCGTTACCTTCCCGCAGAATTGGTACCTATTGATCTACTCACATTTGCATGTTTTCAAACTGCTAGGTTGGCAGAAGCTGGGGCTAACAGCGGGAGCTCACCCCATTCCCTGGATTCAAACTGCCAACCTTTTGGTCAGCAAGTTCAACAACTCAGCAGTTTAACCCACAGTTTAACCTAACAAATTGGGTCCGAACAAAATGCAACAAAGCACAAGGGCATTGAAGTAATCTAGTATTGGGATGTGGCGGAAAGAGACTATGCAGCAAAACTGAAAATTCAGGAATATCCTTAAACCCGGACATTTTGAGAGAAGACACGCTATAATTATTTTCTAGCAGGAAGTTGAGGTAAAGATTCTTGTAATAAATAACATCAGTAATATCTGTGAAAAGATTTTGGTGAAAATGGACGAATGTCAATAGTAAGAACTTGGAAGTTGTAACTTCCCGAATCCCCCACTATGCTGGGGAATCTGTTACTTGTAG
The DNA here is from genome assembly GCA_030556195.1 of Anolis apletophallus. Taxonomy (NCBI): domain Eukaryota; kingdom Metazoa; phylum Chordata; class Lepidosauria; order Squamata; family Anolidae; genus Anolis; species Anolis apletophallus. The sequence continues at coordinate 115,866,737 of JARBWK010000005.1, read as the reverse complement.
CAACGTTCTCGATCCCTGATGGTAGGAGAATGGAAGACATACCGATATCTCACGACTGTTCTTTGTCTTTTGACTCTCTCTCTTTGTTTGATAGCTTCAGTGAACAGAGTTTTAATCTATATCTGTCTGCTGTGCACATCACTTTCAGCCAGGCCCGGATTGCCCATAGGGCCAACCTAGGCCATGGCCTAGGGGCGCAAGCCAAGGGGGCGCAGATCACGGACCAAAAAAAATTGTTATAAAATAATTTAAAAATCGCACTGCGATTGGCTCCTGCCGCCTGGTACCCAAAAGGAGGCGGAGCCAAGGCCAGGCTCCGTGGAGGCAGCGCTTGTGCTTGCCGCGTCAGCCTCAGGCCATCCATCTATGCCGCTGCTTCTCAGCCAGTACTTCTGCGCCAGAGCAGAGAGGAGGGGGCGCCTGGCCTGGCCTGGCTCAGAGTGGCTTCCTTCGCAGGCTGCTGAGGGAAGAGGAGGCTGCTGGAAAGAAAGGCGGTGTGCGGCGTGGAGGCCCGGAGGGGAGCCTGAGGTGGAGGAAGGCCCCGACTCTCTGCACCCGCTGGGCCATGAGCTGCATGTGGGGCCTCCTCTGAAGCCACTGCCCCAGATGAAGAGCATGCTCTGGACCCAGCCCGGCTTTCCCCATCCCTTTGGGCCTCGGCTCTGCGGCACTCGCTCGCCCTCCTCTGCCTCCTTCCCGAGGGGTAATGAACTCGTTCCCCACCACACAAAGGGGCCCATTCCCTTCTATTCAGTGACAGCACGTGTGCACCTTTCCCCTCAGCCCCATTAGCACAGGACGGGAAGGATGCGGCGGCGCGAGGTGGGGGGGGAGAGAGGTGGGGGTGCGGTAGAGGTTGGTTTAAAGGGGGCGTAATTCCAAAGTGTGGCCTAGGGCGCAAAAAGATTTTAATCTGGGCCTGCTTTCAGCATGAATGATATTATTGAGTGTGTTTGTAAATGTTTGAGTTGGGGAGAATCTGGAAGGACCTTTTCAGACAAGACTAGCTCCTGTATACAAAGAACCTGCAGATCTATTTTAAATTGTAAATCTTATGCATTGCATATACATTCACTTAACTGACATCTCAGACAGATTGTAGGTCTGTAACTATAGCATCATCATCCATTTTCTCATGTATGGTTTTTATTATCTTTACGTGGCCAAAAAGCTTGCACACTATACAACCTCTGATGATGCCTACCATAGATGTGGGCGAAACATCGGGAAAGAATGCTTCTGGAACATGGCCACACAGTCCTGAATACTCACAGCAACCCAGCGATTCCGGAAAGCCTTCGACAACACCTTGCACAGTATATATTTTATGCTTTGTAATTGGCCCAATAAAGTATCACAGCCATCATTATGGAGAGGTAAATTTTTATTTATTTATTTATTTCAGGATTTTACCCCGCTCTTCTCAACCCCCGAGGGGGGCTCAGAGCGGCTTACAGCACGGCACAATTCGATGCCACATCAACAGCGTAAAACCCCAAACCCCACGACACATTAAAATACATTAAGGCATTAAAATACAATCCCTCAGCAACATCTACAGTCATTCCAATTTAAAACAATATTCAACCCTAAAAACATTGTAAATCTGTAGTAAGCTTTCTTACTTGGAGTTGCCACATTTTGTATTAAGATTAAATTATTTATCAGCAAGCAAATCTGACTACCACCACTGTGCCTCATTTAGTCATTTGCCACAAGTAACATAACATTTTAATTCATGGGCATTCAATCACTGGCCTCTCTTTTTCATCGCAAACAGTTTGCAAGAGAAAACTCATTGGTGAAAGAAAAACTTTTGCTCTACAGACTTACGTGTGACAATAGGGGGAAATGTTTATTTTGTTTCCTTTCTCCACTGTACATTCTGATCTGAGACAGAAGTCTGGCCTAAATGTTTGTGTCATTGCTACACATTCCAAAGTCTTTGTTTGGGATCTCTGGTAGATTGTTGAAACACATTCAAATACAAGCGCCAGAAATGTATGTTCAATGTGAGTTAGAATGATTGCATTGGATTAGGAATGCTGAATCCACAATTGAAATTGACACTTTCAAGGAACACTGAAACTATGCTTAGATAATGTGCCTCTCACCCCAAATGTAAAGTTAAGGAATCGTAAGACATAGTTGTACATTGTTACATGAAGTGCACAGGAGGTCATGTTGCATTTTTTCTGTGAAGCGTAGCACCTTCTGTTGTTGTTCATTCGTTCAGTCGCTTCCGACTCTTCATGACCTCATGACCAGCCCATGCCAGAGCTCCGTGTCAGCCGTGGCCACCCCCAGCTTTTTCAGGGTCAAGCCAGTAGCTTCAAGGATACCATCCATGTTGGCCCCTCTTCCTTTTCCCCCTCCATGTTCTGGGGGGGGGGGGTGTTCGCCTACCCTACACTGCGCATTTGGGCAAATTGGGTTGAGGGAATCTTAAATAGGCGTCAAATATGACAGGCACACGCAGGTACTCGTGAGCACCACAGAAAGGGGGAGTAGCTACAGTTTCTACCCATTACCTGGAGGGTCCCCAGGGCGCAAACACACACGTATAGCTGAACTACACAATAGAAATAAACAATGACAATAAACGTACCAGCAGTGTGAGTCTATAACATCTATTATAGAAAGCTACTATCCCCCACCAAGCCTGGCACCGCTGATGGAGGAAGCACGAGAGCCCCCGCTGCAGCTCAACAGGGGAATGCTCCCCGGAGCCAGGTCCCCAAGTGAGGAACAAAACCTCCCTTGGTCCCCCAATAAGGTAATATATCCCTGGAATGGAAATTATAAAGAATAGAACCCCTCAGTGGGAAAGGCACAAAATATCAACCCAAATAATAAAGCATTCCCTGTCCCACGTCACTCCATATGTGGGTTTCGAGCCCCCTGTGGGCGAGGCTCGTAGCCCGAATGCCATCCCTGGTTTGCATCCGGGAATTATGGTGTCTCACCCTTATCGGAGGAGGATGTGGTTATGCGGGGGGCCCTGCTCATCTGATTAATAGCTAGTTCAAGTTCAAGTTCATTATCAAGTTCAAATTCATGTTCAAGTTATGTTGAATCATAAATTAGATTGGATGATCCCATTGAGATTGATTGGTAACATATAATAAAAGTTGCCCATAGTTAAGCCACAACATGGTGTTGTCTGGTGATTTTGCCGGTTAGAGAGAAAAAAGTTGTCAGCTGAAAGTGTGAATAAAAATGACTGCCCAGGGAAGTCCGTGCTGTGGGAAATGACAAATTTGCATCTTTAGAGAACATTTATCCAACAACCAGGAAAGGACAGAGACCAAGACCTGCAGCTGCTATCCAGCCCTGAATGGTGTGAAACCAGACAAGTCTAAAAGAAAGAAAACTCTCAACGACTCATCGGTGTACAACTAACTGCCTTCATCAACCTTTTTACTTACACCTTTCCCACAATCCTATCCTTTCTTAAATGAGAATAAACACTATTGTACTAAATGGGATATACTTCTGAGTAGACACACATAGTCGCCTTGAGTTGAGAAGGGCAGGGTAAAAATATTTGAAATAAACAAATACAGTGTACATTGCATATTATTTACCTGAACTCCTGTTCTTTTCTTCTTTCTTGACCATCTTGATCTTCATCCATATACTTTTAGGAAATGTTGGACTGTTTTCACAGCTTACCAGACTGGGAGTTTGGAATTATCTCTCCTCCATCCATTCCCATTCACGTCTATGTGGATGCATTGGGGAACCAAGTTGCTAATAAGGACCTCATCACACTAGATTCCACTTTAAATCCAGTTGCTGCCTTTAATAGCCTCACTAAACTACAAACCCCAGAATTCTGCAGGAGGCAAAACTGGATTTAAAGTGAATTCATTCTTCAGTGTGATGATGTTGTAAGTCTCCTTCACAACAAAGATAGGTGGCTAGTAAGGGAAATAGTGCTGTATTATTGGGAGAAAAGAGAACCTGTCTCAAGTTGCTTTTGTAAAATCGTATCTGTATAGTCAAAATGAATTCCAGATTATTATTATTTTTTAAACCCCAATTCCAGTTCATGTTTTTGGCCCCTTCTACACTGCCATATAAAATCCAGATTATCTGATTTGAACTGGCTTATATGGAAGTGTTGACTGATATAATCCAGTTCAAAGCAGATGTGATCATGCGTTCATAATCTGGATTATATGGAAGTGTAGAAGGTGCCTCTATAAGGAGCTCCCAGTGAGGTAATGGGTTAAACCCTTGTGCCAACAGGTTGGTGGTTCGAATCCAGGAGCGGGGTAAGCTCCCATCTGTTGAGCTCTAGCTTCTCATGCGGGGACATGAGAGAAGCCTCCCACTGGATGGTAAAACATCAATCATCCAGGCATCCCCTTGCAAACGGCCAATTCTCTCACACCAGAAGCAACTTGAAGTTTCTCAAGTTGCTTCTGACACAGAAAAAAGGGGCCTCTATTTATTAAAGTTAGGGTTTATTCAGATTAGACAAAGCCCCAGGATTTGGCCAAAATTGTTGCGGTACTCACTTAAAAAAAATCTATACAGTGTTACTCTTGTCCTGATTTTTTGGAGGTACTTTTGTGGGTTCAACCATGACTTTGCTACCAAGGAAAAAGGGGGTCTTTTGAAACCCCGGGGAGTTTTTGAGACCACTGAGGATAAATTCTGACTTCTTTGCCTCCGTTCCTTCCATATTCTTGGGTGCTCCCCATTGATGATAGCTGCTGTGGCGCCCACACGGGGCTGATATTATATCTGTATTTGTATTTTGCTGCCCTTACCTGCAAAGTCTTTGTTCTATTGTTGTGGCCACGCGGGCACTTAGGGGTGGAGCTGTGTCTTGGCTCCAAACCTGGCGTCACCGCCCTTAACTCCTCCCTTTCCCGGAGTTTACCTGAGGGGCTGGACTTCCTTCCTGCCTCCATTCCAGAGAACACACGGACGTAGCAAGGTAGAATCTAAGCTTCTGCTGTGACAAAGCATTTTAGTTCACCTACTAAGCCTAACCTTCGCTCTCAACCAAGCCTGCAGTACAAAGGAGGATCCGTTCTCAACACAGACTGCAGATTTTGGGGCTTATACAGGACTTTGTGGGCCTACAAGCCAGAGAGAAATAGGATACCTGGGATCTACGAATGGCACCATCACTCTGTAAACAAAGAGGCAAGTGATTGTAAATCCTTTTTCAAGGAACCCCTTTTGCAACCAACTAAGCATTTTGGGCCACCAGCATTTTCACTGGTTGTATTCAATAAATCTTGTTTGGTTCACTATTTTTGAGTCTAGTTCTCATTCTTATAGATATCCCGGGTCTCCCTGCATGTGGGATGGCTTTACTCTACCTTCAGGGCCCCATAGCTTGCATGTCCATCCTTTTAAAGCCTATTTTTGGCCCTGAAGGCAGAAGAGCTGCCTAGTGATAAAATACCACCTAGTGTCTACACAATGTGGCCATCACAATAACAAATCCTAGTATGTTTCAGGTATGATTGGGTGCAAGAATGGGAAAAACTGCACCAAATCAGACACTCCAGATAAACAACCTCATTACATGGGTCGCTGGAATCGCCACGCATCATAGTGAATCTGGCAGTGCTCATCTGGAGGCGTGGGGAACCCATCACTCCACATCTCACATTGCCCAACTCACTCAAGTCTCCATCCCATGGGGGAAAGTGTTGACCCAAAAGGAGGGGAAGGGTGTCCTCAAAGCAGCATTAAAGTAAAATTCAAAAGGTTAGCTGCAACACTAAACGTGTCCAAAAGTATCTTTTTCTTTCAAATATTTCTTTATTGCCCATATATATCTTCCCAAATGGGGATTTGGGAAGATATATATGTTCCACGCCAAGTGATTTTGAAATGATACAACCCATAAAGAAATATTTGAAAGAAAAAGATACTTTTGGACACGTTTAGTGTTGCAGCTAACCTTTTGAATTTTACTTTAATGCTGGGAAAGTGTTGACCACCTGGCTTCCCCTATTGCTCCAAGTCTTTGGAACGGCCGCCCGGAGGAGATCCGGGCCATCCGTGTTCTTTTGCCCTTCCGTAAGACGGTGAAGACCTGGCTCTTCAGGAAGGCATTCGGCCCTTAGCTCAATCCCATTGTGCGCCAGATCGCCTATGGTTCCCAGATGTTCATCATGCCCCTCTAGCCTTCGTTGAGGGCCATTGCCTCATCATGTTTTAACTGTTTAATGTTTTAATGTTTAATGTGTTTTAACTGCCTAACTTGTTTCATCATATTCATTGTGTCTATGCTTCCTTGTAAACCGCTCTGAGCTCCGGAGTGAGCGGTATACTAAATCGAAGTTAATAAATAAATAAATAATAATAAATAAATAATATTGTTGCTGGTGCAATATGGGAAGCCTCCTGTGTTGCCACCGCAGCGGCATATCCCACTTCTGAAATATCCCCTCCTTGAGATTAAATACCCAATAGTTTGATTATTCTACAATGAAGGAGATTTTATTCCGACTAGATAGCATTGCTTTTATGTGGTCAACATATACACCAGATACAGATTTGTAATATATTAAGCAAAATGATCCAATACGTATGGCACTTCTTTTCCGATCTCACTTCCAGACCTTGCGAGAACTTTTCAAATATATCCAAATAATATGGACACTGCACATACACTAAACAAGAGTAAATATAAATAAAAAAGAAGTCCAACAGACCGTTTACCTGAGCTGGTTTCGTGACATTACTCAACAATATTTTTTAAAACTCTCTGATTTTAAACAATTATAAAACATTTTAAACAATAGCTTATCGACTATCAATAATTTTGTTTAAAAAAAGAACGTGCCACAAAAAACATGCAACATAATACAAGTCAGATTAATAAAAACCTTTGATACATATACAAGAGACATTGTTAAGAAAGCAGGAAGGCCTTAGTCTGTTTGGAGAAGTCATATTATTCTCCAGAGAGAATAACAGGTCTTCTCCAGGCCTCTACACTGCTATATAATCCAGATTATCTGATTTGAACTGGATTATATGAGTCTACACTGCCATATAATCCAGTTCAAAGCAGATAATATGGATTTTAAATGGCAGTGTAGATGGGGCCCAAGTGGCCAAAGGTCTGCCGTTGGTATCAAACTCTTGAGGACTGCAGCAGGACTTCACATGGGTCACACAATCACAAGGTAAGATAGAAATGTTTTCACAATGGGAAAATCACCATAAGCATTTAACCCTCCCCCAACATACATAAGTTTGCCCCTCCATATGTCTGGATTTGACTTTTGTGAATTTGAGTATTCAAAGATTTGATTGAAATGTTCCCTCTGGAAATCTCTAGGGCTTCCAGTGCAATTCTATGGTCAGCTTCCTGAGGTTAACCACGGTCGTACTGGAAAATCTACAAATTCCTAGAGAGATTTCTCTCAGGTTTTTTTTAAAGGCATTGTAAAAGAACATATTTAATTTCAATCATATAATATCAATAGACAAGAAACTCAATTAAACATTAGCATTATTAATTCACATTTTTTTCACTTTCCCAGGGGTCTTAACCCCAGAGAATGTGGAGGGCTGACTTTATAGAGCAGTGTTTCCCAATCAGTGTGCCGTGGCACACTAGTCTGCCGTGAGTGATCATCAGGTGTGCCATGAGAAATTGGAACCTCCAATATCCTTTCTTCCCCCTCCTGCTGAACACTGTTTCTTCTCCATTCGGGCTCCCTTCTTTCCAGCCTTGCTCTGCTTGCTTTGCTTTGCTCACGCTGCCGCTTCTGCGGGAGGGGGGAGGGGGGAAGACATGACCCGTGCAGGCACTACTGCGCAGACTTGCCCCACGTCTTCCTCCCTCCCCTCCACAGTGCTCTCTGGATATAGGTGAACTACAACTCCAAAACTCAAGGTCAATGCCCACCAAACTCTTCTAGTATTTTCTCTTGGTTATGGTAGTTCTGTGTGGGAAGTTTGATTCCATTCCATCATTGGTGGAGTTCAGAATGCTCTTTGATTGCGGATGAACTATAACTCCCAGCTGTTGAGCAAGACCTTCGTGTGTGTCTTTCTGCCATTCCTGCCAGGATATCTAACTAACTAACTAACTAATTTTATTATTTATGAGTCGCCCTCCACAAATGTGCTCCGGGCGACTTACATAGCTAGGCATCTACAATACTAAAATATTAAAATTTTAAAATATTAAAATGTTAAAATATGGGAATAGACAGGTTCCAGGTCACTGATTGTCACTTATGCATATGCTCTTCTAAATAGCCATGTCTTAAGTTGTGTTCATCGAAACAGGCCCAGGTTTCACACAGAGTGTATAAATACATTTAAAACATATTAACTATATGTGTCAGAGTGTCATTTTGGTTGGTGGTGTGCCCCAGGATTTTGTAAATGTAAAAAATGTGCCGCGACTCAAAAAAGGTTGGGAAACACTGCTATAGAGGAGTGGTTCTCAACCAGATGTTTTGGTCTTCAGCTCCCAGAAATCTGGTAAACTTGCTGGTATTTCCGGGAGTTGGAGGGAAAAACACCTGAGGACCCACATGTTGAGAACCACTGCTATAGAGAATGATGTGTGATTGATTTAATATGAAAATATATGCTAAAGTTTTTTGGTTTTTAAAAAAGTATTTGGAAGATATGCTGACATGTATATACTGATGCATGCCATTTTCCCTGGATCACATAACTGTAAATAATCCTGATTGGATGTGTTATTACATACACAGAACCTTTGACTAATGTCTGTGTAAACAGGTCTTTACTCCCTTGTAGATACAGTGCAAACATGTTACACCAACACAGGGGTGTAACCTTGTATTATTCTATTTAAGACACAGACAACATAAGAAGCACCTTTCATAACAGAGTTCATCTAAGAGTACACCTATACAGTAGAATTAATGCAGTTTGACACCACTTAAACTGCCATGGCTCAATCCTGTGGAAGCCTGAGTATTTTAGCATAGCAGAGAAAGCTAAAAACCTTGGGAAACTGCAGCTCCCATGATTCCATAGCACTGAGCCATGGCAAAGTGATATCAAACCACATCAATTGTATACTGTAGATACACCCACTGTGGATAAGCAGCCATTTGCAGTAAGCACTTGTGGTCAAAGAAGAACACACCACATTGGAGCATCATAATTTGCACTCCCCATCCTTAACACAAAGCTCTTTCCATTTTAATGGCTATATAGAAATTTGGAGTTGTAGTTTGGAGAGACACAAGAGGCCTTTGGCTAGCCATTAAAGTGAAATAGTGGCATGAAAGGTCTCATAATCTCAGGTTTCTAATTGCCAGTAGGTAAAAAGATATACATTGTACAGACATGTTTAGACGATTTACATTCATTACATTCAGAATGATCAACAGCACTTTGGTTTACTTGATTAGATTTAAACATTATAAAGAGGAACATCTCTTTTATTCTCACCTACTGAAACTCAGAAGTATGTGAAATAGCCTGTTTATACCAATATTTCAGTCCAACCTCTGACTTGTCTCCACACTGTATTTCTTTATTTTTATTTTTATTATTTGGGCTTGTATACCGCCACTCCCAAAGGCTCGGGAAGGTTTACAACACAGCTCAATAGACAGACAGTAGGTAAAAAACATAACATACAGTATACATAAATCAGCAGATAAAACATGTTTAAACTATTCATGGGCTTTCAAAAGCTTGTCAAAACAAATACCTCTTACAGGCTCTACGGAAGGTGGCCAGATTTCGTAGAGCCTGTGTTTCTGGTGGTAGCATATTCCAAAGGACCGGGGCAATAATTGAGAAAGCCCTGCACCTTGTCGAAGTCAGATGGAAAGACTTCACACTAGGAATGGCAAGAAGATTCCGGTCTTCAGAGCGGAGTGATCTCGGAGGGTTATATGGAATCAGGCGATCCCGTAGGTACACTGGCCCCAGACCATTTAAGGCCTTGAAAGTAAGAACTAACCTAGATAGTGATTCGGCATTTAATTGGCAGCCAGTGCAGATTCTGCAGTATAGGTGTTATGCGACAGCTCGCATTCTGCACTAGCTTAAGTTTCCGAATCACAGTCAAGGGTAGGCCAATGTAAAGAGCGTTACAGTAGTCAAGTCTTGAGATGACTGTGGCTTGGATTACCTTGGCTAGGTCGTTCCGTGAGAGATAGGGGGCCAGACGCTTCGCCTGTCGCAGATGGAAGAATGCAATTCTGCTGACACTGGAGATTTGGGTCTCCATTGACAGCAGAGGGTCCAAATGGACACCTAGGCTTTTTACTGATGATGACGGGCATAATGCCTTGCCATCCAGGGTCGGCAGTTGGATTTCCCTATCGCCCGGACGACCCAGCCAGAGGATCTCCGTCTTGGCCGGATTCACCTTCAACCTACTGTAGGGTTGCCATATGAATAAGGGACAGGCACCTAAAAATAGGGAAATTTTCACAAAAAGAAGGGACACTACATAAATACTTGAAAAACAAATGGTGATTTTCAAGTTTTTATGAAGTGTTCCTTATTTTTGTGAAAATTTCCCTATTTTTAGGTGCCTGTCCCTTATTCATATGGCAACCCTAACCTACTGGCTCACAGCCATCCAGTAACGGCTTCAAGGCACAGATGGAAATTATCGGGTACGGACTCAGGCTGGCCTTCCATCCTCAGAATGAGCTGATGACACTAGAGCCCAAAGCTGCGTACCAGTTGAGCAAGTGATCGCATATAGATATTATTAAATAACAGAGGGGAAAGGATGGCTCCCTGAGGGACCTTGCAAGACAAGGGGGAACTCCCAGAAACCAGCCCACCCCTCTGCACTCGCTGCTTCCGATTGTGGAGAAATGAGGACAGCCAATCTAGAGCTGTCCCCCTCACTCCAGCCACGGCAAGGCAGTGCGTCAAAAGATCATAATCTACTGTATCAAACACTGCTTTGGAGAATGAAGTGAGCTGAACAAGTATCAAAGAAAAGGGGGAAACCGGCAGGATTTGGAAGTTTGCTATACTTCTCATCCTAGAAGAAATAACCACTTAGACAATTGCAGGATTAACTAGAAGCCTTGAATTTGGCATCACAATTTTATAGTACTGAACTCATCTACATGCCTGACTTTAATAATCATTCAGAGTTCCAGGGAACTGAAATCACACGTCTCTAAATATATATACTCTTTGTATGTGTGTGTGTGTATGTGTGTGTGTGTGTATATATATATATACATACATACATACACACACTGTATATATACTGTGTATATCTATCTATCTATCTATCTATCTATCTATCCCCAGTATCCCAAGCAAAGTAAAATTCCTAGAATTCTCAGGGGAAGCCCTAGTGATTTAAAACTATGCTAATAGATCATTTAAACCAGTGTTTCACGATCTGGGGGTCAGGAGCCCTGGGGGAGGGTGTCACAAGGGGGTTTCAGAGGGGTTGCCAAAGACCACCAGAAAACATATATTTCTCATGGTCTTAGGAACCCCTTTGGCAGAGAAGGCTGAAGATCTCTCCAGCTGTCCTTCTCTTCCTTTTTTTTGGAAACAGACAGCAAATCCTCCCATCTGCTGTAATTGTTTGGCCTCTCAGTCAAGGGGAGGGCTGTTCCTGAGACTCCAAGCAGGGAGGGGAGAGCAGGCATGCTCGGCAGGCAAGGGAGAGCGTGTGAGGCTGGAGGGATGCTCATGCCAGTGAGTCCCCTCAAGGTATGGGGGTTCTGTGTGGGAAGTTTGGCCCAATTCTATTGTTGTTGGGATGCTCTTTAATTGTAGGTGAACTATAAATCCCAGCAACTATAACTCCCAAATGACAAAATAAATCCTCCCCCACCCCCAAACCCCACCAATATTCAAATTTGGGCATATCGGGTATTTGTGCCAAATTTGGTCCAGTGTATGAAAATACATCCTGCATATCAGATATTACACAGCGATTCAGAAAAGTAGCAAAATTACAGTTATGAAGTAGCAATGGAAATAATTTTATGGTTGGGGGTCCCCACAAAATGAGGAGCTGTAACAAGGGGTTGTGGCATTAGGAAGGTTGAGAAACACTGATTTTAACCCAAAAATTATTTGCGATGGCGGGAAGTCCTTTTGAATGCAACGTTACTCCCTGCAGTGGTGCCACTCAAGTGATGAGGCCACTTTTGTTTTCAATCTGAATTTTAAAGGAACAGTCGAAGGTGCTGAACCCTGTTTTCAAAATATATTCACCATGTTGGGTAAATCTTTTAAAAACTGGACTAATTTTTTTAAAAAACACAACTCTGCCACCTTACTGACAAGGATATTTACATGACTTTCAAATATCATTACAGTTCAACCCCTTTATCCAAGGATTTGAGATCCCATGCCCATATTCCAGATAATAATCCCAGTCACTCCAAAGTGTTTGTGGGCCTCTTCCAGTGTGGTTCTATGATATGCCTCAAGTCAAAGCATGGTCAAAATAAAGTATTTGCTATTATCCATAATTTGAGCTTTCCACAGAGGACTCCCTTGTGGATAAAGCCCCATCTACACTGCCATATAATGCAATTTCAAACTGCATTATATGGTCAGTGTAGATGGGGCCATACTGTACCACAATCCAAAACAGACCTACTCTGAAGAAAGAGTCACTGAATTCAGCAGATTTTATTCCTAGGTGAGTAAATATGTATATTTCTCATGGTTCAAAGACTCTATATAAAATTCACTTTTTTATTAATAAAACAACTTATGGAACTCAGTGATAAACAATCTTATTTACAAATGCTTTAAAGAGCATTGAGAGACGGGCAAGCTACTTTCTTGGGAAGCTCAGCTCTCAGGATCCCACCACCAACATAGTCAATATCTTCATTCAGATGGGCTGCCGGAATCACCACACATTGTGCCAAATCTGGTGGTGCCCGATGGTGGTCATACAGAACCATGGGACACCCACACCCTGCATTGTCTGACTTCAGCCCTACTTCATCCCATGGGGGGAAATGTCTGCCACCAGCTTCCCCCTGTAGACTGCAATTGAACACGGGGAAACTTCCTGCGTTGCGACTGCTGTGACATGTGACAGTTCCTTAATAGTTTTACGACTGAGCCCCGTCAGAGGTAGTTTTACGTTGTGGGATGGAAGCCGAGAAACCGCATATCGAGAAACCGCATAAAATAGCCCAGTCTGATTAAGTCACAAAATGAGATTTTCAAATCTGATCTATGCGCCACATATTCTTCAGTTGACTTAAAAATATCTGTTACCATCATCTTCTATTGGTCTCATTTATCAGTGATTAAAAAAACAAGCTGTTTAAAACCTGAGAGGCCCTTGAATTAAACTGAGCTATTGCCGCATATGGAACAGAGCTCTGATTGTTAGACTAATTCGAGAAGGACGGATCAACACTGAGGAATCTTCTTCTAATGTGCAAATCAAGTGTGGATTTTTGCCATACGCCAGATGCTTTCAGTTCAAGGAAGTTGGCAATGGAGATCAATTCCAGCACTTAGCTAATAGCCCAGCAATCCTGAAATGTTTTTGTTACTATGCAGGGTCACACGCACATCGCACTATTGTGGGTTTGTATATGGGTGGGTCTGTCAAACACTGAGAGTCTGGGGATAACCTTAGAACTTGGAGGGACATAAGGAAAATAACCTAGCCAAGACAACTTTGCACTACATTTTACATCTTCTTAAGAATTAACTTACTCAGAAATGAGGTGTTAAGTATGACAGTGGCAGATTCCCTAGAACCTGATAGGCACCTAATGCAATTCTTGATTAACTTATTAATAACTTATATGGGAATAACCACTCTGGCTGAAGTCAGTGAAGCTTACTTCTGAGCAGACATGTACACAATTGCATTAGAAAGCACCCTTATGAGGGTGAAATGCACTGAGTTCAGCTCCTAGTTCATATGTTTAAGACTGCAATTTGGGAGACTTATTCAGCAACATAACAAGTATCCTATAGTTTATCAGCAAACAAATTGTGTTATTTCTTGACAAAGCAATCCTTGTGTCACATGTTATGCCTTCAAATATTCGAACAAACCATTGCTGACCACGAGGGAATAAGCCTAGATGAGATAGAATTGTAGTTTCGCATTCACCTGGAAATAATGTGAAATGACACCGAGCGTATTTGTTGACATGAGCGTAGTTGTTGACATTTTGAACCCATAGTTTTAAGCTGAAATGTGTAAACGAAGTATAGTCAAGATGGGTTATTGTAGGTTTTTCAGACTATATGGCCATGTTCTAGAATCATTCTCTCCTGATGTTTCGCCTGCATCTATGGCAGGCATCCTCAGAGGTTGTGACCTCACAACCTTTGAGGATGCCTGCCATAGATACAGGCGAAACGTCAGGAGAAAATGCTTCTAGAACATGGCCATATAGCCCGAAAAATCTACAACCCACTGATTCCAGCCATGAAAGCCTTTGACAATATATAGTCAAGATCATCCACAGTGTACTAGGATTTGAGAAATGGAAATGGAAACAGAAGCAGTCTTCTAAAATCCTTTCTTGCAGCTACGTTGGAGGAGAGAAGAAAGCAGAAGTATTTGCAGGTTGACTGGGTCTGTTTTAATGACAATAAATCATGGCACATTTTGACACTATAGGCAATGGTGGTTTGGCAAGGCTGAAGCTATATCTCTCCATCTAATGATGTGGTTAGGATGGAACTGTATATCCCCACCAAATGTATTTTTAAAATATATACAGCCATTGCAATGGAACTGGGTTTATGGGGTGAATAAGAATATGAACTGAAATGCCAATCTTCATCCACAGTAGCTAAATGCAAGGATAACTTCTCCCATTTGAGGATAACTTCACTAGATTGGAATGTACTGTAAGTGTAGATGTTATACGTATCCCCCTCTTTCTAGCCGTCTTTTCAGGTTCCCAATTTTAATCTTGAATTAATTAATAACTTCAACGTGAAAACACAATCAGAAAAATGCAACTCTCTATAACACTGATAACATTTAAATACAAACATTCTATTTTCGTTATAACATGATGCATGTTATTTATAAGAGGCAGTATTTAAACATTGGGCTCGAGCTCTGGAAAACCAAAGCTCGAATTCCCACTTAGCTACGAAAATGTCATAGGTGATCTTGGGCAAGTCACACTCTAATTGTTTTCAGAGGAAGACAATGGCAAATCACTTCTGGACAAATCCTGCCAAGAAAGCTCCATGATAAGTTTGCCCTAGGGATACTATACATCAGAAATGGCATGACTGGTGGTCCCAGTGAATCAATTGATGAACAAAACTGAAGTAAATCCTATTGATCCAAAGAATTTAACTCTGATTGGTGCCACCAATAGATTGCATGCCTATGTGTTCATTGCCAGGTTGAGCATCTCTTGTCTGGAATTCCAAAATCCTCTAAAATTAAAATAAAATGCCCACATGTGTGGTTTGGATAGTGATACATTTGCTTTCTGACGGTTTAGTGTACATAAACTTTGCTTCATGCACAGCATTATTAAAAGTATTGTATATACTTAAATTCAGCCTATGTGTAAAATGTGTATATGAAACATAAATGTATTCTCTTTAGACCTGGGTCAGATCTCCAACAGATCTCATTATCTAGATATATTTTAAATCAACCATCACTCAAAATCCCAAACATGTCTGGTCCCAAGCATTTCTGGATAATGGATACTATCACCAAAGAATCACAAAGTACATTTATGACAGGAAGATCACAGGCTTACTTTTGTAAGTTTGTCGTTCCATGCTTGCAACTTGCACAAACATACCCATGTACATTGGGGAGAACCAACACATACAAAGGGGGCAAATTAAGAATATTTCAGTACAGCCTTTTGACAAAATAAAGCATGATATCCAGAAGTGTGGTTTTAACTTAGGCCCTTCCACACAACTGAATAAAATCCCACAGTTTCTGCTTTGAACTGGAATATATGGCAGTATGGACTCAGATAACCCAGTTAAAAGCAGATATTGTGGGATTTTCTGCCTTGATAATCTGGATTATATGGCTGTGTGGAAGGACCTTTAGAAGCCTGGAAAACAAGGCTTCTATTAGCAGGCCCGGATTAACCCCTTTTGGCGCCCTAGGCCACACTTTGGAATTACGCCCCCAAACCAATCTGGGATCCTCGAGCCGGCTGGCGGGCAGGAGGGCCTACTACCTCGGCCAAGCCCTCCCGTACAGGATGGGCCCAATGTTGCCCGGCCTCCCTCCCGCCGGGTGTTTTGGCCACTTGTTCCACCCAGACGCAGCAGGCGCCTTCCTCCCTCCCCTCAGCCGCTGAAGCTGCCTCAGGCATTACCTCTCTCTCTCACCGGTTTCCCGCTTCACCAAGAAGAGACCCCCCCCCCGCCCTCCCACTGACACACAGCCTGTGATCACACCCCGCCCACCGAGAGCCCCCATTGGCAGAAGGTGCCATTCTGCAGCTTTGATTGACGGGTTGCCAAGAAAGGCTGGAAGGAAGGCCTGTGGTGGCGAGCAGAAGGGAGGCGGGGCTCTTCTTCGTCAGAGGGAGTGACATCACCGCAGGCCTGAAGCCTCCTCCTCCGGGAGGGCTTCCCTCCGGCTCCTCCTACTTCTTGCCCCGCCCTCCTTCCTTGGGTGTGAGGAGGATGAGGCAGAGGGAAGCCCCGCCCTTGGGGACTGCTGGCGGGCATGCATACGCAGCAGGAGGGCACGAGCGCCTCTGCCTCCTTCCCCAATGTTCCTGGGTGCCACGCATGGCTGGCAGTGGCCCCGGGGGCTTCCCTTCCTTCCTCCTCCTGAGGAGGAGGAGGAAAGAAGGGAAGCCCCCGGGGCCGCTGCCGGCCATGCGTGGCACCCAGGAACATTGGGGAAGGAGGCAGAGGCGCCCTCCTGCTACTTGCGCGTGCCCGCCAGCAGCCCCGGGGGCGGGGCTTCCGTCCGCCTCATCCTCCTCGTGCCCTCCTTCCTTGGCAAGGGGGCAGGGACAATGGTGAGGGGGGGCACTATTCCCTCCTCCCTCGCAGGGCTCTCCCCCCACCCTCCCCGAGAGAGAGAGAGAGAGAGAGAGAGAGAGAGAGAGTCATCATGCCGCACGTTGCGGTTTTGTTTGAACATTTTTTTTGGTCCTTGATCTGGCGCCCCCCCTAGGTCTGCGGCCATAGGCCATGGCCTAGTGTGGCCTTATGGGTAATCCGGGCAATCCGGGCATGTCTATTAGCTGAAGTGGTAGCAGATGTTCTGTGCACACAAAAACCTCTTTCTCAATCCAGAACAGCTCTTATCCACAAAATATTACTAGACTGCCAAAATAAGGCTTAAAGAACAGGGCAATCTGACCTGAGTAAGTTAGAATGACCCACAACTAGGATAAAAACAGGACAGATGACACTTACCACCTTAAAGGACTGGATGATGACTGACACGGCAGAATAGAATGAAATACAATTGCGATTGTAACTATGTATTCAACTACTTAACACCAGCCACCTCCATTACATAGTTGGAAATATGCTAACCTTTTTTGTTTAACTGGCCCATGCTTTTTAAAAGGTGAAGGTAACCCATTTGATTCCACCAATACAGAGTAAGAATCGCAGATGGTCCACAGTGTGACGGCAAAATTAAAAAACAAAACACCAACGTGGAGGGAGAACAAGAGAAATGAATACAAAAATATGCATATATACTTAATTCAAAAGTGTCCATATGGAAAACATTGTGTCAAAAGAGACCCCCCCAAAATAAAAAATAGACTTGAAAGGCATATTCAGGCTAGCTGTTACATAAAAGGCATTTGGCAGAGACAAGTTTCTGTCAAAGAACTGAGAAACGGGTGCTATTCTGCCTTCATCTGTTCCCTGACATCCAAGGGCAAGGTTTCAAACAGGGCGTCTTCTACCACGAGACCAGTCTTCTTCAGAGCTCTGCAATCACCCAGTTCCTGGGGTAGAGCTTCCAGATGATTTCCTTTAATGTCCAAATAGGATAGCAACACCAGGTATCCGATTTTAGGAGACAGGACGGACAAGCTGTTTTTCCCAATCTTCAGCGTCTTGAGTTTTTTGCAGAAGTACAGCTCATCTGGTACACTTTCCACTTTGTTGCAAGTGATTGAAAAGTACTGTAAGCTTTGGAGCACCCCAATTTCAGGAGGAATGAATCGGATGTCATTGTACGACAAGTCTAAGTATCGGATTTTGTTGCATAGGAAAAGGTGGGATGGGAGAACCTCTATCTTGTTGTGGCTGAAAGAAAGCCGTTCCAGGCTGCCGAGCTTCTTTATATGCTCTGGAATGTAGGTGATACTGTTGTGCCACAACTTCAGGATCGTAAGTTTCCTAAGGTGTTGAAAGCTAACAATTTCCTCGATGGATTTGAGGTTGTTTTCCTTCAAGTCTAATTCCTGGAGACTAACAAGACTGAAAACAGCGTGGGGAATACGTTCCAAGTCGCAGTGCACCAGCTCTAATTCTGTCAGGTTGGACATCTTCTTCAGGTTGTTGAGCATCACCAGTTTCGTGCCGTCGTTGTGAATGCACATTTTTTGAAGGTGACTCGAAACATCCACCACAGACTGCGGGACTTTGGACAAGTTACTTTTAATGTACAAAATTTTAAGGTTCTTAAGTTCTCGGAAAGACTCCAGCGTTATATTTTTAGAGATATCGTGGCACAAAGAACCGATTAAGCTGAGCTCTTCCAGATTTCGGAGTCCGTACATCCAAGGAGGAAGCTCTCTGAAATCGTCAAATTTGACATTCAAGACTTTCAGATTTTCTTTCAGAAATGCCAAGGCTGCGCTATGGATCTTGGCAGAGCATTGGTACAATGAGAGTTCCTGGAGGTTGTCCAGTTGCACAATAGTGGCCGGGATCATGACGTTATTAATGATTTCGAGTTTTAGTGACTGAAGCTCTGTAATTTCAAAAACGGTGTCAGGGAGTCCAGACAGCATAAATAGTTGCAGCTCCAAACGGTTATGGGAATTCATCTGTAGCCTTTGCCTCAGTTTATCTGCAGTCCACTCATTGTTTAGATTAAGTTGCTTTAGTTTGTTTTCACTGACCTCTGAAAGAAACACAGCGAACCTTTTGGAATAAAGAGGGTCATACTGGTCGATCATGTGAAGCATGAAAGCAAAGTCATTCCTGACATCTGGGATGTCGTCAATTCCCGTCTCCTGTCGAACATACTCAAAAGAATATTCCTTCAGTGAGCGGTAAAACAACCAGTACAAAGTATAAAGACATGTGAAGCCGTAGATACTTACAAAGCACAAGTAACAGAAGGAGAGCTTAGAGAACAAATGCGCCATAGTGTGGTTGCAAGAAAAGTGCTTATATCCTGTCATGTCTTGAATGTCAACATTGCACTCTACTGTAAACTGAACTTTTGAAACAAGTGCACTATTATATGCAATAATGATAAGAAACTTAATCACCTTCAGCACAGTTTGGCGGACGTACATAGCATAGAGTAGATCGCCTTCTTCAACGTGGAGTCGGAACTTTTTCACCTTCTCAAACAGCGCTTTCGCCTGTTCTCCTTCTTTCTTATCCAGTGCCCCAGGTGTTCCCTTGTCAACAACAAACTTTTCAGGTATGGATCTCAAAGACTGAGTCTTTACCAGAGTCCCTTCTGCACTGGGCTGGATTGCATTTGACTTGCTGATATTGTTCTTCCTGTTGTCCTTTTCTTCAGAGTCTTCTCCCGAAACTTCAGATAAAGCCCGTGTTGTCCAAGGAGAGTCGAAGCACTTCCCCAAAATGGAAATGAAATGTTCAATTTTAGAGCTTGATCCAGGGAACTTGAACCAGAAGTTGCTACACAGCATGAAGATCAAGGTGTGTATAAGGACAAGATAGGGGAAGTACTTTGCATACCAATGCAAGGCACGTTCGTAGCACATCTGGTTTATAAAACTATACTGTTGGAGATCTAAATCAGTCTTTAGACCCTTCATTTCAACAGTCGCAGGAGGTGTGGATGGCTTGGGTGGAAGAAATGAGGATGCACTGGAGTCCAAGCTTGACACATTAGGAAGGTGGGAACTGTTCTGAGAAGTCTGTACTCTTTTTGGGAGGCATATGATCTTATCTTGCATAACCTGAAATGCACAAAAACACATATTTACAATATATACCATGAGGTGAAAAGTATATACGGTTCCTAACTTCCCTGCTGAGGGGAGAAAAGCAGTATACAAGTGAAATCTATATCTATATCTATATATATAATAAAGGAGAATGTTTGTATGTATGTATGTGGCAGCATTCTGATTGGCTCACAGCCTCAATATTCCGACATGATTGGTTGCCACTGAGGGAGTATTTGCATAACGCCTCTGATTGGCCGGCACCACCAACATTCCGACACTCTAAAGTGGCAGAGGGGGGTAAGGAAAAGGCCTGAGACAGTCAGGCACGGTGGGAGTTTAAGGCCAAAACACTTTGCGCCCCCCAACAATGACAGAACAAGACCACACTTGGCACACAGAACCCCCAAGACCCACTCTACATCCTGGTGCAGTTTCAGGGAGGATGGACCATGGATGATGGGATTTGCAGTGCTTAGAGCACCGTGGCCCACACCAATGATGGATCAGGACCAAACTTGGCACACAGGGGCCCAATGACCGACTTTACAACCTGGTGTGATTTACGGAAGGATGGCCCACAAATGATGGGATTTGCAGTACCTTCACCCGATTCATTTCCCACATAACATTGTAGCCCCTATAAATCACAGACCAGGCCCAAACCTGGCACACAGAGTACCCATGACCCACTCTACATCCTGGTGCAGCTTTGAGTGGGACGGACCATGGATGATGGGACTTGAAGTACCTTCAGTCACTTTCTGAGACCGCTGTAACCTTCATCCAATGACTGGTCAAGACCACACTTGGCACACAGAGCCCCCATGACCCACTTTACATCCTGGTGCAGTTTGGAGAAGGGGGATCATGGATGATGGGTCTTCCAGTACCTTCCCTCACTTCCAGAGACCGCTGCGATCCTCATCCAATGACTGATCAAGACCACACTTGGCACACAGAGTCCCCATGACCCACTTTACAACCAGGTGCAATTTGGAGGAGGATGGACCATGGATTATGGGACTTGAAGTACCTTCACTCACTTCCCGAGACCACTGAAAGCCAAATATACAAGTGATAAGGACCAACCCTCAAATAACCCGGGCAGGGCCGGGTCCCCAAGCTAGTAAATAAATAAATGTAAGGAACACATCACTACCAACAAGCTTCAGATCAAGTAATCATGAGAATGAACAGGATAACTCATATCTAAGATATTTATCCATTAGCCATCTCTGATCCGATGGTTTCTTCTCCTTGTAGGATATATCAAAACAAAAAACTACAAGAGCATTAGATACATTCAATATGGCTTTGCTTCCCCAGCAGGCTGGAAAGGATAGGTGAAGGGCTATATATTGTGGATCTCAGTTTTGGTTAGTACTCACCAAAACTGAGACCCACAATTAAATTGTGGCTCAGGAAGCACACGTGGGGATTTATTAGATATGACAGACAAATCATAGTTATAGCACTGGGAATGTGACACAGCTGGCTAAGTGTCAGCTGCATAAGATCTCTCTGACCAGTAGGTCATGAGTTCGAGGCCTGCCCGGGTCGAGGTGGGTGCTCGACCTTTAAGTGTAGCCTGCTGCCAACCTTTGCAGCCCAAAAGACAGTTGCATCTGTCAAGTAGGAGATAAAGGTACCACATTAAGTGGGGAGGCAAATTTTGACTGAATTATGAGGCCATAAAAAGAACTCCAGGAATGCAGAAGCTGGAAAACAAGAGATGAGAGTGTGGCGCTCCTCCTGGTGAATGCTGGATAATATGCTGAGAGATGAGAGGGATTGTCTTCTTGTACAGCTCCTCCTGGTGGCCAGATTTGCCTAATAAATAAATAAATAAATAACTGTTCATTTATATGTGTGTAATATGTCAAAGTGTATGTACTGTACTGTGAAAAATGGCAGGGATTGTCTGCTTGTACCTGTAATCCGCCGGTCTGAGTCCCTCTTTCAAGGTGAGAAGATCGGGATATGAAAGTTTTAAATAATAAATAAATAAATAAATAACCTGTAATCCGCCGGTCTGAGTCCCTCTTTCAAGGTGAGAAGATCGGGATATGAAAGTTTTAAATAATAAATAAATAAATAAATAAATAAGCATTTAATGGCAATACAACTTCTTGTTGCCAGCCACGACAGCCAGAGGTGTGCTACAGTGTCCTAGTGGGTAACAAAAGTACCGTTTCTATAGGCATACTGTGAGTCATAAGAACACATTTTCTCCTTTATTATTACAATTCTTGTGCTTCTCTGAAGATGAACTTTCAGTAGTTTATGTAAGGGTTCTGGGCAATCTTTATTTTGGGTACCTAACTGTACCAGCTCTTCTTAGTTTCAGTAGTAAAATTGGACCACCCACCTTCCAAACATTCCTCTGCTCTATGCTGATGGTGATTGAGAGGCCTCACAATCCACCACTGTTGTGGTACCAAGAGGAGTAGCAATTCCACTCATAGCCATACAGATGTGACTGTTCAATAGACTTTCCAAGCAAATATGGCCAAGACAAGAGATGCAACCCTTCAAAAATTATTTAAAACCACACAATGCCTATGTTTTGTTCCCATCAACATACTAGAAAAATGTATCATGGGATATCTCTCCACACCAGTGCTTATGCTTCACCAGGATGACTTGAAAAAGTTATTATTCTGATAAAACCGCTTCCAGCATCTCCAGTGCAGGTAGCAAGTGAGCACGTACCTTATAATTATGTGAATTGCCCCAAAGAGTAAGTCTTCATAGATCTGAGTATAATTAGTCCTATTTCTTAGTAGTCTACAATCCCAAACGTTGCAGTGTTTGAGGCTATCCAAGTGCCTTCAGTTCTCACATGTCTGTTTGGGACTCAAATATTATGCACTGTTCCACCCTCTAAACTAAATATTTAGTACTATTATCAATATCAGTGACATTGCAAATGATGACTTCGTCTCCGCTACTGGCATCCCTTGAGTCACTGTGGATTAATGCCAACAAAACTGCTCTGATTTGCTTAAGAGGAAGACATGGTCGGTCATCTAGAAACAGCATTTACAAAATAGCAATAGGCAGGAATGCAAATGTTTGCATTCCCACATGCCATTTCCCTGTGCATCACTCGCTTGCATATTCCGAGTTTGCTTGCTTCAGCAAAATAACTATCTATTGATTGGGTTGTTGTGGGTTTTTCAGGCTATATGGCCATGTTCTAGAAGCATTCTCTCCTGAGGTTTCGCCTGCATCTATGGCAGGCATCCTCAGAGGTTGTGAGGATGCTTGCCATAGTTGCAGGCGAAATGTCAGGAGAGAATTCTTCTAGAAGATGGCCATAAAGCCCAAAAAACCTACAACAACCCAGTGATTCTGGCCGTGAGAGCCTTCGACAATGTATCTATTGAGTTATAGAATTTAATAAGACTAATCTTCATTATACTCTTCTTCGTGTCAGGAGTGACTTGAGAAAACAGTAAGTCATTTCTGGTGTGAGAGAATTGGCCCTGATATTTCACCATCCTGGGGCAGACTTCTCTCATGTCCCTGCATGAGAAGCTGAAGCTGGCAGATGGGAACTCACCCCACTACCCGGATTCGAATCACCGACCTTTTGGTCAGCAGTCCTGTCGGCACAAGGTTTTAACCCATTGTGCCACTGGGGGCTCCATATACCCATATGCCCATGCAATATGTCCAGTATATAATCCAGGGTTGAAACCTGTGAGGTGACCCAGAGAGTGAACACCGAATTCTGCAAAGCACTGATAATGATGAGGGATCTTGGGATCTGCAGTTCTACAACATCTGGAAATCCACTCTATTTTCAACTTATCCATAAAAATAGATTAAAAGCTATGCTGAATATGCAGGAGGAAAAGGAACTGGACTGGCAGGCCAGCAGATCACTGGACAAGTCAACTGACAGGATCTGGTGATAGCATCTGCATCTGGTGACATGCCTGTAAGTGCTAAGAGCTAGGGTGGTTGATCCCAAAAAAATTGTTTCTAAACTCGTTTTGGGGGAGGAACCGCTTCCATTTCGAAAGTGATACAACATAAATAGACAGACATAGAGGCAATTTAACATTCCAGAAATCAGTTAAATTTAGCCTCCCCACAAAGTGGTACCTAAATTTCCTACTTGACAGATGGAACTGTCTTTCGGGTTGCAAAGGTCGACAACGAGCTACACAAATTGGTCGAGATCTCACCCCGACCCGGGCAGGCCTCGAACTCATGACCTTCTGGTCAGTAGAGATCTTATGCAGCTGACACCCAGCCAGCTGCACCACATTCCCGGTACGTGATTGTATTGATTTTTTTTCTGACATGACACTTGTAACCACACCATCTCCTGAAGTACAGCAGAAATCAAGCCAACAAGCATTCCTCATCTGTGAAATTTCTATGAGAAAGCCAAAGGCATGTGGCTCCCTTTGCCAAAATTTCTAGTTCAAGGCCATCAGTACCTTAGTTCAAGGCTCACTGTGCTACTGTTTTCTACTCTCGCTTGGTCATCCTACTATTTTCCTCCAGTCTTTTCTTCACAAATATCTTATACTAAGACTGGGATGAAACTAAAACATGAACAAGGTGGCAATATGAGCAATAGGCTTGTGGCCAGGAATAAAGGATTACAGACTCAAGAATGTCAGGCTTGTATTGAGGCTGCCAATTCAGAAGAAGACAGAAAGGCCCTCTGAATGTAATATTTGTAGAGGCAGGGGAGAATAAGAACGGCTTAGTGCCATATATAGCGTTTGGATGCTGTTTACAGAACACAAAATAAAAATAATTTGTTATGTCCCAGATTTTTCTGCTTTCTTATTTTTACCCCAGAAAGGCTGATCTTTGCAGGATAAGAGGTTCAATTTCTAAATATGCGGAGAAGTATGACTTCCAGCTAGGCATATTAAAAAAAACCCTGTCAATTCTAGCTGGTGGTAAAAGCAAACTAATATAGTCTGTTCCTGAAATCAAGACTGACTAAAGCCAGGCCAGGATTAACAACTTTTTGCGCCCTAGGCCACACTTTGGAATTACGCCCCCTCTACTACCTGAAAGTTGTTGTTTGGGATCCAGGAAGGGAGGGTACGGCCCAAGCCGCGCCTGCCTTTCCTTCCTTCCTTTCTTGCCCAGGGGCTTGGGGGCAATGGCGGGGTGGCCATCTGCCGGAGCTGATTAGGATCCCCACACCCCAGGGAGGGAGAGTCATGGGGAGAGGCCTGGGGGGGGGGCTTCCTTCCTTCGTGGGGGGCTCCCTGGAGATAGAGAGAGAGACACCCACCCGTCTCCGCCTGCTTCAGGGCCGTTGCTCCTCCTCCTCCTCGGTTGCAATCCGTGGCTCAGGGAGAACCCCCCTCCATGGACTTCCGCCTCCAAGCAGGCCCTCGCCTTCCTATTGGCTGAGCCCGTGGAGCCATGCCTGCCCGGGAGGGAGGCTTCCCGATTGGCCGGCAGCCACTCTCCAGCTTTGATCGATGGGTGTCACAAGGCAGGAGGCGGGGTCAGGAGGCGAGCTTGGAGGAGTCACTCCTGTCCCCGCCCACTCCCCACCTCCCAAGGAGGGAGGGAGGGAGTAACGTCACCCTGGGAGGCAATGGAGCAAACAAGGAAGGTGGGCCTGGAGGAGGAGGGAGGGGAGTGATATCACCCTGGGAGGCCCCGCCCCTGGCTGAGTAGCGGGGAGGAGGGAGGGAGGAAGGAAGGGAAGCTGCTGCTGCTGCTCCTTGCCCTGCATGTCCTGCTTTGAGACCAGGCTCGGCCCTCCCTCCCTCCCTCCGGGGCCTTTGTGCTTCAACTCCTGCCATTCCCAAGGGCTGGCTACAGAGGTTTTTTTTTTTAAAAAAAAAACTTTTTTTGGGTCCGTGAATTGCGCCCCCCTCAGCTTGCACCCCTAGGCAGGGGCGGACCAAGCTGTTCCCGGGGGGTACGCGAAAAATTTTTCCGCCCCCCCCCAGTGCGCATGCGCCAATCTGCACGCGCACTGGCTCCAGAGCATGCCTCCCGCGTTGGCGGCCAGTGCGCTTGCGTAATCTCTTGATACGCACTGGCTCCAAAGCGGGAGCCAGTACTCATGCGCAAAAAGCTCCGCGCATGCGAAAGCGCGGCCGGAGCGCCCCGGGCTGCCTAAAGGCGTGGCACGCGGCTGCGGGGCCGGCTGCGGAGGCCTGGCCGGTGCGACAGCACGCGGCACGAGCAGCACGGGCGGCGCGGGTGCCGGGAGCCGGCGCGGCGGCGCCCCTCCCGGGTAACGCCACCCCTCCCTGTGACATCGCCCCTCGCACCAGCAGTTCGTCTAATGGACGAACCGCCCTGCCCCTAGGCCATGGCCTATGTTGGCCTTATGGGTAATCCAAGCCTGACTAAAGCACCAATTGTCTTGTTAATGGAAGTTAAGGTGACTTTCTGGAAATGACATCTAGAGAAGACTTGCACCTGATGGCCATGTGGCTTTCTCTTGTGTGTCTGTCTACCACTGTCATAAATTCTGTCTTGGAAGTGAATTTCTCTTTCACTCATGAAATAGGGATTTTTTATTTTTTAAAAACCTGACCATCTGGCTGCTTAAACATATCTGCTGGAAAATCTAAAGTATGGGAAGTCTAAAGTATTTCCTGGAGCCCCTTTCTCAGAGGTATCTGCCTTTAGACTGCATTCCTTTTTGTTTACCTGTAATGTGCAACCAAACACGCCAATCATGAGCATGGCAACCGACAGATAGTCCGTGAAAACATCCCACCATGGCTTCAGGACCCGGAAGGCTGGCTGCTGCTCAGTGAACTGGCGGAATTCGGTGACAGGAATCATTGTTCTGAAAGACAGTGAAGGGAAAGGGTGTGTGAGAGAGACAAATGGCTAGGATCTTTGCTTTTTTAAAGGAGTTTATCATGCCAGCATGCTGTCTCGCCGCAACCGTGTTGGTAAAGAGAATGGAAACATCCCAGGAACAACCATTTCCAATCCCTGGCTGTCTCTTATAAAACTATGTAACATGATTTGGTTCCTTGGATATAAACCTCATTTCCTAATTGGTTCTATCATAGAAAAATGGGGAAAGTTTATTAAGCTGCAAAAACTTTTGTTTTTGTGGGACATCCCACAGCACATTTTGCTATAGTTTTTCAATGAATATCTCATCGAGTCTCAGCCAATTCAACAATTCAATTGCTAAATTTTCTATATTATGATGTGTTTTACTGGATGTTGTGAGCCTCTCCGAGCCCTCGGGGAGTGGCGGCATACAAATTTGAATAATAAATAAATAAATAAACATAGTTTGTGGTAGCCACAAAAACAAAGTTTCTGGAGTATAACAACTAACTTACAAAGTGAGTACCTCACAATTAAACAGGAAACATCACTTTCAAATCAGGAATAGAAAAAATGAAGATTTTGTCACATAGTGTAATCCAAGGAGTGCTTTCATATGTACCATGCCACTTGCAAGACAACATTGGCAGACAATGTATTGATCCGTTACATCAGTGTTTCCCAACCGGTGTGCCGTGGCACATTGGTGTGCCATCAACGATCATCAGGTATGCCGTAGAAAATTGTAACCCTTCTTTCCCCTCTTAGCAGCTCTTTCTCCCTCTTTCCCTCTCCAAAGATCCTCCCCGAGGCAAAGGAAGGGCTCCACCGAATGCCAGGGCCAGGCCCGCCTTGAGGAAGCCTTCAGGAGCCTCAGCTCACTATGGCTCCAGCTCCCGCTCAGGGCTGCTTCAGCCTCCTGATGCTCCCAGGTTCGCTCACTGCCCAATTCACCAATGTGGAGCTTCCGGCTTTGGCTATTCTCACGAGATCTATGAAATGTATTGACTACCCATTCACAAGTTTCCAAGAAACAAATTGAGCCTCTCCACTTGGAAATGTTTTTTTTTTTTTACTATTTTACTGGATTTTTTGAGTTCCCCCCCCCCCCCCAAGGAACTGTTCATGACATCCATAGTTAACTGGAAGCAAGTTTCACTCAGGGTGAAATTTCACAAGGGTCTGGAGAACAAGCCCTATGAGGAGTGGCTTGAAGAGCTGGGCATGTTTTGCCTGAAGAAGAGAAGGCTGAGAGAAGACATGACAGCCATGTATAAGTATGTGAGAGGAAGTCATACATATGTTGTGTTCATCGAAACAGGCCCAGGTATCACACTGAGTGTATAAATACATTTATACAAAAATAACACTCTAACACAGTAATACATATAGTTAATATGTTTTTTAATGTATTTATACACTCACTTAGTGTGAAACCTAAAATTCGTTTACCTTTGTGGGTTTTTTCCAAAGAATTTGCCTGTTTTTCATTGTTTGTACGTAAGCATACAAAATAGTCCGTCGGCTTGTTTTGAACGGAAGGGTGTTTCGTTTGGAGATGGCGTTTAAGCTTGCTTGGCACCATGGCACTATTGGACAGCTTCTCACCACACACCAAGCACAGCGGAGTCAGTGCTGTCGCATCCCCGGTGAAAGTGAATCCAAATGAAAGATAGTTTTTGCTGTATTGCCTCGAGCTCACCGTCTTTTCTTTTTTCGTTTGTCCACCACTCATATTAGGGCTTTCATCTGTGTCATAATTTTGTCCAGGGCCCTGTTCGGCATTTGCATTTTCCCTTCTCAAAAACTTCTCCATCACTGTCACTCGCTTGTCTTGCTGTGATCCCAAATTGCCACTGTCACTTGACGCGCAGCTGCAGCACTAACTCTAACTTTGTTTACTTAGCCGCATCAGAACGAATTCAAGATGGCGCGACCATAGCACTCTCGCGTCACTTCTTGGGTGGCGCGAGTGCTATGGTTCCATTTCTGAAAGGGACAGATGCACCTTATAGTTTATATATGAATGAAGTTTGAAAATAATTTCCCACGGCACACCTGATGATCTCTCACGGCACACTAGTGTTCCGCGGCACACTGCTCGAAAATCACTGTGCTAGAACTTAAATCCATTTCCTCACCACCGCATTCTGATATACCACATAACTGACTCTAATTTGCAGACTAAGCAAGGAGGTCTAGAAAAATGCAGCATCCATTCAGGCCTCACAATCCCCACCGTCTCCTTTGAGAGGAATGTACGATATAAATCAAAGAGTTCACATAAAGTTTAGATTCTAAACCAAGATAATAAATAAAAGTTATAGGTTTCCTCTCTAAAGACTATCCCTAGATTTTTTTTTCTTCAAGCTGCAAATTTATGATCATTTCCTTGTAGAATTCAAACAAAGTCAAGAATATCACTAGCATAAACACGAGTAACTTTTTCTCTCTTGAGGACCAATTTGTACTGATTGAATCTCTTAGGAACCGCATTTCAACAGGATTGAAAACACTGGGATGTGGGACGAGAGCCAGATATTCTATGGATATCCTTCTTAATAATTTACACGGCTGTGAAACACTGATGTTTCCAGGTCAAGTGATGAAATCCAGGCTTCAGACATCATCAGCTGATCAAGGAGATTATTCTAAAATGCAGATTCTCCAGCTTTTGTTACCTTGTGCAAAAAAAAATCTGGGCCGAGTGCGTATTAGTGCTTGATCAGCAAAGTGCTCAAGCAGAAAGGTCACATAATTTTGTCTACCTGCATTAAAATTCACAAGGAGTTATTTTGGAAAGGAAAACAAATGAAGAACACAACAGAAAGAACAACAAAGGAAATTTCAGTAAAAGATCATTTGTATTGTGAAGGCTTTCATGGCCAGGGTCACTGGGTTGTTGTAGGTTTTTCGGGCTGTATGTCCATGTTCTACAAGTATTCTCTCCTGATGTTTCGCCTGCATTTGGGGACATGAGAGATGCCTCCCTGCAGGATCATTGTAGTGACTCCTGAGCAATGTCTTTGTAGACAGCTGATTCTCTCACACCACAAGCGACTTGCAGCATGCAACCAACTTGCTAACTGACTGTGAAGTACAGAGAATATGGAAAGGAGTTTTGTTTTCTTTTGTGGAAGAATGATGAGGGTTCTTTACTACAGACTCTCTGACCACGTCTATACTGCCAGATAAAATCCTAAGTATCTGCTTTGGAAGTGGATTAGATGGCAGTGTAGAATGGGCTTTTGGCACAAGAGAACATCTCAGGAGGAGGATGTCTTGATTGTGAAAGCAGCAGTCCTGATTGTGAAAAGTTTTCCTGGAATTCAAGGGCGCATCTCTACACTAAAGAATTGCATGTGCAAGGATGACACACCTCACGCCAAGAACAATAACACAGACACAAGTGGTTGGATAAAAAATGGCCACAACTCATTTATTGAAAACAGGAACAAAGGGTTGGCGGCCATGCATGGGTCCCGGATCAGGGTCGTACAACCCCCATGAATGCCCAAAAAGGCGTTTGAAGCCTGGGGTGCGAGCGGCCCAATGCCTGTCCATAGAAACTCGGCACCCCAGGGACCTGGGCGTTATCCGCCCTTACAACCAAGGGGCGATAAGCCAGCCTGATCCAGGGGCCATGCCACATGCCAAACACGGAGTTGTGACAAAGAACAATATAACGCATAACCATGAACAATGCAACAATGACATGAAGAATGAACAAAATGGACACCAACAAGCAATGCAATAAGAAGGGAGGGTGGGAGGAAAAACAGAGCTGGCCCCATGTGCAGACCAGCCAGTGCAAAGAGGGGGCGGGGCCAGCCCCGTCATTGGCCAGCCGGCGTTGGTGGCGGGAAACCTTCCCGCCACCCTGTGGCTTCTGGGGAGAAGAAGCCCCTTCTCTCTCCCCCCAAGATGGCGGCGAGGGCAACCCCACCCCGCAACCTGCTCGGCCAGTAAGTCGGCCAAGCCCATTATTTGTATTTTTGGTACTCTGTTCTGGGGGTGCTTCCAGACAGGCCCAAAATCCACACCAAAGCAGGTTCTTAAAAACCCAAGTTTCTTGGGCGGCCGGGGGGGGGGGGGGATACATGACATCCCAATTACAATCGAGAAGGCATGCAGCCACCCTGAAGCCCCCCAAATTTCCCCCTGAAAATAAAACTTACCTGGCCACCATAACGTTCCCCCTCGTGCCAGGAGGGCATGAAGAAATGATGTGCCAGGAGACCCCGGGGGGGGGATGGGCCGAGAATAAAAATCGCTCCTTGTCAAGGGCAAGGAATGTTATGGCGGCCAGGTAGATTTATTTTATTTTTTAGGGGTAAATTTGGGTTTGGGGGGCGGTGCCCTTTCACTTTTTCGGGTTCTTGGAGGTTGATGGCTATGTAGATTGAGCTCAAGATTTGCATAACACTTTTTGGGCCTGTCTGGATGAACCCCGAGAAAATGTGACTTGCCCAAGGTTCCCCAGTGGGTATTGTGGCAGGGCAAGGATTCAAAACTTGATCTCCAGACTCATAGGTCATTACACAACTGATCTTTTTGTAGAGAAAAATCCATAGTGAAGGCTGGAATAGCAGGGATAGAATTATCATTTCAACGCAGTGTTTTTCTAAGTGTAGTCTACATTTCTTTAAGTTTATGTGTTTTACATTTTTTGGACCTTGTGAGAAAAATCCTCTCTCTCTCTCTCTCTTTTATACAACTTCTAGAATTCTACAGCCAGCCGAGTTAGTCTTGGGAAAGTTCCACTGTTAAAAACAAGTGAAATGTAATTTAAAATAAATGATAAAACAAGTCAGTGAAGCATGTTAAACAACTCCATCAGAAAGGGGTGCTTATAAACACTGCGGTCACCTCATCGCTTTGGGTTCCTTTTGCCAGTGTTTCTTTTACTTTATATTTATCCAAAATCAGTAGCATCCTTAGTCTCAACAGAGACAGCAATTTTATTACCCAACAGCTACTGCAGGGATGGCAAAGAAACGGAGCGCTCATCTCTCTGGCATCATTCCTTTTGTCCTGCGCAAGAAGAAAAGCTTTGTGGATACAACACTTCCCAACAAAATGCCAATACTTTTTTTAAAGAGCCAATGAAATTTATTTATTATTTATTTATTTCGGACATTTATATCCCGTCCTATCTCACCTCCGCAGAGGGACTCAGGGTGGCTAACAACCGGCACAGCATGGTGCCACAACAAAGTATAAAGGCAGCCCCACGCGCTCTACGTGGGGCTGCCTGTGAAGATGGTTTGGAAACTTCAGCTAGTCCAACAGGTGGCAGTCAGATCATTAACCGGGGCAACATACAGGGAGCATACCAACCCCCTGCTATGCCAGCTCCACTGGCTGCCGGTCCACCTCCGAGCCCAATTCAAAGTGCTGGTTTTGACCTATAAAGCTCTATACGGTTCTGGCCCAGCTTATTTGTCCGAATGCATCCACCCCTACATCCCACCTCATAATCTAAGATCATCTGGGGAGGCCTTGCTCTCGCTCCTGCCAACAGCACAAATGCGTCTGGCGAGGACGAGAGACAGGGCCTTCTTGGCTGTGCCCCCCCCCCCTATTGTAATTACTATTGTAATTCTTTGTATTGGCATTGTATCAGTGCCCAATGTAAGGCATTGAATTTTGCCATTATTTATGTGTAAACCGCTTTGAGTACCCCCCAAAAGGGGGAATAAATATGCAATATTTGAAATGAAGAACAATTTTACCTAACACAAACTTGACAGTATTTCAATGGAAAGTGTGGGCTTGCTTTTAGCTGACGAGATAGTCAAGTTAATTAGGATTACTGTGTTCACATTTGGCCATATTGAGTATTTGTGCCAAGTTTGGCCCAGACTCATCATTGTTTGAGTCCACAGTGATCTCTGGATGTAGGTGAACTACAACTCCAAAACTCAAGGTTCAATCCCTACCAAACCCTTCCAATATTTTCTGTTGGTCATGGGAGTTCTGTGTGCCAAGTTGGGTTCAAGTTGGTAGAGTTCAGAATGCTCTTTGATTGTAGGTTAACTATAATTCCCAGCAACGACTACTCCCAAATGACAAAATCAATCCCCACCCCCACCCCGCAACTCCACCATTATTCAAATTTGAGCGTATCGGGTATTTGTGCCAAATTTGGTCCAGTGAATGAAAATACATCCTGCATATCCGATATTTACATTACAATTCATAACAGTAGCAAAATTATAGTTATGAAGTAGCAACTAAAATAATTTTATGGTTGGGGGTCACCACATCATGAGGAACTGTGGGGAAAGTTGAGAAACACTGACTTAGGGCAACCCAAAGTTTAGGTCAAGAGCCGGGTAAATTACCTTGGAGGGCCGCATCCAACCCGCGGACCTTGGTTTGGGGACCTCTGCTCTGTGAGATTCATGGAGTTTCCAAGTCACCCACCGACTGGAAGGCACAAACAGTTCCCTTCCTGAAAACTTCCTCGAGCTTTCATGGAAAGAACACAACCCCTGCTCACCCCACTGAGCAAACAGAAGCAATAACCAATTTAATGTTTCCTAACTAAATTAAGAGGGAAATAACATAATGAGAATGGGACAAGGCTACTTTGGTGGATGCCAAGACAAGAGGCTTCAGAGCATTAATTCAAATAATGTTTCTAGTAGCACTGTATCTTTCAATTCCGAGTATCAAAAACAAAGCAGTAAATAGCAAGGAAGCATTAAAGTGTTTTTACCAAGGCAGATTAAAGTTTACGTCAGAGTTTGGAAGCACAGATGGCCTGTATTCCAGGATATGAGACAAATTAATTTATTAATCTACTGACCAGTGAAAACCTGTGGGAATGATCGCTGAGAGAGGATTTGGAACTGGTTTGGTTCCATTCTACAACGCCCTTCAAGTAGATCATAATTGTTCTGGGAAGAAGATAGATAGGGGATAAGGATATTAGACCAAAATAAAACACTGGGAATAGAACGAAGCTTGAGACAAAAAGTTGTGCTCATTAAGGTTGTTTCAAGTAGCAGCTGCAAGATTAACTACTCCTCCAAATGTTGTTTTTTTCCTCTCTCCTGGCACAGCACTGGTTCATTTCCAAGCGGTTCTTAATGATTGCAAAGCCATTACCTCTGGAAGGTTTGGCCCGGTGCCGGAAATGAGTTCAAGATGCCCATCCTGACTCACTGAAATGGAAATGTTGGGTTTTGAACTGGATGGGCAGAGGATCAAGCACTACCAAACTTATGACCCCATATACTTTGGCAGTAATTGGGTAGAATTAGCTCTAGTTTTCACAAGCTGCGGAAAATGTCTCTGGATTCTGCCAATTAAATAGGAAAATCTGTGTGTAAGAAAAAGCTATATAGAAGCCTTTTTGCAACTATTTTTGGGTACATACATGCTGAATCCCCAGCTGTAGTCTCAAGTTACAGTTGGTCCTCTTTATCCATGGTTCTGCATCCACAAATTCAATCAACTACAGCTTGGAAATATTTATTTTTTAAAATCTCGAGAAAAAAACCTTGATTTTGCTACACATACCCTGCTGTACCCTCCCACCATTTCACAAATCCTCAGGATCTCTCTGGCACCCATATAAAGAAAGCAATTTTGCTATACCATTGCTATACCTATATGGTTCCGGCCCAGTTTACCTGTCCGAACATATTCTCCCCTATGAACCGTCAAGAGTGCTAAGATCATCTGGAGAGGCCCTGCTCTCGGTCCCACCACCTTTGCAGGCGCGTCTGGTGGGGACGAGGGACAGGGCCTTTTCTGTGGTGGCCCCCCGGCTGTGGAATTCCCTCCCAAATGAAATCAGATCAGTCTCCTCCCTCCTGACTTTTAGAAAACGGGTGAAAACGTGGCTGTGCAATGAGGCCTTCGCAGAATGAAGGAGGAGATCGTGAAGCGACTAAAGTTGCCAACCACTTGATACGGACCGAATATATGGGTTAAGTTGGACTTGATTTTACTTTGGCGAAAAGCTTTTTAAATGTATTTATTGTATTGTATTTTATTGTAAAGTCCCTCTTCGGAGGTGAGAAGACTGGGGTATAAAAGTTTTATTTTTATATATTTATTTATATATATATATATATATATAAGCAAAGTAAAATATAAATCAACCGAAATAACATCACAATGAAATAGATAAAACATTCAATTAAAGTAAGCAGTGCAAAATAACATAACGAAAAATCAAACACAGTGGGCGGGCCAAATGCATAACATAAAATGATAAAACTCTAGATGAGATAGCAGTGAAGGATATATTTACGTATGTGGGAGGAGCTTGGGATGGAACAGTAGACTTAGGTTTTCAAATAAGGTTGGGGGTGGGGTGCAATGAGGACAACACTGAAGGTGACGCACCAGGAAAGAAATATATGGTCACTCTCCAAAATCACATAGGAAGTTTTTAGATCTTTCTTAAAGGCAGCTAGGGTGGGGGCATGCCTAATCTCATCAGGTAGTGAATTCCACAGCCGGGGGTCCACAGCAGAGAAGGCTCTACATCTATGGCAGGGATCCTCAGAGGTTGTGAGACCTCACAACCTCTGAGGATGCCTGCCATAGATGCAGGCAAAACGTCAGGAGAGAATACTTCTAGAACATGGCCATACAGCCCGAAAAACCTACAACAACCCATGTTCATGTGCACTTGCTGTTTTTCCTTTTACATCTAGAAAATGAAAGGATGAGCCTTTTTTGATGTGCAGAAATTATGGCTGGTACATAACACATGCAATAAGTAAATTTATTACAGAGTTAATTATAAAGGCCATATGGATACATTATCACTTGAATTACATATGACACACTGTGTTAGACGTACGAGTTTGTGCCTCATTCCCAACTTGTAATTGTCTTGAGCTTCTGTGTATCTCAAGGAAGATTCCCTTAACAAGGGATGACGGGAGAGTTACGTAATAAAGTCATAGTGGGAAAATACATTCAAACCCACCGCTTTCTTTATTGCAGTCCACTTACAGATCTTGAAAATTTACTTTTGGGGACTGTAACTCCCCGAAATCCCAACCTATGGCCAATAGGCACACAGGCAGAGGAATCTGTAAAATGTAAAGGTGAAGGTTTCCCCTGGCATTCAGTCTAGTTGAGCCCAACTCTGGGGGGTAGTGCTCATCTCCATTTCTAAGCTGAAGAGCCGGCATTGTCCGTAGATGCCTCCAAGGTCATGTGGCCAGCATGACTGCATGGAGCACTGTTACCTTCCCACCTGAGTGGTACCAATTGATCTACTCACATTTACATGTTTTCAAACTGCTAGGTTGGCAGAAGCTGGGTCTAACAATGGGAGCTCTCCGGATTCAAACTGCCAGCCTTTCAGTCAGCAAGTTCAGCAGCTCAGTGGTTTAACCCACTGTGCCACCCCAAAAATAACTTTTGCAAGCTCTGACCATATATATTTCAGATAAGCAGTATTCTGGTTTCTTGTAAGCGACGATGCCAAACATAATAATGCAGGGGTGCGCACACTTTTTCAGCATGCGAGTTACTTATGAAACAACCAAGTCAAAATGATCTACCTACCCACTACAAAAATGTGAAACATATAACACAATATCTGCTTTGAACTGGGTTTTCTGAGTCCACACTGCCATATAATCTGATTTAAAGCAGATAACATGGGATTTTATTCAACTATGTGGAAAGGACCTCAGATAACCCGGGGTCGGCAGCACTTGGGCGGCGTCGGGAGCCTGTGGGGCGGGACTGAGCCTTCCTCCCACCCTGCCTGCCAGGACGCCCTACGCGATCTACCAGTAGATAGCGATCTACCTAATGAGCACCCCTGCAATAATGTATATCATACAAAGACATTCAGAATCAAAACACCAAGTCCACAATTATTTCAGTCAACTGTTTTTCTTTCCCATTTTTCATCAATGCAAAAAGGTTCCCTCTGCATTCTTAAACACACACTATCTATGTTGATTTATTATGTATGCACCCGTATAGGAAAGTCACCAAAGAGTGGCACTAAAATTAGTTCTCAAATAAATCTGAAGGAGTATTAATCTTAATTTTTAAAAAATAGAGATTCTGCATTCTAAATTTACGGATTTCACCCATAATAGACACAAGATTAATGTCTCAAATGCATCTTAATGCCTCGCAGTTGGCAGTGGGGAAGACGTCACAAAAACAGGGAACTTGCAACATTCCAGATGTCATGCCCACAACTCCCATCTGCCTCAACTTCATGGCTAATTATTAGGAAGAACGGGATTTGTAGTTCAGATTGGTTCCCCAATAAATTTCTAATCCAACATAAATCACTGAGTTGGGCTACTATAGTACATGTATTCAATTCTAGTCACCATTTTAGGATTATTATTATTATTATTATTATTATTAGGGAATTCCAGACAGGAAAAAATCAGGGCCAGCTAACACCTCCCAACAAGGGATTACCCCAGGCAGGAAATACCAAGACTTTGAAGCTGCAAGGCCATTCAATGCTAATCAAGGTGGTCAACTACAACAGTCACACCTGTCTCAAGCAGAAAAGAGTTATTTCTCCCACCCTGGACATTCCACAGATATATAAGCCTCACTTGTTTAGTTTCCAACAGACTCACAACCTCTGAGGATGCCTGCCATAGATGTGGGCAAAACGTCAGGAGAGAATGCTTCTAAACATGGTCATACAGCCCAGAAAACTCACAGCAACCCAGTGATTCCAACCATGAATGCCTTTGACAACATCTTGCACATGTCTCTCTAACACAGCAATGGACGAAGTGCAGGCTGAGAGCTTCGACAACACATTTTTGGGGATGGTTTTCTTTTTAAAAAAATTAATTTTTATTTATATTGTTTTTCCAAAAGTAAATAAAACAGTGGGGAAGTGGGCAGGGGAGGGGGGGTGGGGGGGGGGGAGGAGTACACAGGGTAAGTGAGGGTTTGACATAGGTGCTTGTACTCCCGTCCAGTCCACCGGGTATAACGACGGGTCTTGCAAGTTTACGCCACCGTGTTGGCGTCGAGGGGATGGTTTTGAATGGGGAAAAACTTTTACCTAACTTTAATTTAAAAAAAATAATAATAGAGAAAGTGTTCTGCATGTTTTGACATCCAAGAAATAAACTGCTAATCAGATTTGCCTGGAAGAAGAGCATATTATAAATTAAATATTATTATTATATAAATAATACTATATAAATAAAGTATTATTATAATATTTGCAGAAATCAAGCCCATAGACTGGTAACCTATTTTTAGAATTCAGGGTCCTCGGCTCAGGCTAGTTCAATGATCTTAATCTGCATGGACTTCTCTGATGCCAGAACAGATGCTGTGATCACAGCAAAACTAGAATGCAGCCGGCTCCTAACTGTACTGTGTCATTATTATCCATTCTTAGAACCTGCACAGAGAAAAGCAGTAAATGACTTTCCTTATACTGTTATGAGCTGATAAGAAGAAAATCAACTCATGTGAAATGTGGTGCTGGGGAAATGTTCTGTGGATACTATGGACTGATAAAAAGACAAATGAATAGGTCCTAAAGCAAATCAAGCCTGAACTCTCCCTAGAACAGTGTTTCCCAACCAGTGTGCCGTGGCACACTAGTGTGCCATGGGAAATTGGAACCTTCGATACCCCTTCTTCCCCCTCCTGCCGAACACTTTCTCTTGTCCACTCGGGCTCCCTTCTTCCCAGCCTCGCTCTGCTCGCTTTGCCTCGCTTTGCTCTGGGGCGAGTCTGCGCAATAACGCCCACATGGGTCACGTCTTCCTCCCTCCCCCCTCCCCTCCTGAACATGCTCACACTGCCCCCTCGGATCAAAATGGCGGCAGAAGCGGCAGTGTAGAAGAAAAAGTAAGTGTTCAGCAGGAGAGGAAAGAAAAGGCGTGAAGGGGAAGGGAGAGGTAGAGGTCTCTGTCGAAAGCTGGCATGGGCAAACTTGGACCTTCCAGGTGTTTTGGACTCCAACTCCTACCATTCCTAGCAGCCTCAGGCCCTTTTCCTTTTTTCCCCCTCAGCCACTTAAGCAGGAAAGGGTCTCAGGCTGTTAGGAATGGTGGGAGTTGGAGTCCAAAGCACTCAGAGGGCCGAAGTTTTCCCATGCCTGTTTTAGGGACCTTAAAGTGGTGAGCCTCCTTCCAACATTGTGATTCTGGATAGAAAACAAACAACAACATAACATAACATTGTTTGAGTCCACAGTGCTCTCTGGGTGTAGGTGAACTACAACTTCCAAACACAAGGTCAATTCCCAAGCAAACCCTTTCAGTACTTTCTGTTGGTAATGAGAGTTCAATATGCCAAGTTTGGTTCAATTCCATTGTTGCAAGAGTTCAGGATGCTCTTTGATTGTGTGTCAACTATAAATCCCAGAAACTGTAACTTCCAAATGTCAAGGTCTATTTTCCCCAAACTCCATCTGTGTTCACATTTGGGCATATTGAGTATTCATGCCAAGTTTGGTCCTGATCCAACATTGCTTGAGTCGACAGTGCTCTCTGGATATAGGTGAACTACAACTCCAAAACCCAAAGTCAATGCCCACCAAACTCTTATAGTATTTTCTCTTGGTTATGGGAGTTCTGTGTGGGAAATTTGTGTCTTTCCACCATTCTTGCCAGGATATCTATGTTGTGTTCATCGAAACAGGCCCAGGTTTCACACTGAGTGTATAAATACATTTAAAAACATATTAACTATATGTATTACTGTGTTAGAGTGTCATTTTCTGTCATTTTGGCTGGTGGTGTGCCTCAGGATTTTGTAAATGTAAAAAATGTGCCGCGACTCAAAAAAGGTTGAAAAACACTGCCCTAGAAAGATTAGTAAACTGTCATACTCAAGATGCCTCATGAAAAGACATTATTTTCTTTGCTACTGCATAACTGTAATTTTGCTTCTGTTATGAATCGTAATGTAAATATCTGATATGCAGGATGCATTTTCATTCACTGGGCCAAATTTGGCACAAATATCGGATACGTCCATATTTGAATACTGGTGGGGTTAGGGGGGGGGATTGATTTTGTCACTTTGGGAGTTGCAATTGCTAGGATTTATAGTTAACCTAAAATCAAAGAGCATTTTGAACTCCATCAATGATGACATTGAACCAATATTGGCACACAGAACTCTCATGACCGACAGAAAATACTGGGAGGGTTTTGTGGGCACTGACTTTGAGTTTTGGAGTTGTATTTCACCGACATCCAGAGAAGACTTTGGACTCAAACAATGATGGATCTGGACCAAACTTGGCATGAATACTCAATATGCCCAAATGTGAACACTGGTGGAGTTTGGAGAAAATAGACCATGACATTTGGGAGATGTAGTTGCTGGGATTTATAGTTCACCTACAATCAAAGAACATTCCGAATCCTACCAATGATGTAACTGAACCAATCTTGGCCAACAGAACATACTGGAAGGGTTTGGTGAGCGTTGACCTTGAGTTTTGGGGTTGTAGTTCACCTACCTCAAGAGAACATTGTGGACTCAAACAATGATGGATCTTGACCAAACCTGGCACGAATACTCAATATGCCCAAATGTGAACACTGATGGAGTTTGGGGAAAATAGACCGTGACATTTGGGAGTTGTAGTTGCTGGGATTTATAGTTTCTGAGTGTGTTTGCTTAGTACTGTGCACCAGTCCTATATTGCTCTTTTGTTTGTTGGGATTTATAGTTTACCTACAACCAAAGAGCATTCTGAACCCCATCAACAATAGAATTGGGCCAAACTTTTCACACAGAACGCCCATGACCAACAGAAAATACTGTGTTTTCCAATGGTCTTTGACAACCCTTCTGACACCCCCTCACGACCCCCTCCCCCCGCAGAGGTCCCGACCCCCTGGTTGAGAAATGCTGATTTAAGTAAAGCACAACTGGCCTCTTGCATCTCATATACTAAGCCAGCCCTCATTTCATCATCTTCTGTTTTATATATATATATATATATATATATATATATATATATATATATATATTGATACGTGTGTTGGGCTACACAATGATAGAGTTACAGACACAACAGATGGAATTCAAGATCAGACGTAACAGATGTGTAACCAGATGATCCATAGCAGATCCATATTTACTGTCCCTTTGTGGTTAAATCATGGTGCCATCATCATGATTGAACTGCAGTCCAACCCAGGTGTTCTTTTCCTGGCATCAGCATCTGGAGAGAAGGGGGTCAACTCTATTGGTGAATGGGCTTTGGGCAGATGATGTTTCCAACCTCCACCTCCAATCTCCAGCCAGCAAAGCAGTGATGACCAGAAGCAGGACTCATGCACATTTTTTGTTATAGCCTTGCTGGTTTGTATGTGCAAAGTAGAAACATCATCCACTCATGCCCCATTTACAAGCAGAACGGGACCCCTTCTCTCCAGATGATAAAACAGTTTTGGTGCTGTGTGAGTCAGACCATGAGATGCTACTTAACTGTGCAATTAAGGCAGGCATGTAACTGTGTAGCACATGTACTGTAGAATTCTGCCCTTGTAAACTTCAACTAGTAGTTGAAGTCCCAATTTATGTCACTTGTCTGATTCTATCATAGTGACATGATTTTAAGTGCCACTTTTGTTTACTCAGACCTCGGACTGTGGATTCCATGTACTCATAAGGCTGGAAATTGCCCAAAATATTCGGCCTGCATTCCTACAAAATCTTTGGCCAATGACTGCCCATAGAGTAAGAAATGTCAACAATAATAAATGATCCCAGTGGTGCCAATCTGTTGAGCTCTGATCCAAACTCTGTGAAACCATTTTTTTTCCGTGTCAGGAGCAACTTGAGAAACTGCAAGTCACTTCTGGCGTGAGAGAATTGGCTGTCTGCAAGGACGTTGCCCAGGGGACCCCCAGATGTTTTGATGTTTTACCATCCTTGTGAGAAGCTTCTCTCATGTCTTTAAGGGCAACCCCACGTAGAGTATGTTGCAGTAATCTATTTGGGATGTAACGAGAGTGTGGACCATGGTGGCCAAGTCTGACTTCCCAAGGTACCAGAGTCCATCCCCCCTCCCCCACATGAAGGATGTTTTCCCTGTAAAGGATGCGATTTCAAGTATCCCACCCTGCATTTTAACATTTTGACATTTTATATATGTGCTTGCAGCCGCCCTGTCTTTGTGAATTTAGATATCTAGTTGTATATTGTTTTTATTTATATGTATGTATATTTTTATTGTGTTCATTGCTGGTGTTTGGTTTTTATTTTATTGTAATTTGTTGTTTGGGATTGGCCTTGTGTGAGCCGTCCCGAGTCCCCATTGGGGAGATGGGGCGGGGTATAAATAAATAATAATAATACACTTTATTTATATTCCGCTCTTCTCACCCCGAAGGGGATTCAGAGTGGATTACAGGTAAACATACTTAGCAGACAATCCCTGCCATTTCCACATACACACATAGACGAACAGAGGCAAACTCTGGCCACCAGGGGGAGCTGACGCACTCCTAATTTCTCAGCATTCTCAGCGTCCCTTGTTGTTCCTTCTGCATTTTCAGAGTTCCTGGAGTTCTTTAATGGCCTCATAATTCAGTCAAAATTTGCCTCCCCACTTAATGTGGTGCCTTTATCTCCTACTTGACAGATGCAACTGTCTTTTGGGCTGCAAAGGTCGAAAGTAGACTACACTTAAAGATCGAGCACCCACCTTGACCTGGGCAGGCCTTGAACTCATGATCTACTGATCAGAGAGATCTTATAGAGCTGACACTTAGCCAGCTGCACCACATTCCCGGTGCTAAAGATTATAAATAATAATAAAGATTATTATTATTATTATTATTATTATTATTATTACCAGTGCAAGTGGATTTCTCTACCTAGTGGAGAAGCGTGGCTGTCATTTTTTTTGCACAGGCATTTGAACAGACCCATGTATAAGCCCATTTTAACCATTTTTTAAAAACTTGTACATGAGCATATATGGTAGATGAAGAATATTAAGACGCAAACATTCTGCTTTTCCACATAGGATGCATCTACACTGCAGAATTAATGCAGCATCATTTTTTAAAAAGTCTTTAGCCTTCACTATCAAATAGTGCTGGTGCCCCACCAAACTATACCTCCCATGATTCCCTAGCATTGAGCCATGGCAGTCGTACTAGTGTCAAACTACATTAATTCTACAGTGTATATGGACCCAAATTATGTTATGGCTTTAGTTGCTATAGCTCCGTTGGCATTGCTAGCTAACAACAATATAGCTCAAGCTGCTCCATTTTTCATGCTCTACTAGTTTTTGTCTTTTGGCTACCATTGACCTCTTGTATTTCATTTTAAACAAAACTGAACTGTTTAGCAAAAATATTATTCTTTCTTGTCTGTTTTGGGGTTGTAGGCTCCTTCTATAGTAGCAATGAAGATGATTGGATGAGTTTTTAATTTCCTGTGTAGGCCAGAAAACAAAACACCCTTTGCTAAGCTTTGCAAGCATTTCCTCCTCAGAATGGGACGTGAAACACTCACAAACGCATCTGCTCTTAAAAGCTCCTGCACTTTTCTCCAATTTATCATAATGTTCGTGAGTAACCCTTCCTTTCGTTGACCATAACTAAAACATCTCACAGTTTTTCTTTTTTAAAAAAACCCCCAGAATTACGAGACATAGAATCTAAACTTTGAAATCATAGAACTGGTTGGAAGGAACTGGCAACCGTTCAAATACGTATTTAAAGATCTGAATATCTGAATATCTGAGATTTCCATTTTCAAGCCAACTTGCTCATTTCCCCTCTCCCTGCTGACTGCCAAAAAGGACGATAGCAGATACCATTTTAGTATCATGATTTTTGCAAGCTTTCATAACTCCATTTCACTTTGCTTATACTGGAAATTTCCACGGTGTTCCAGTGATGCTGCAATAGACCTGAAATATTACTTACACCACCTGATATGTGTCAAAGTCTCCTATTGAACTACTAAGCTGAATGAACCCTGCTTCCAAGACTAGACAGACCAGGAATGGGCAAACTTTCTAACTTGGGGGCTGCATGCTAGCACTCTCCGCTAAAAGGACTGGCTGCCCGGTGATGGATGGATGGAAGGAAGGAGAGAAGGAAGAAAGGGAAGGAAGCAGGAAGGAAAAGGTGGAGAGAGGGAAGAGATGAGGAAAGAAGGAAAGAAAAGGGAAGGGAGGGTAGAAGGAAGGAAAGACAGAAGGGAGGAAGGGAAGGCTAGAAGGAGAAAGAGAGGGGGAGGGAGGAAAGAGGGAAGGAAAGAAAGAAAGACAAAAGTGAAGGAAGGAAAGAAGGATGGATGGAAGGGAGGGAGGGAGGGAGGAAGCAGGAAGGAGAAAGTGGGAGAGAGGGAAGGGGTGAGGAAAGAAGGAAAGAAAGAAAGGGGAAGGGAGGATAGAAGGAAGGAAAGACAGAAGGGAGGAAGGGAAGGATAGAAGGAGAAAGAGAGGAGGAGGGAGGAAAGAGGGAAGGAAAGAAAAAAGACTAAAGAGAAGGAAGGCAAGAAGAGAAGGATGGATGGAAGGATGGATGGATGGAAGGAGGAGGGAGAAAGAGGGAGAGAGGTAAGGAGGAAGGAAATACAAAAGGGAGGGAAGGACGAAAGGGTGGAAGGGAATGGAGGGAAGGGGAAAGAGGGAGGGAGGGAGAAAAGAGAAGAATAGACAAAAGGAAGGAAGGAAAATGAGGGAGAGGGAAGGAACGAACGAAGGACAAAAGAGTGTAAGGGAAATAAGGAGGGAGGGAGAAAGAGGGAGGGAGCGAAGGAGGAAAGAAAGAAAAAGGAAGAATGAAAGGGTGGGAGGTAAGGACAATGATGGAGGGAAGGAGGAAGGAAAGAGAAAGAAGGATAGGATGGTGAGAAACAGGAGGGCCTGAGAAAAGAGCCCAAGGGGCCGTATCCGGGCCCTGGGCCTGGA
This sequence comes from Anolis apletophallus, assembly GCA_030556195.1. NCBI lineage: Eukaryota > Metazoa > Chordata > Lepidosauria > Squamata > Anolidae > Anolis > Anolis apletophallus. Next base: position 115,821,998 of record JARBWK010000005.1, on the reverse strand, counting down.
TTTGCTCATGCCTGGTATAGACAGTCCATGAGTTACAAACATTTGACTTACAAATGACTCATAATTAAAAATAGGGGTGATACAACAGGAAGTGAGAGAAATCTACCTCTAAGAAGGTAAATTCACTCCTGAAAGAGTTATCATGGGGGGAAAGTGACTCCAATGGTGCTTTTTCATAAACTATCACAGAGACACACCATGGCTGTAATTGTTGAATGTTCATTACACCTCAGGTACCACTTTGACTGAAATGGCTCAATTTTATGAAATTCAAGGGTTTGTAGTTTGGTTCAAACTTGGAATTCTTTTCTAGAGATTTCTACTCCACTCCTTGGAGCTCCAGGACTATAGAGAACTCTCCTCACCAAACTCACAAGACTAAGAGTCAAGAACATTGCCAAACTATGAAATGTAGAATTAAACCACAGCAGTTAAAATGCTAGCACACTTTTAGAATTGTGTGGTGTAGATCAGGAGTGCCCACACTTTTTCAGCATGTGAGCTACTCTTTTTAAAAAACCAAGTCAAAAAGATCTACCTTCCGTGTGGCGCACTTTCCACAATTACGTTCCCGCAATGCCCCGCGGGAGGAGCCGGCAGTGGGAAGGAGGGTGGGGGGAGGCATCTGCCTCTAAACAGGGTCTTTAAAGACTCAGTTCAGAAGCAGATGCCTTCTCCCGTGACAGAAGCAGTTCTGGTGCCGGGGGGGGGGGAGGCATCTGCCTGTGCAGTCTCCCTTCCCTGCCTCGAGCAAAGCCGCTTGCCAGGCCCAATCCCTTCGCAATGCCCCGCGGGAGGAGCTGGCAGCAGAAACGAGGGAGCGTGAACCGGGGCCTCAGGAGGCCCTGCCTCGCGCTCCGTTGTTCCCACAATGCCCCGCGGGAGGAGCGCCACGCGGAAGGTGCGCACACACGCACAAGGTGCCCCACGCGCAGGGCAGAAACGCCCCATCTGGCTGCGATCGACCTCCTTTAGACCCGCGATCGACTCTGGTGTATTTATTTGTCACGTTTCTATACAGCGCCTCTCAGCCCGAAGGCGACTTGGAACGGTTTACACAGGCAGTCTCTGCCCTCAATACAACACAGCAACAAGGCAACCCCCCCTAAAACCATATAATAACAAATTAACAATTAAAAACATACAATTGCAGTCTCAGCGTCATGTTGAAATCAGTTTCCATCGCATCATTGTCATTCCATATATCTAATTAAGCCTTATATTACATCAGGAAATGCCTGCTCAAATAGCCAGGTCTTGACTTTCTTGTGAAATGTCAGGAGGGAGGGGGCCGATCTGATGTCTCTAGGGAGAGCGTTCCAAAACCGAGGAGCCACCACTGAAAAGGCCCTGTCTCTCGTCCCCGCCTCTCCAGATGATCTTAAACATCTCGATGGTTCATAGGGAGAGATGTGTTCGGACAGGTAAGTTGGACCCGAACCATTTAGGGCTTTAAAGGCTAAAACCAGCACTGAATTGTGCCCAGTACCAAACTGGCAGCCAGTGGAGCTGGCACAACAGAGGAGTTGTACGCTCTCTGAATGCCGCTCCTGTTATCAACCTGACTGCTGTCCGTTGGACTAGTTGCAGCTTCCAAACAGTCTTCAAAGGCAACCCCACGTAGAGAGCGTTGTAGTAATCTATACGGGATGTAACCAGAGCGTGGACCACCGTGGCCAAGTCAGACTTCCCAAGGTACGGGCGCAGCTGGCGCACAAGTTTTAACTGTGCAAATGCTCCCCTGGTCACCGCCGAAACCTGGGGTTCCAGGCTCAGCGATGAGTCCAGGATCACACCCAAACTGCGAACCTGCATCTTCAGGGGGAGTGTAACCCTGTCTAACACAGCCTGTAGCCCTATGCCCTGTTCAGCCTTTCGACTGACCAGGAGTGCCTCTGTCTTGTCTGGTGTAGATGCATACTTAAATGTCAACTGAAGTTTGTGGTCCGTACATGGAAAACTATATGAATGGGACATCAAGCAGAATGTTATTTTGGGCTTGCCTGTGTAGGGAAGGAACCTGATGAGCCTGCATATTGATTTGCCTATCATATGAGAAAGAAAAAATATGCATGACTTCAGTCCAGGGATCTAATAGGATGCCTCTCATATAAGCAAACCTGGATTCTGAGAACTGCAGAAGATGCCCTTCTTTCACGCTCTCCCGTCATAACTGGGAGCCTTCTCGGTGGCTGTCCCTAGACTTTGAAACTACACTAGGAAGGCTAGAGCAGCCTCCTCCTTGATGCCCTTCCATCAGCAAGCAAAGACTTTAAAAAAATGTAGACAGGCTTTTGTAACTAAAAGCTTTTAAGGGAAGAGCAATAAGTGTGCTGTACAGTTTAAAACTGGGCTGTTTAATTGGTTTGAAATTAAAAATCTATTATTTACATTGTTTTAATATGATTAATAATTTAGTTCAGTTTTATTGTCAACCTTTTAGAAACGCCTAATTATGCTGTTACTAATCAAGTTTCACATTAAAAAATAACTCAATTATTAATCATTTGAATTTATAAGGCACCATATAATGAAATATTATTCCTTGCTCAAACCACACCTGGACTACTTTGTCCAATTCTGGGCACAATTTAAGGGAGTTGTTGACAAGCTGGAATGTGTCCAGAGAAAGGTGACTAAAATCAAGGGTCTGGAGAACAAGCCCTATGAGGAGAGGCTTAAAGACCTGGGCATGTGTAGCCTGCAGAAGAGAAGGCTGAGAGGAGACATGATAGCCATGTACAAATATGTGAGAGGAAGTCATAGGGGGGAAGGGAGCAGGCTTGTTTTCTGCTGCCCTGGTGACTAGAACCCGAAACAATGGTTTCAAGCTACAGGAAAGGAGATTCCACCTGAACTTCCTAACTGTGAGAACTGTTCAGCAGTGGAACACCCTGCTCTGTAGTGTGTTGGAGGCTCCTTCTTTGGAGGCTTTTAAACAGAGGCTGGATGGCCATCTGCTGGGCGTGCTTCTTGACAGTGGGTTGGACTGGATGGCCCATGAGGTCTCTTCCAGTTCTATGATTCTATTATTATTATTATTATTATTATTAAAGCAAAGAAGTGTGCATAGCACACCTTGAAGTGTGGCTTCACACAATCAAAGCATCCCAATCATATGACACCAGCGGCTCTGTCACTATCACGCATCATAGAAACTCAGGCTCAAGTACTATTTTTATTTATTTATTTACATCATTTATATTCCGCCCTTCTTACCCTGCAGGGGAATCAGGGCGCATCACAATGCACATATACAGGCAAACATTCAATGCCATAGACACACAACATATAGAAAGACACAGAGGCAATTCAACATTCCAGCTTCTGGCCACCAGGGGGAGCTGTCGCATTCCCTCACTCTTTCTCTGCGTACTTCCTGGAGCTTATATGGCTTCATACATCAGTTAAATTTAGCCTACTTTCAATGTGGTACCTACATTTCCTACTTGACAGATGCAACTGTCTTTCAGGTTGCAAAGATTGTCAACAATGAGCTACACAATTGGTCGAGAGCTCACCCCAACCCGGGCAGGCCTCGAACTCATGACCTTCTGGTCAGTAGAGATCTTATGCAGTTGACTCCCAGCCAGCTACGTCACATTCCCGGTGTAATATCACATACTGTCCAAAGAAGAAGAGGAAGAGACAAAAATGACTGGTTGAGATGTAATTCCCTATGCCAGGATGTTGTTGGTAAAGTCTCTCAAAATTTGAGCGTGAGAAAATATATGCCTCCTCTTCCTATGAGACATGTTGTTGCTGCTGTTGTGTGCCTTGAAGTTGATTCTGGCCTATATAGGATCTGTCTCCAGTTAATTGCTCCCCATCCACCTTCAAATAGCTGGTGGCTGTGGTGGTCTCCACCCAATGATGGTGGGGATAAAAGAGCTAATTATTCTTGTCCTGGAACATCAGATAATTGTGTCCCTTTAAAGCCCTGGAAAGATGCCCACTTGGCTCCTCTTTGCGGACTGGAAACTCCAGAGACACCCTCTCCCTTTCCTGTTGTTTGGGAGGGGAATCATCCAGGAATTCATCTGTGTGTGTATTTGTATGTGACTGTGAAGGAAGGGAAAGGAGGTGAAAACATTTGGGATTATACTCATCATAAAAATCCTAAGAGTGTGCTGGAAGGAACACATTTTACACATGTTGGAGTCTTAAATTATAGGGTTTAACACTGAAAGGTCGTCAAGGCAATTATGTTTAAAGACAAATTATGCACAAATATACTTGTTTCCATTCAAAACATAGGCAGCAATTATAAACATTGTTTGGGAACTTTCTTGGGGAATCAAAAATGTATGAGTCAAATGTAGAAACTGTAGTTCACAATCAAAAGACTAGAAAATACTACATAAGATCCACAAGCATGTATCATTATCTACTAGTCAAGATCATCCACACCATAATGTTTCTGATTTATACGAGGGTGGGTCAATAAGTCTGTGATTTTTTGAATTTCCTGCCTCTTAACTGAAAGGGCAACACTACTCCTGTCAACAGGCATCTGTCAGTTGACTCCTGTCAAAATCTGAACAAACTGCGTCATTTAGTTTGTGTTTGACAGCCATTGATAGCAGACTACCGCGTGATTTGAGGAGAAAATGGAAAAAAGTGAATTTTGTGTGCTCATTCAGCATTATTTTTTTCGGAAAAAACCCATCACTCAAATCAAGGCTAAGCTTGATAAATACTAAAGGGACTCTGCACCATCAATTTCAATGGTAAAAAAGTTGTTTACTAAATTTCGTTGTGGCCGACAAGCACGGAGGATGCCGAACGTTCTGGACACCCAGTTGAGGTCTCTACACACAAAACAACTGAAAAAATTCACGATATTGTGTTGGCCGATCGGAGATTGAAAGTGCGAGAGATTGTGGAGGCCATAGGCATCTCACATGGCTCAGTGGTTTCAATTTTAAATGATGACTAGGGTATGAGAAAGCTTTCCGCAAGATGGGTGCCGCGTTTGTTCACAATCGACCACAAATGCAATCGTGTGACAATTTTGCAGAAGTGTTTGGTGTTGTTCAACCGCAATATGGAGGGGTTGTTGCGCCGTTTTGTAACCATGTATGAAACGTGGATCCACCTCAACACACCAGAAACCAAACAGCAGTCAAAACAGTGGGTTTCTCGGGGTGAATCGGCGCCAAAGAAGGCCAAGGTGGGTTTGTCAGGCAATAAAGTCATGGCGACCGTTTTTTGGGATGCATGCGGTATAATCCACATTGACTACCTTCAAAAGCGTAAAACAATCAATTGCGAATATTATGCCAACTTATTGGGTTGATTGAATGAGGATTTGGGGGGGGGGGGACAACAACATTTGGCCAAGAAAAAAGTTCTTTTGCACCAGGACAATGCAAGGGTGCACACATGTGCAGTTTCCATGGCAACAATCCATGAATTGGGATACGAATTGCTCCCTCATCCGCCCTATTCTCTGGATTTAGCCCCGAGTGACTATTTCTTGTTTCCAAACCTGAAGAAATGGCTCAGCAGAAAGAGATTTGACTCCAAGAATGAAATGATCTCACAAACAAATACCTATTTCGGTGACCTCGACAAATCTTATTTTTTGGAAGGGATAAAAAAATTGGAGAAATGTTGGACAAAGTGTATAGAGCTCAAAGGAGACTACGCTGAAGAATAACATGATTTTTTATTCAAAAACCTATGTTTCATTCAAAATGTCACGGACTTATTGACCCACCCTCATATGTACAAGCAAAACAGCTGGAGAGTGGAGAAAGTTGACAGGAAAAAACCCTCATCTGAACTGTGGTGCTGGGGAGTGATCTATGAATATCATGGACTGCTAAGAGGAAAAATAAATGGGTCTGAGATCAAATCAAGCCTGCATTCTCCCTAGAAACCAAAATTATTAAACTAAGGCTATTTTGCTTTGGGCACATCATGAGCCAACGTGACTTATTAGAAAAGACAAATGACTGGTAAAGTGGAAGACAGTAGAAAAGGAAGAAGACCACACAGCAGGTGGATTATTTAAGTCAAGAAAACCAGACCCTTGGGTTTGAAATAACAAGATATCCTGGAGGTTTCTCATCCATAGAATCACCCTAAATCGGAGACACCTTGAAGACAAACAACACATCTAAAATGCTCTTAATGTTGACCGAACCTTGCTATATACTGCCCAATCATCGTCAAGCTGCAAAAACATTTCTGCATGTTCAGAATCTAATTTTAAATTTCCGTTTGTGGAGGAAGTGATCTGGGAAATGAAACCAGGCGTGAGGAGAATTCATCTCTCTAACCAGATAATTATAGAATTCAACAACATTGCTACTCAATCAAAGGCCCCTTCTACACAGCTGTATAAAACCCACATTATCTGCATTGAACTGGGTTATATGGCAGTGTAGACTAAGGTCGCTTCCAGACAGGGAAAAAACCCACGACAAAGCGGGTTTTAAAAACCTGCTTCAGTGTGGGATTCTGTCCCCACACCTCCTCCCAAAACACGGGCTCTCCTGAGGGGGGGATGTCTAAATGGCTGACCTCCTTCCTCCACTAGCGGTCTCAGCGAGTGAGGAGGGGTGAGGTGGTCTCCGAGGGCTCCCCATTAATTTGTGGAGTCCCGCAGGGGGCCATTCTCTCTCCTCTGTTATTTAACATCTACATGCAGCTGCTTGCACAGCTGGTGTGGAGTTTTGGGCTTGAGTGCCACCAGTACGCTGATGACACTCAGCTCATTCTGAGGATGGAGGGCAGGCCTGGATCCGTCCCCGATAATTTCCAACGCTGCCTCGAGGCTGTTACTGGATGGCTGCGAGCCAGTAGGTTGAGGGTGAATCCGGCGAAGACGGAGATCTTGTAGCTGGGTCGCCCGGGTGATGGAGATGCCCAGCTTCCGACCCTGGACGGTGTGGTGTTATGCCCATCGCCTTCTGTAAAGAGCTTGGGAGTTCATTTGGACTCCCAACTGACCATGGAGACCTAGGTCTCTGCGGTCAGCAAGTCTGCTTTTTTCCATCTCAGACAGGCAAGGCGGCTGGCCCCCTATCTATCCCGGAATGACCTAGCCACGGTGATCCAAGCCACGGTCATCTCGAGACTGGATTACTGTAACGCACTCTACATTGGCCTTCCTCTGTCGGTGACCCGGAAGCTCAGGCTGGTGCAGAACACTGCCGCCCGACTCCTGTCTGGTTCGCCAGCTGGTAGTCACATACACCTACTTTGCAGGATCTGCACTGGCTCCCAATCGAGCACCGGATCACCTTCAAAGTGTTGGTTCTTACCTTTAAGGCCTTGCATGGCCTGGGGCCAGCGTATCTGAGGGACCGTCTCTTCCCATATTGCCCTACGAGATTGCTATGGTCAGAAGGGACTAATCTCTTGGACGTCCCCTCTGCAAAATCGGCTAGGTTGACAGCAACCCGTAGAAGGGCATTCTCCGTGATTGCACCCACGCTATGGAATGCCCTCCCTGCGGAAACGCGCGCCAAACAGGACTTGCTCCCCTTCAGGCGGGCTTGCAAGACCTACTTATTCCAACAAGCCTTTGACTTGTAGGTCTTTCTATGCGCAGCCCATCCTGTACGTAAATTGGTACCTGTTGTGTTGGATGACACAACAAGGTTTTTAACACTCGCTGTATTTTATTGTGTTTTCTCATGCTATGTTTTTAACTTACAATGTTGTTTTTTATGCGGTTTTATCCGGCGCTGTGAGCCACCCCGAGCCTCCCGGGAGTGGCAGCATAGAAGCCCAATAAATAAATAAATAAATAAATAAATAAATAAATAAAATGCCACTAACTATTGTGATGGCACCCAAACACCCAGAAGCCCCCTCCCCAAGCCCTTAAAATTAAAAAATACTGGGCCGCCATTAAGCTGCTCCGGCAGTCCTTCTGGTGCGTAGAAATGATGCGCCAACAAGTGTGTGTGTGTGTGGGGGGGTGGGGGGAACAATTTTTCCCAAAAGGTTCGTGATAGCTGTAGAGGCTCATTGAGTCCCCACAGGCCAAATATCCCATCAGATTCAGGCCTTTCAGGAAGGCCCAAATCTAATGGGGTATCAAATTAACTCAGGACAAAGCAGGGTTTAACTGCTTTCTCCCGAATTAATTCGCTTTTACCGGACGGGCCATTTGGACACCCAATAGGCCCTGCATTTTGGGGCTGGTCTGGAAGGGCCCTAAGATAACCCAGTTCAAATCGGATTATGTGGATTTTCTGCTTTGGTAACCTGGGTTATCTGGCAGTGTAAAAGGGGCCAAAGCTTTAACTCCTACGAAATAAATGTATTCCTTTTGTCTCTCCTTGGGTGGAAAACTCACCGAAAACCCCACTTTAAAAGGCTCTGGAACTAATGCAGTTCTGAGGGGCGAGTCTACATTATTTTGGCCTATGCCAATATGCCTTGTATCTATTATTGTCAAATAGATATTCAAGATTTTGGAAATAATGCCGACCACATCCCACAAACGTGTGTGTGTTTATGCACATATGCCTTCAAGTTGCCTGTCATCTTATGATGACCACATGATTTATTTATTTATTTATTTATTTATTTATTTATTAGGCTTATTAGCCACCACTCCCAGTGGCTCAGGGAGTGATCCTATGAATTTCATAAGACTTTCTTAGGCAAGGAAAACTAGTTTTGCTAGTCCTCTCCTCTGAAATACAGTCAATAGCACCTATTAATACTTGGATAGTGGCCTCCCATCCAAGTATTAACCAGAGCTGACCTGCTTAGCTTCCATGATCAGACAGGATCTGGTGCCTTCAAGGTATTTAGGAACCTCACTAGATGCAAAATAAAATCCCAGGCTCGTGCACACCATGAAACTACTTTCGGAATTGTTTAGGACACATATCTTTTTGAAAAATAACTTGCTCTTTTTTCTAAATTGGAGAGTTTTGGACAGGGCTTGATATGGGAGCATCGAAGTTGAAGTCATTCAGGTATAGAAAAGATGAGACTATTATAAGTCAGGAAAATTTCAGTTTGAGAGGAAAAAAGGATAAAGCAATGGAAATCGCTCTAATGAGTAACGGCTTATAAAGCACTTTAAGCCCACTCTTTTAGTGCCAAAACAATGACCCAATTTATATACTATCACAGGTGTTTGGAAGTAAATTATTCTGCCTTGTCTGGCTTCATGCCTTTTTGTCTGGGACATAATGCGTGGATCCCGATGTACAGTTTGTACATATGGCTCCTCTTGTTAAGTGTTAATAAGTTACATCGGCCCACCTAATGGAAAACCTCTTCCACACTAATTATTCTAAAAACATCAGGGCTTTGGATACTGCAGCAACCACAGTCCGCCAGGTGCACAGCTTCCTTGCATCCAGTCCTGTTCCTATTTATGTCCAGTTCACTTCGTCAATCACACTACGAACCCTATCCCTCATAAACTGGAGACGAAGGGATAGTACCAAAGTCTAAGCTAACCCACAACATCTTACCTCTCCACATTGATACAAGACCAACTTGGGAATTTGGACACTTAAGGAAAAAATCTTTCAAGCACTTCTCTTTATGGCAATAAAAATATATTAGTAGTAACAACAAAAACAACTTGTTATATTTTCATTATACTCATATGCCCCCATCAGACATGTTTTTTTTCCCCATGCTAGAATGCTGCTGGCACGCTCCCCAGATGGGGTCCATTGGAAACAATAGATCACATCCTCAGCTGCTGCAAGAAGATTGTGCAGACAGACTACAAGCAGAGGCATAACACCATTGATTCATTGGACCTTGTGCTACAAATACCATCCACCTGCAACAAAGAACTGATGGGATCACAAGCCTGAGAAAGTTACAGAAAATGAACACGTCAGACTACTCTGAGACTTCCGAATTCAGACTGACAGAGTTTTGGAACACAATACTCCTGACAGAGAGAGAGAGAGAGAGAGAGAGAGAGAGAGACAGAGAGAGAGAGAGAGAGAGAGAGAGGAGGAGAGAACAACAGCACAGGAAGAAGAGCAAACATCACAGGGAAGCATGTCTGTGTAGGAGGGTGAACATTAGGAAGAACTTCCTGACTGTGAGAGCTCTTCAGCAGTGGAACTCTCTGCCTCAGAGTGTGCTTCCGTCTGGCCGCTCTCTTTCCAGCCGGCTTCCCTGGGGACCGGGCACGTTTTCATGTTTATCTTTACCAACTATTACTACATTTGGCCTTTGGCCTTTCTAGTGACTGTGTATCAACTCTCCTGTTCATTGTTCACCAGTTATATACTGAGTGTATAAATACATTTAAAAACATATTAACTATATGTATTACTGTGTTAGAGTGTCATTTTGTGTCATTTTGGTTGGTGGTGTGCCCCAGGATTTTGTAAATGTAAAAAGTGTGCCGTGGCTCAAAAAAAGTTGAAAAACACTGGTCTAGACCAGTGGTTCCCAAAGTGGGTGGTACTGCCCCCTGGTGAGCAGTGGGGTGATCCAAGGGGGCGCTGGGAGGCTCAGAAGAATTTGAACCCCTGTAAGGGGACGGTGGCATGAGCCAGGCTTGCTTGTCACTTGCAGGGTTGCCCGCTTGCGAGGACGTCCCCGTTGGAAAAAAGAGGCGATACACAGGACTGCAGAATGGGCGGGGTTGACGAGAGGAAGGAGGTGCATGCTGCGGTTTCCATGGCAACGCCTGCCCGGGGATTCAAACTCGCAGGGACACAGTCTTCTTCTCATCAACCCCGCCCATGGTGCAGTCTTGTGTATTGCCTCTTTCTTCCAATGGGGACGTCCTCGCAAGGGCGCCTTGCTTTTCAAGGTGGGTTTTGCTTGTCCAGTGCCGGCCCTTTCTTTTTTCAATGCCATAAAAACAACATGCAATTAAAATAACATTAAAATTAAAATTAAAACACATTAAAACATTTAATTTTATGAAAAAGGTAGAAACATTAATACATATATCTTTCAGTTTAATTGCTATTTTTTAAAAAATACAAATAATTTCTAGGGGGGCGGTGAATATTTTTTTTCTGGAAAGGGGGCGGTAGGCCAAAAAAGTTTGGGAACCACTGGTCTAGAAATACAACAGTCCAACCACTCCATTCCACTTTGCTGCATCGCATCAATTGGTATCTGAGTCTAGTGCAATTGTTTGTTCAGTAAACAGGAAATCAAGCAAGCTGCACACGCAACTGGCTGTTTCATACATTTAATTCCCAAGTCCTGGTGGCAATTCAATATTTTAAGAAAAACGCAAAATGCCATACCTATAAAAAGGTTTATTCTGACTTTCAGACCCCTCCCTCATCAGAAATGTGGTGGGACTAAAGGAAGTCAGAGGTGTGGCTGTTTTTGTGATTTTTGGCTTCTTCATATAAAGGATTTATTCTACCTTACCTCTGCAGGTCAGACAAGGAAGCTTTTGAGAACTTGCAGCATTTCTTAGCAAACATCAGATTTAGTGCCTCCAAATGAATGATACTTTGGATCCTAAATAACACTTGCCATCTTAAAAGTGTGTTAAGGTAAAAATACAGAAGTTGTTCAACTAATGGGAGATTAACAGTGCAATCCTACACACACCTATTCTGAAATAAGTTCCATTGGATTCAGTGGGACATACAGTCAAGTAAATGCACATATTCTGTAGAAAAGCATCATGTAGCATGTTATTTGCAATTCAGTTATCCTACAAAAGACATTTAATTTGGCAATTTATCATGGAATCCACTTAATGACAGAGGTACTCCCGGTCAGTCGTAAGGCCGAACAGGGATGGGGTTACACTCCCCCTGAAGACGCAGGTTCGCAGTCTGGGTGTGATTCTGGACTCATCGCTGAGCCTGGAACCCCAAGTCTCGGCGGTGACCAGGGGAGCATTTGCACAGTTCAAACTTGTGCGTCAGCTGCGCCCATACCTTGGGACGTCTGACTTGGCCAGGGTAGTCCACGCTCTGGTTACATTCCATATAGACTACTGCAATGCACTCTTTGTGAGGTTGCCTTTGAAGACTGTTCGGAAGCTTCAATTGGTCCAACGAACGGCAGTCAGATTACTAACAGGAGTGGGGCTCAGGGAGCATACTACTCCTCTGCTGCGACAGCTCCACTGGCTGCCAGTCTGTTACCGAGCACAATTCAATGTGATGCCTTTAGCCTATAAAGCCTTAAACAGTTCTGGCCCAACTTACCTGTCCAAACGCATCTCCCCTTATGTACCATCTAGGATGTTAAGATCGTCTGGGGAGGCCCTGCTCTCGACTCCGTCCGCATCACAAATGCGTTTGGCGGGGACAAGAGACAAGGCCTTCTCAGCAGTGGCTCCTCGGCTGTGGAATGCCCTTCCCGGGGACATTAGATCAGCCCCCTCGCACTTGGCTGTTTGAGCAGGCATTTGAAAAGGCAGTGTAACTGACATAGGATTGGAATTACTGGATTACGATATTGGATTTTGTTTTATTTGGAGACGAAATGTTGTTTTTATTATTTTCATGTTTTATTTTATTGCTAATGTTTTTAACTGTTTTAAGTGCTGTTTTTAGGATGCTGTTGGCATTCAATTTGTTGCCTTGTGAACTGCCCCGAGTCGCCTTCGGGCTGAGAGGGAGCGGTATAGAGTCGACTTTCCCTTGCTTTTCCCCACTTTCTCAGGTTTGGAGTCAGATAACCCCCGATCCTGAAGACTGACTTCTGGCTCCATTTCCACGTGCTTAGGAAACAGGGCCCTACAGAGTCCCTCTGAAAGTGAAGAACTCCATGGGACTTCCATGGGGCACATTGAAACAAAGCCAGACATCCATCTGATAAAGTTCTATGTTTCATATACACCTTATAGACACAGACTGTATATTAATGATTTTGTGGATGAAACAAAGTTTTTATACACTGATCCAAGGAAAGATGTCATTATCTTAGACATCCATATGGGCAATTTAAGAGCATTTCAGATTTCATGATAAGGGTTACTCAAGCTATACATCTTTCAGAAAGCAGGTATGAATAATAATAATAATTATTATTATTTATACCCCGCCACCATCTCCCCAAAGGGGACACTGGGCAACTAACATGAGGCCAAGCCCAAAATTACAATACAACAAAATAAAATACAAACAAGCAAATAAAAACATCAAAATAAAATACATGAAATAGCAAAATATAAAATAAATAACTTCAAAATCGCATGATAGAGAAATAAACACAGCGTACCTCTGTGTTTTATTTCTCTATCATGAAAAGGTACCTCCGTTCAAATGTTTTGGATTATCCCTTTCCATGTCATTATACCTTTCCATGACAACGCTAACCTGCTCGTGTTGAATCTAGACAAAATTATTATACAGCTTCTCTCACTATATTTTCCAATCAGACCAAAGGTCTCTCTAGGTCAGGGGCGGGCAAACTACGGCCCAGGGGCCAGATGCGGCCCTTTGGCTGATTCTATCCAGCCCTCCTAAGGGCCCCGGCAGGCAGGCAGGCGGGGCAAGGCGAGCGAGCAAGCGGCAAGCGGGCGGGGTGAGAGGGCGAGGCAGGCAGGCAAGCAGAGCGACCGATGGAGAGGGAGGGAGGGAGGGGGAGAAGAGGAGGAGGCCAGAGAGGGAAGGAGGGAGGGAGCAAGCGCCGCTGCCGAGCATCCTTAATAAGTGAACTATACATCCCAGCAACTCCAACTCCCAAATGTCTATTTTCCCCAAATTTCCCCAGTGTTCACATTTGGGCATATTGAGGATTAATGTCAAGTTTGGTCCTGAGTTTCCTATCTTCTCAATGGGGTTTGATCTCTTCCTTTTCCGTCACGAATCTCAAAGGCTCGCTGTCAGGAGGTTTTTAGAAAGGTGGGAACAGGAAGTCATCGAGAGGGAAGCGACCCCAGGGTCATCCAGCCCAACCCCCACGGATACACAATCAAAGCACCCCCGACTGATGGCCATCAAGCCTCTGCATAAAACTCTCCAGAGAAGGGGACTACAAGGAAGCATTATTTTATTTTAATGGTTTTTATTATTATTGTATAAAAATAATTTTAAAATAATAATATAATAATATAATAAATAATATAATGTTATATTATAATTTCAATATATATATATACTATAATATAATAATTATGATATTAATACTAATAATATATGAATATTTCTTGATATATTAATATGTTAATATTAATGATGTGTAATATATAGTAAATATAGTAAGTGATAAATAAATAAATAATGTTGATTAGCATGTAGTTCCGCCTTTAGGTGCGGCCCTCCATAATATTTTTTGGCTCTCGTGTGGCCCCTTGGAAAAAATAATTGCCCACCCCTGCTCTAGGTTATTACAACACAGTATATTTTTATATAGTGCACACTGCTGATGTTTAGAAGTCACATTGTTCCAACTCCACTGGATACACAGAGCTCATCAAACCATTATCTGAGTTGCAGCCTACGATATATTACAACAACACCGCAAATGAATACGCCAACATGAGTACTTGGAACATAGAGTTACTGCGCTCAACAGCTTTTATCTGTTATCTGTTGTTCTTACTGTTCTTATAAAATTCAGCACATGTTATCTCAGTAAAGTTAAAGATCATTCAAGACTTGGTGATACTGTTCCCAATAGCCACCAGGCTTTTGTTTTAATCTTTGGGGTTGTTTTTTTTAAAAAAAGGAATTACTGTTGCTTTCTAATGGATTAACCAAACGTCAATGATCTTTTGTTTTAAGTGTTTAAAGCAGTCTTTCTCAACCGGTGTGCCTCGGCACACTCCTGTGCCGTGGCGAAGCTCTTGGTGTGCCGCCAGAAAAGCTTTCTGGCCCCCTTCCTTTCCCCCCTCCTTTTGCCGCCGCTATTATTTTTGTCGCTATTATATTTGTGGAGAGGTGCGCAAGTGGGCGGCTCCAAAATGACGCCGCGTCATTTTGGAGCCGCCCATTGGACTCCTCTCCACAAACAAACAGCAGCATGCAAAGGAGGAGAAGCCCCCTTCCCCCCTCGGCTCCAAAATGACACTGCGTCATTTTGGAACTGCCCACTTGCGCCGATCCTTTTCGTCTCCTTTGAGCCGAGCGCCCGTTCACGTGGGCGGCGTGGCGGATGTGTCCTACCCTTTCCCTCTCCTCCGCCTCCTCTGTGCTGTGGAGGAGAGGGGAAGGGGCTGGGACACATCCGCCACGCCGCTTGGCTTGGCTCAGGAGCAAGGACAAAGAGGATCGGATCCTCTTTGTCCTTGCTCCTTGAGCCGAGCACCGTTCATCTGGTTGGCATGGCGGATGTGTCCCAGCCTCTTCCCCCTCTCCCCCGCAGCACAAAGGAGGAGGAGGCAGAGGAGACGGGGAAGGGGCTGGGACACATCCGCCATGCTGCCCAGATGAACGGCGCTTGGTGACCCAGATCCCGGCTTGGCAAGATGGCAGCGCCCATTTGTGCAGGCGAGGCGGCGGAAGCGGGCCTGGAGCTGGGCCTGTTCACAGAGGCCTTCCCGGCGCGTGTGTGCCAGCCTGCCAGCCGGCATACAACAGAGGGGTTGAGCAAGAGAGCGCGCGCGAGGGGGGGGCTTGCTTCGGCGTGAGGCGGGGGCCATGGGGGCACGAGCCTGCTGCCCTCCCGGCTCTCCTTCTCCTCCTGATCTTTCCCCGGGCGTGAGTAGTGTTTGTATCATTTTGGTTTGTGGTGTGCCCCAGAATTTTTTTAATTTAAAAAGTGTGCCGCGGCTCAAAAAGGTTTGGGAAACACTGGTTTAAAGAAAGAGGAAGAAAAAGTAGAGAAGAAAGAGACAGAGAAGAAAGCTGAGAGAAAGAGGGGAGAAAAGCAGAAATAAATTGTAATTTTAATAAGAAATAAAATGAAAGGAACTGATATTTAGTAACTGGTAACCCCCCATATGTTCTTATCTCCTATCTCTCTCTTTTATTTTAAATTTCATTTATAATCCGCCCTTCTCTACCCCCGAAGGGGGACTCAGGGCAAAGGGCAACAATTCGATGCCAGATACACAAGTACAAAACAACAACATATCAATTACAACAACAGATTAAAATTAGTTAAGTATCAAAAACAACTGCATAATCCCCATTCCACATTAATAGAATGTCCAAGTCAATCCGCAGTCCGCTTCTACAACATTTTCATTACTCAATTGTCTGACCGCTGCTCCACATCAACCAAACACCTGGTCCCAAAGCCACGTTTTAAATTTTTTTCTAAAGGAAAGGAGGGAAGAAGTTTATCTTATTATCTGGGGATCGAGTTCGACAGGCAAGGGGCCACCACCGAGAAGGCCCTGTCCCTTGTCCCCACCAAACGTATTTGCAACGAAGGAAGGATCGAGAGCAGGCCCTCTTATCTTTAATCTCCTATCAAATCCTGCCTAGAATCTAATGGTGAGGGATGATGGATGCCCACAGGTTGACCATTCCTGATATAAAGTAATGTGGATATTATTATTCTGGATTGTGTTTGAGATTCAAAGACTTGGGTGTCTTCTACACTATATCACAGGATCTGATCCCAGATTATCTTTTTATCCCAGATTCTCTGGCAGTGGAGACTCACATAATTCAGTTCAAAGCAGATAACCTGGGATCAGACCCTGGGATATAAGGACAGTGTAAAAGGGGCCTTTGTTTAATCCGGTGGCAAATGTTGTCCTCTAGAAATAACAACATTCAGTACAAGTCTTTAAAAAGAAACTATCTCTGATTAGTTAAAAAACAAACGTTCTCGAAACTTCCTTTTCAATGTGTGTCTATGCCGCTTCCCCAGAAGAAAGCCCTATTCAAAACCTTTTCCATAGACTTTGTGTGTGTGTCTGTCTGTGTGTGTGCAGGCCTAGGGGCACAGCTGAGGGGGGCGCCAGATCCGGACCCCCAATTTTTTTAAAAAAATGTCTATCTTCGGGCGCTTCTGCGTGCTATCCACGCCCCCCCCGCCCCCCCCCCCTTTGCTGCACTCCCCCTTGGCTCCTTTCCCAGGTTGCCGGCAGCGGGGCTTCCCTTTCTCCTCCGCGACACGCCCGGCTTCTTTGACTGGCTAATAGTCTTGACAACTTGGCGTGTCTTCAGAAGGAGGAGTGCAGCCCGAGTGACGTCACTCCCTCCGGGGGCGGGCCCCGAGCGACGTCTCTCCCTCCAGGGGAGGGGCCCGAGCAACGTCTCTCCCTCCAGGGGAGGGGCCCGAGCAACGTCACTCCCTCAAGGGGGCGGGGCCTGAGTGGCGGCACGCGAAATGGGGTGTAATTCCAAAGTCTTAAAAAAGGTCTTAATCTGGCCCTCTGTGTGTGTGTGTGTGTGTGTGCCAGGAGCGATTTGAGAAACTGCAAGTCGCTTCTGGTGTGAGAGAAAAATTGGCCATCTGCAAGGACATTGCCCAGGGGACAGCTAGATGTGTTACCGTCCTGTGGGATGTTATTCTCATGTCCCTTCATGAGAAGCTGGAGCTGACAGACAGGAGCTCATCCTGCTCCCCGGATTTGAACCGCTGACCTTTTGAGCAGCAGTCCTGCCAGTACAAGGATTTAACCCATTGCACCACCTGGGGCTCCTATACACATGGAAGTGAGGGTGTCACTAGTCGCTAATCCTAAATAATCACATAGCTTGGAGGTAATTTCGGCAGCAATCTTGATCCTGGGAATACACCCCATTAAACTCAGTGTGGATTACTTATATACCATAAGTTGAATTGCTGTGTTCAATGCCTTTTGTGACTCCCTCTTATCAACACAAGTTTTGTTCCAAATCTTTCACAGCATCCAGTTCAAACAGCTCTCTGTCTCTTTCTGTCTCTCTCTCTGTCCCTATATATCAGTTTCACAATCAAGACTGTTCTGACAAGAAGGAGAACAAAAATATTTATGGAATACGAATTTCATTAAAATGATCTGTCTTTCCAACGAGACAGTCTTAAGATGTATTCCCTGCTTTGATTAAAATCCCTGGAGCGACAAGCAACTGAAATATCAGTTGAGAAATCGGCAGAATGTGTATGAGTCTCCAGTAGAAATGAAACTGTAACTCAAAAACCCTCAACTTGTTTATTGAGGAGCATCTCTTGGTGATTTCAAGGGGAATTATTCAACAAGGTTTGTTCTCAATGTGCTCAGGATTGTGACCTGACAGCACAACCCTTTATGTCTTTACTTACAAAAATGCTGCACAAAGTTCAATGCAGTTTAATGAGCAGGGGTGCTCATTAGGTAGATCGCGATCTACTGGTAGATCGCGTAGGGTGTCCTGGTAGATCGCAGGCAGGGCGGAAGGCTCAGTCCCACCCCGCAGGCTCCCGATGCCGCCCAGGTGCTGCTGGCCAGTCAGCGTGGCAGCGGCGTGACCGGCGTTGCTATGGCCCATATGGGAGCCATACACGGTGTGTATGGATCCCATGCCATTTCCGCCACCACCATGATGTCATGCACACCGTTTTCCTGTTTTGTGTGTGTCAACTGTAAAATAGGATGTGTGGAAGGGCCCTGGCAGAAGGAGGTTGGATTGGATGGCCCTTGGAGGTCTCCTCCTATTCTAGGAACCCATTGTTGTTACTATTATTACCAGAGGCTGAATGGCCATCTGTGAGGAATGCTTTGATTGTGTTTTTCCCTTATGGCAGAAAGAGGTTGGACTGGATGGCCCTTGGAGGTCTCCTTCTACTCTAGCAACCTGTTGTTGTTGTTGTTACTATTAGTAGTAGTAGTAGCAGAGGCGGAATGAATATCATCATCATCATCATTATTGTGAATAAATTCAGGGGCTTATTATAGTCACATTTAGTTGAATTCAGTCTTAAAATATATTATACTAGCTGTACCCGGCACGCGTTGCTGTGCCCTATTTTGGAGATGCGAGGAAGTCTGAGTATGTAAGGGTTGGAGTTGTTGTTAGTTCTGGTGTTGTTGGGGTCATGGCTGTGTTGTTGTGGGTTGTTTTGGTGGTTGGGATGTTGGAGTCCTGTGGAGTTGTTGTTGTGTGATGTTGCTGGTGTTCTGCATAGCTTGTGGATATACAATGTTTTTTGTCTTTCCATCCGCTGTGTTGATGTAGAGGTTGATGCGTGTGTGGGTGGGTACTTTGGAAGTGAGTGGAGGTACTTGAAATCCCATTATCCATGGTGTGTCCTCCTCTAATCTGCAGTCGGATGGAGTATGGGTCATGGGGTGCATTGTTTACCAAGTTTGGTCTTTATCGGTCTTGGTTTTTGGACACAGTGGTCTGTGGGGAATGATGGGTTTTGAAGTACTACAAATCCCATTATCCATGGAAGTACTTCAAGTCCCATAATCCATGGTCCACCCTCCTCCAAACTGTAGTAGAATGTAGCGTGGGTCATAGGGGCTCGGTGTGGCAAGGTAGGTTACTGTAAATTCAGGCCATACACAATGTCCCATGAGCTGAGGCCTAGTGAGGAACAGCAAGTTAATGAAGCCTTACTGTCAATTCAGGCCATACACAATGTCCAATGAGCTGAGGGCTAGTCGGGAGAATCAAGTTAATGAAGCCTTACTGTCAATTCAGAGCGTAAACAGCATTCCATTAAGTGAGGCCTAGTCAGGGAAATTAAGTTAATGAAGCCTTACTGTCAATTTTGGGCGTGGTCTGTGATTTGTAGGGGTGTAAATTTGCTGTGGGAAGTGAATTGGGTGTTTGTGTTTGTGCCTTAGCCCTTTGCCTTATCCTCCTCTGACAGTTTATTATGGGTCGGAATGTTCATGTTGGCTGGCCAGTACAGGAGTTATGCAAATCCGCCCTTATTGGCAGCCAATCATGTTGTCAGAATGTAGAGGCTGGGAGAGTCGTTGGCAGCCTCAGAGGTTGCTGGGAAATGTAGTTTTTTTACTCGTTTTGGGGGCCTTTTAGGTTTTGGGGGGGAACGTTTCTTTGCTACAAACGTACCTTGTCTGAGGCCTATTTCTGTTGGCAAGTTTGGTGTCTCTGCATTGTAAGGTTTCTCTGTTTGGGACGGTCTTTCCATGACGACTCTTCCTTTATATATATAGATGGCTCTCACTGAAATATATTTCCAAATATTTTGCTTTTATGGCTCTCTGAGTAGTGGGTAGGTAGATCATTTTGATGTGGTTGTTTTATAAGTAGCTCACATGCTGAAAAAGTGTGAGCACCCTTGCCCCAAAGGCACCAGATTTGGCCTGATCCTGAGAGCTCAAATGGGGCGACTCTGGTTAGTACATGGATGGGATGCCATCAGTGAATACCAGGTGTTGCAGGCAATATAGGAGAAGAAATTGAACAAAATAATCCCTGAGTATAAAGCCCGACTGCTCATTGGAGGGAAGGATAGTAGAGGCAAAGATGAAGTACTTTGGCCACATCATGAGAAGAAAGGAAAGCTTAGAGATGACAATTATGCTGGGGAAAATGGAAGGAAAAAGGAAGAGGGGCCGACCAAGGGCAAGATGGATGGATGGTATCCTTGAAGTGACTGGCTTGACTCTGAAGGAGCTGGGGGAGGTGACTGCCAACAGGGAGTACTGGCGTGGGCTGGTCCATGAGGTCACGGAGAGTCGGAAGTGACTGAATGAATGAACAACAACATTCCTTGCCTTAAAAAACTTTTGAAATTCCTAGAGTTGATATGAGACAATGGGCAATTTGAAGGCACATACACAAGTTTGCAGATTGCAGCCTTTATTTTCTTAAATAAGAATTTAAGGATTATATCAGAGCTTGGAAAATTACTTTTTTTAGGGAGGGGGGTTCCAAGTCCCAAGATCCCCTAGCCATCATAACAATTTGAGTTGATGTCCAAAAATGTTGTAACCTTTTCAAGACCTGAATTATTCCCTTTTCATAAATACCCAAAAAGCAACAGTCCCTGTTTTCCTCATCCTGAAACAATTGTGCCCTTTTAGTGAAACTGAATGCCTGCCAGCAACTAGTCTCCCCCCCCCCCATTTTCCATTTAATATTTTGGCTGCAATCCTTCGTATAGTTAAGCTGCTGAAATGATTTGACTTCAATGGCTGACTTGAATTAGATTTTAAGCTGCCCAACTAGGGCAGCGTGGCGGCTCTGCTGAACTCACAAAAGTGGTGGCAATCAGGGCCATTCCACAATATTGCATGACAAGGCACCGTAGCAGAGAGAGCTAAAGATAAGCCGCAGAAGGAAACCTTTTAGTGTATCACTTTGCGTGTATCATTTTGTGTGACGGTTAGTACCTTTCCACAGAGAATACATGTGATCCCCTGCCTGCTTCAGCAACAGTAACTATCTGGTCTGCTATGCAAGGTAAATACAAGTATTGCTAACCCAAGGTCCAAAGTATTCTATGCATTGTTGACAAATCAACCAAGTTAATTTCAAATGTATGCATTCCTGTTATCAGATAAAAGGTCTGACTCATATTTAGTATCTTTGGATTCTTTCAATCAGTGGTTTCTTCCTTATGGGATGCCGGTCCACAGCTCTCCAAATTTCTAAACTTTATCTTGGGGTTTCTGAGGCTCAAAGTCCAAAAAAACCTGAAGGACTAATGTTTGGGAACCATGGCTCTAAACCAGGGGTGGGCAACCTACGGCCCGTGGGCCAGATGCGGCCCAGCAGCCGATTCTGTCCGGCCTGGGGAGAAGGGTGTCAGGGGTGGGGCCAAGAAGAAGGGGTGCCGCTGCCGCCATCCCATCACGGGCTCTGTGGGGCCTATGTCGGCAGACAGGCCGGAGGAGTGGCGGCTTTGGAGTGCCTGACATCCCTGGAGGCGATCCGGGCCTGCAGCGGGAGCACTCGGCGACCTGTGGGGGCTGATCGTCCTGGCGGCCTGGAAGACTTGATCGTCTTCCGGGTCTCCAGGTCGAATAAGCCACCTCAGATTGCCGACTACTCCCCCTGCAGGCCCGGGGATGGCAGGCACTCCATAGCAGGGCGATCAGCTGGGGAACGGCTGGTGGCGAGAGCGGGCGGTGGCCTGCAGCCTCCGATCGCCTGCTGCTCTGCTTTGCTGCGGTGGCGGCTGGGTCTGCTTTGCCATCCTCTGGGCTGGGTCCATTGGGTTATTCCATCTTGGGATCCTTCCTCTCTTAAGGATGTCAGCCTTCATCTTGGTTCGCACCTTGTCTTCTTGAATTTAATTTAATTTTAGTGGTTTTATTATTATTTTATAATAATAATATTATATTATAATATAATAATGTTATATTATATTATAATTTCAATATATTATAATGTCTATATATATACTATAATATAATAATTATGATATTAATATTAATAATATATGGATATTTCTTGATATATTAATATGTTAATATTAATTATGTGTAATATATAGTAAATATAGTAAATAAATAAATAAATTATGTAGATTAGAATGTAGTTCAGCCTTTAGGTGCGGCCCTCCATAATATTTTTTGGCTCTCGTGTGGCCCCTTGGAAAAAATAATTGCCCACCCCTGCTCTAAACTAAGTGTCTCCAAATGAAGGCCAGATGTGACCCTCAAGGTCATTTACATGGACCGTACCCTAAACCTTAGACTTAGAGTTGCCCTAAGTATGAAATGACCTGAAGGCACAGAATAACAAGAAATCGAATTGACTTGACTATCTCATCAGCCAAAAGCAAGCCCACACTTCCTACTATAGACCCCACAACAGTCTGCGAGACTGAGAACGGACTCTCGGTTTTAAAAGTTTGAGGATCATGTGTAAGGACTTCATCCCACACAGTCTTCTCTCCTTTTCCCTGTGCTGCCGAAATGGAATCCCATGGAGACCATTACTTGACACAAGGCCACTTCCGGTGTTTGCCACTGGGACTCTGTCACAACATTGCAGGGAAATGCGGGAAAGGCTTCGTTTTCAGGAGCCAGGTGCTACCCAACTCCCAATGACAGAATACAAAGAGAAGCAGGGAAAAGTGGGGAAAGAATGTGGGATGGCTGCCATCCCTGAAGATGGAAAGGCATGGGACCTCAATGGTAGGGACCGCGGTGGCGCAACGGGTTAAACCGTTGAGCTGCTGAACAGGTGGTAGTTTGAATCTGCAGGACAGGGTGAGCTCCCCCTGTTAGCCCCAGCTTCTGCCAACCTAGCAGTTCAAAAACATGCAAATGCGAGTCGATAATAGTTACTGCCTCATCAGGAAAGTAAATAGCATTCCATGCAATCATGCCAGCCACCTGACCTAAGGGGCATCTATGGACCACCCTACAGAGCCAGAGATGAAGGGGAAGCCTTTACCTTTATCTGTGTGTATCTGTGTTTCATTGTTTCAAGGCACTGAATGCTTGTCTTGTGTCTGTATATGCTGGAATCAGCATTGAGTCCCCTCAGGAAGATAGAGTGGAATACAAATAAATTATTATTATTTGAAACACAAGATTAGTACACAGCAAACAAGATCAATATGCTGGCTGTTGTATTGAATCACATGTCGGACACTTCCCAAGTGTCTCGGACTGTGTGATGTTTCGATGAATAATATGTGCAGATCCGAGTAGGGTAGCCTTTTGAAGCTGACAGAAGGTAATTTCGTCAGCGCCAATTGTGTTTAAGTGCAGGCCAAGGTCTTTAGGCTCTGCACCCAGTATGCCAATCACCACTGGGACCATCTTTACTGGCTTGTGCCAGTCATTATTATTATTATCATCAGCAGCATCAGCAGCATCAGGGAAGGAAAGAAGATGGTTCCCTCTGCTTTTCAACAACTAAACACTGGGTAAGTGGAAAGAAGACCCAATAGCAGTAAGGTAGTAATGCCGTCGGCATTCCTATCCATATCTTGGAAGCCTTGAAAGTGGTCTTCGCGTCCACCTTACTTCCGCGATTTGCAACGTATTTACTACAGTGTTGCCTTATGACCTTTTCTAACTACCAGCAACACCGAAGCATTCGCCGGCAGCGTCTACTCTACACAAGGAGCATTTGGGCTTCTCTCCTTTTTGGTTTATTTGGGGCAATTGTTCCTTTGAGGACTAAAATCTTTGCCTTCTTATGGATACATCATGCTCTCCGGACTTCCGTTAGAGAGCTCATATGGACAAGAACTCTACAAAGGAGCATATTCCTTGCCCTATGGACTGTGTAGACCGTGTATGCTACTGACTGGTATCGTATGTGCGAAACTTGAACATTGTGTTGAACTACATTGTGCTGTTATTATAATATAATTACTGTATTACTACCTTACTGCTATTGGGTCTTCTTTCCACTTACCGAGTGTTTAGTTGTTGTATACAGCCCTTGTGTTTTTCTTTCCCTCTGCTTTTCCCCACTTTCATGTGATGAGGTCCTAAGCCAAAGCTACAAGCTCATGAAATCACATTAAATATAGCCCAGATTTGCTTCTGAAACCATGATTTGCTTCCAAGCTAGGGGCTGAAACCACACTACAAATCTTGAGTTTAGTCCTTGCCTCTGCTATGAATGAAGCAGAGCTACTGTAAACATTAAAAGTAGATCATGCATATAAAATGCTCTGAATACACGAGAGTGCTCTCAAAAATATTAAGCATCACTACTAAAGGAAAGAGATTTCTCACGATATCCCTTTTAAGACAGAAAAGCCTCTCCACCTATATGAGCAGAGGTCAATATACAGTGGGCTTTTGGTGTCCACTGCAGTTTGGTTTCAGGACCCACCGCTTATATACCAAAAACCATAGATGCTAAAGTTTAATTCCAAACAATGGCATTGTAAAATCGTGCATTGTATATAAAATGGCAAAACCAAGGTTTGCTTTTTTGGAAGGACATTTTTAAAAATTCAAGCTAAGGGTGATTTAATCTGTGAATAAATAATTTGTGAATATGGAGGGCTAACGCTCTGGTTACATCCTGAATAGACTACTGCAACGCTCTCTACGTAGTGTTGCCTCTGAAGACTGCTCGGAAGCTGCAATTAGTCCAACGTTCAGCAGCCAGGTTACAAACAGGAGCGAGGCACAGGGAGCATACAACTCCCTTGCTGCGCCAGCTCCACTGGCTGTCAATTAGCTACCGGGCACAATTCAAAGTGCTGGTTTTAACCTACAAAACCCTATACGGTTCTGGCCCAGTTTACCTGTCCGAACGGAACCATCAAGGACATTAACCATCAAGGACATTAAGATCCTCTGGAGAAGCCCTGCTCTCGGTCCCACCAGCTTCGCAAGCGCGACTGGTGGGGACAAGAGCAGGGCCTTCTCTGTGGTCGCCCCTCGGCTGTGGAACTCTCTCCCAAGTGATGCTAGATCTGCCCCCTCTCTGTTGTCCTTTAGGAGGCTGGTGAAGACTTGGATGTGGAACCAAACCTTCCCAGAATAGGCTGAGATTGGCTATTGTCTGAATGAATGGCCACGTTTACAGATTGAGTGGAATTGTTTTAGTGGCGATGTGGTTTTATGCTGGGTTTTTATGTATTTTAATATGTTGTTGTAGTTGTTTTTAAATTGTATAGCATTGAATTTTGCTGTAAGCTGATCTGTGTCCCTCGATAGAGGTGAGAAGGTCGGGGTACAAAAGTTTTAAATAAATAAATAAATAATGGTAATGTCACAAAAGTCGTCCTTTAAAAAGTAATGTGGTGAATTAACACATTCAGAAAAATTATCTTGGAACAAATAATAATAATAATAATAATAATAATAAATTTCTAGACGGATTCAGGGCGGTTTACACACATACAAAATGGCAAACATTCAATGGCACAATTAAATCACACAATATCGGAAGATGAAAGATAAAGCATTTCTAGTATGTGACATTTAAGTAAATTTCAAGATTACAAATGTAACTTGTTTTGAACCACCATTCACTAGCAGTGGCTATGTTAGTAGGGAAATTCTGGGAGTTCCATCACAACACGATAGTGTTTCCAAGCTCACACGTCTCCAGAAATGTTAAGGACCTAATTAAACTCAAATGCAATTGCTCTGGAAATACACATGCATGGAACTGATACTGCACTGAAAACAATACTCATGAAACATGGGTAGGAAACATGTAGCCTGACCAATGTATTGGGTTGCAACTCCCAGCATTTTTTTATTTATTTATTTATTATTTCGATTTATATACCACCTTTCCCAAAAAGGCTCAGGGTGGTTCACAACAATGAATACACAACACAACGTAGTTAAAAACAGAATAAAAACAGATTAGGACCAGAATGGAAAGCACACCTTAGAGATTAAACAGCAGGTGGAACAGGGTGGTCTTACAGGCCCTCCGAAAGGCCTGTAACTCCGTTATTGCTCATGCCTCTACCGGGAGGGCGTTCCACAGGGTAGGCGCTACTACAGAAAAGGTGCGCTGCCGAGTCGATGACAATCGGCAAATATTGAGTGATGGATAGGTTTTGGTCCATGAACCGTAGTCGTCTCTGGGGAATGTGCAGGGAGAGGCAGCCCTTCAGATACACTGGCCCCAGACCATGCAAGGCCTTAAAGGTTAACACCAGCACTTTGAAGGCAATCCGGTACTCGAAGGGAAGCCAGTGCAAACACTGGAGGACTGGTGTGATGTGGCATGTTAGTGTCACTCCAGCCAGCAGTCGAGCCGCAGCGTTTTGCACCATCTTCAGTTTCCGGATTACCGACAAAGAAAGGCCAATGTAAAGGGCATTACAGTAGTCCAGTCTCGAGATGACCGTGGCCTAGATTACCGTTGCTAGGTCATCACCAGAAAGGTCGGGCGCCAGCCGCCTTGCCTGGCGCAGATAGAAAAACACTGCTCTGCTCACGGTGGAGACCTGAGCCTCCATCGTCAGCAGAGGGTCCAGTTGGACCCCCAGGCTTTTAACCAGCGGCGACGGACTAACCACCACACCGTCCATTATTGACAGCTGGAGCTCCCCCGGACGACCCAGCCACAGGACCTCCGTCTTCGACGGGTTCACCTTCAACCTGCTGGCCCGTAGCCACTCAGTCACGGCTTCCAGGCACTGATGGAAATAATCGGGTACAGAGTTCGGCCGGCCTTCCATCCTCAGCACTAGCTGGGTGGCATTAGCGTACTGATGACACTCCAGACCGAAACTACGCACCAGCTGGGCAAGTGGACGCCTATACTGTAGATGTTAAATAATAGAGGAGAGAGGATAGCCCCTTGGGGGACCCCACAATTAAGGGGGACCCTTTCCGAGGCCATCCCTCCCCTCTCCACCCGTTGTCCCCGATCTTGGAGAAAGGAGGCCACCCATTCCTGATCATTGGTATGGGTATGGGTTGCTAGGAGTTGCAGTCCAACATCTGAAGGTATTCACATTCTTTATGCTGACATAAAACATACACAGTATTTAAAGGACAGACCTGCAGGAAAGGGCAAAAATTATAATTCAGTGGCAGAGCACATACTTTGCATACAGAAAGTCCCTCCAGTTGAAGCTGGAAATACCCTTATGTGAAACCATGGATCGGCAAAGATAATACTCAGAATTCTCATAAATGTACTCCTCCCACAAAAGAGAATATTTCCCTAGCTTTGTACACAACTAGACAAAAATTATCCATGAGCTGGCTGTCAACAGAAAGACACGCAGGAAGTTCTGTGCAGAAATAGCTGTATGTGGCAGCAACTTAAAAACAACAGAAAAAAGAGGAAATGATTCACAAGTTGCCGCTTCTATTCCAGTTCTATATAAGTGAATGTGCTTCAACACCAGATATACTTCAGAAACTGGCGTGTCGGTGCAAACTAATTTTGTGTACTACAGAAACAGATGACCAGCTCTTTAAAAATATACCTTTATGGATAAGAACTCCCAGAATCCACAAGCCGAATGGTATATAAGCTGGACCTTGAAAAGCAATACCTTTTTGGATGACAACTTCCAGAAACACTAGCCAGCAGAGCCATGGTACTTAGGTAATCTGGGAACTTAGTCCAAAAAAAGGCAATTTGGCATGAATGAACAGTGAGTTCTAGAATGTCATCCACTTTTACATTTCCTTCTCAAGGGTCAAAATGAATGAAATGAAACTATTTTCCTATCACTCTTTCTACAATGAATCCCATTCACTTTGGGATGCCCTACCCAAAGGCCTGGCAATGCTGCATGGGTAAGGCGACAACATACTAACAAGTCATCAAATCCCAAAGACACAGATGGGAGTTGCATGCAGACTTTTACAGGGTACTGCGTGGGTATTCGGCCTCCCTCACTCCCCTCCAGCCCCTAGAAACCTTCATTTTTTCCCACATCTCTCCCAAAAAGGTTATTTAACTGAAAATATACTTGCAGCCATGATGGTGCAACGGCCAAGCTGCAGAACTTGCTGACTGAAAGGTCAACGGTTCAAATCCATGGGACAGGGTGAGCTCCCATTGTTAGCCCCAGCTTCTGCCTACCTAGCAGTCTGAAAACATGCAAATGTGAGTAGATCAATAGATACCGCTTCGGTGGGAAGGTATTGGTGCCCCATGCAGTCATGCTGGCCACATAACCTAGGAGGTATCTACGGACAACGCCAGCTCTTATGCTTAGAAATGGAGATGAGTGCCACCAAAAATGGTCCTCCAACCCGCACAATTTATTTGATTTATTTTATTACTTCATTTATATTCCGCCCTTCACACCCCGCAGGGGACTCAGGGCGGATTACAATGTACACATTGAATTGAGGCACACAAACACAGAAGACAGACAGAGGCAATTTAACATCTGGCCACCAGGGGGAGCTGTTGCACTCCTTCATTCCTCAGCTTGTTTCCTGGAGATTTTTTTTAATGGCCTTGTAAATCAGTTAAATTTAGCCTCCCACTAAGTGGTACCTTAATTTCCTACTTGACAGATGCAACTGTCTTTCCTACTTGACAGATGCAACTGTTGTCGACCTTGCAAAGGTCGACAACAGGCTACACAATAGGTCGAGAACGCACCTCGACCCGGGCAGGCCTCGAACTCATGACCTACTGGTCAGTAGAGATCTTATGCAGCTGACACCCAGCCAGCTGTGCCACATTCCCGGTGCAATGTGGGATGGTAATCCTTTGGAACAATTAAGACCCAAATGAGCGTCCAAATAGCTGTTCTATAGTCCAATGGTCAGCAAATTATTGCTTGCCAGCTGTTTCCAACTACAATTCTGATCAATTCCTGCCATCCTAACAGCTGGCCTTGACTTATGGGAGTTGTAGCTCAAAACATCTGGAGCAGGTCACCAGGTTGCTTCCTTCTGATGCAATGTGTCTCTTAACTGCCTATCCTCTTAGGTTATCCATCGGTTTTGTCATTTTTGGAAAAATGATGCCATAACGTTTTGGGTAATGAAAATCTCCATAACCTTTTGGAAAATGGCATTCATTAACATTTTGTAAAATCAGGAATATCCCTGAGAAAAGTTAAAAACTCACTTGAATCAACCTCTTTAGTGGTAAAAATCCACTAGTATTCATGCAAGGCAATTACGGTTCTCAGCTGTTAAACTGATATACCTAGATATCTCTTTGAACTGTTAGGGACAAACATATGCCGATGCACAAAAAAACATATATAGCAGAGTTTCGGAAGTGTTATTTCAGTTGCACCCCAAAAAAATCTACTCTCCCTTAAAACATCTTGGTTTAAATCATGCTCTCAAGAGACCAAAAAACAAAGTTGTCCTCGTTAAACTGACATACGGTAGTTGGTTTACTCACAAATTTCATGTATTCAGCATACAGACACATTGCATAGCAATCCAGTTACAGATAGGATTTGAAGTTGTTTCTCTGTGCAGATAACACAGGGCGTCTTTCTTACGATCAACAGCCCAAAGTTCAAAGCATCTCTCTGTTCTGAGAATCTAATAATCTTCTGTTTCTACAGACTTCTAAAGCATACTGTTTCTACTGACGTCTAAACTGTACTGTTTCTAAAACGGAGTCTGAGTCCTGAACAAGGCCCAGATCTGATCACATGATCTGCAGCCCCTCTCACAACATAGAGTCAAGGAAAACTGCATACCAATACACACATATACAATACAGTAAGGAATCTGAATGATCCACATAAGAAATAACTAGTGGAGGGTTGGTTGTAAAAGGTTGCTATTTCCAACAGTCATCTCGCTGTACAAGGTACATTCAAATTATAGGAACACGGGTAAAAATGTATCAAAAATGTCAAAAAAAATTAAAATAACCTTACTATGCACAAACATCTGCCTTTTATGGCAAAGCAGCGGCTTGCTCTGAAACTAGGTCAAAACTATACAGTTCAGATATTTAGAGTGCAGTGGGCCTTTAGTATATGCTGAGATTTGGTTCCAGAATCCTTTGTAGATACCAAAAATATATACACGCATACACACATCTATCTATCTATCTATCTATAAATATAATAAAAGTCAGTGTTTGTATGTATGTATGTATGTATGTTTGCGGAGGGCGGATATGTGGCAGCGTTCCGATTGGTTGCCACTGTGGGATTATTTGCATAACGCCTCTGATTGGCCAGCACCACCAACATTCCAACACTCTAAAGTGCCAGAGGGGGATAATGAAAAGGCCTGAGGCAGTCAGGCATGGTGGGAGTTTAAGGCCAAAACACTTTGCGGCCCCCAACAATGACAGAACAAGACCAAACTTGGCACACAGAACCCCCAAGACCCCACTCTACATCCTGGTGCAGTTTGAGGGAGGATGGAACATGGATGACGGGACTTGCAGTACTTTAACTCACTTACTTAGAGCACGGTGGCCCACACCTATGACGCATCAGGACCAAACTTGGCACACAGAGGTCCAATGGCCCATTTTACAATCTGGAGCAGTTTAGGGCAGGATGGGCCACAAATGATGGGATTTGCAGTACCTTCACTCACTTACTGAAACCACTGCGAACCTCAGCCAATGACTGATCAAGACCAAACTTGGCACACAGGGCCCCATGACCCACTCTACATCCTGGAGCAGTTAGGAGGAGGGTGGACCGCGGATGATGGGACTTGAAATACCTTCACTCACTTCCCAAGATAGTTGCGAACCTCATGCAATGAGTGATCAAGACAAAACTTGGCACACAGAGTCCCCATGACCCACTCTACATTCTGATGCAGCTTGGAGGAGGATTAGCAATGGAGGATGGGACTTGCAGTAACTTTACTCACTTTCTGAGACCACTGCGACCCTCATCCAATGACTGATCAAGACCAAAGTTGGCACACAGGGGCCCCATGGCCCAGTCTACATCCTGGTGCTGTTTGGAGGAGGATGGACCATGGACAATGGGAGTCACAGTACCATCACTAACTTCCTGAGATCACAGCGAGCCACATAAATGATAGACCAACCTTGCCACACAATGCTTTTCTCAAATAACCCGGGCAGTGCCGGGTCCCCAAGCTAGTACATGATAAAAGGATGGAGCCCCCGGTGGTGCAGTGGGTTAAACCCTTGTGCTAGCAGGACTAAAGACTGACAGGTCAGAGGTTCGAATCCGTGAATGAGCTCCCTCTGTCAGCTCTAGCTCCCCATGCGGGGACATGAGAGAAGTCTGCCACAAGGATGGTAAAACATCAAAACATCTGGGCGTCCCCTGGGCAACATCCTTGCAGATGGCTAATTCTCTCACACCAGAAGCGACTTGCAGTTTCTCAAGTCACTCCTGACGCACACACACAAAATAGTAAAATAATGTCTCTTATATATAAAATGGCAAACTCAAGAATTGCCTTTAGGATTAAAAATAAATATTTTTCAAGTGTGGAATCCATGAGTACAAAGGGTCTACTGTAGTTTTAATTTTCTTATTAACGGAATTACAGGCAATAAAGAAGCTGGCAAACTACAACATCTCATATTACCAAGAATGAAAAAAAACCATTAGACAGCAAAACAAACTACTGATTTTGAAAAAGCAAGAGCATTTTTACGATGGTTTGTGTGCCTCTGTGTGCGTCTACCCTTTGATCCGCTTGGTCACATTATTTTGCTATTCATTATGGATGGTTTCATTTTTTTCTCATAAATCAGGCAACCACGTAAACAAAGTGGTCTCACAAAAAGTTATCTTTCTGATACTATAATATATGACAGTGGCCGCAGAGCTGGATCTTGCACTCCGCAAAGTAAGCATTTGCTTACCACTTGCCAATACTCAGGGCCCCATTTTACGTTGTCCCCATCCCCCCACACCACGAGGCCGAAAAGGAGGAGCGCTCTGGAGGCGGCCAGAGGCGAAGACCCCCCGGCTGCAAAACGCTCCTCCTTCCCGGCCCCGCAGTGCAGGGCGATCACTAGCTCCGGGCAGCCAGGCCCATCCCGCGGCAATGCCACACGCACGGAAGTTTCTCGCATGCACCATCGCCGGAGCGTGAGCCCAGCCTCCCAGAGTTACCAACCACCCCACACCATGAGGCCTAAAAGGAGGAGCGTTCCACAGCTGGTGGCACCCCACGGCAATGGCACATGTGTGGAAGTTTCACACATACGCCATCGCCGCAGGGCGAACCCAGCCGCCTGGAGCCGCCAACTGCCCCCCACCATGAGGCTGAAAAGGAAGAGCGCCCTGCAGCCGGAGGCGCCCCATCTCAATCCGCCCAACACTCCTCCCCCTCGCCCCCACGTAGGGCGACCACTGACCCCGGGAAGCTGGGCTCGCCCTGCGGCAACGGCACATGCACAAAACTAGCTGGCTCCACACGCGCGCACTCCAGCACACACGTGCACCCTCCACGAGGCTGGAGAGCGAGGGGGCGCCAAAATAAGGTTCGCTTACCATTTTAAATTACCTTAGTCCGGCCCTGAGGGTGGGTCAAAAAGTAATGCCTTCATCACTCTAATTTTTATTTCTCCCAGAGCGACTGGACTATCTATACATGATATGACAGAGGCAACCTTACTCTACTGTTATAGTCTTTTCTTTTTCCAATTGACTGATTAGAACCATGAATCTGAAGCTAAAAGAAAGAGTCACCAAAGAAGGATGTGAAATCCATAATCGCTTGAAGAATGACTGTGACCTGTTTGGACCTCTGAAAGACAACCAACGTGGTTTCAGATTCAATGACTTGAATGACGGTAAAACAGCTTTAAAATCATGTGTCACGAAGCAAAACCCTGAATTTTTCCAAAATAGTTTTGGATTAAATGATGGCGCAAATGTGTACAAATTGATGGTGACTATGTTGAATGGTAGTTTTGTGTAGCGAACAATTCAGGCTATGATCTGTAGCCATTTCTGCTATGATATGTTCATTTATACCATTTTCATGATACAGGAGGCAAAACCTTTTGACCCACCATCAATATAATCAAGGCTGATTAAATCAAGATTTTCCAGACTAAAGACAAAATACGTTCCAGCAGTGCAATCCTAAACATGTCTACCAAACTCATAGGATTTAACAAAACTTCCTTTCAGGTGTGAGTGTGCAGTAGAAACCCCACATTCACAGGGATATTGGCATATATTCCCAGAATGGAATGGGAATGTGGTGCAGCTGGCTGGGTGTCAGCTGCATAAGATCTCTACTGACCAGAAATTCATGAGTTCGAGGCCTGCCCGGGTCGAGGTGGGCTCTCGACCTATTGTGTAGTCTGTTGTCGACCTTTGCAACCCGAAAGACAGTTGCATCTGTCAAGTAGGAAATTAAGGTACCACTTAGTGGTGAGGCTTAATTTAACTGATTTACGAGGCCATAAAAAGATCTCCAGAAAACACGCTGAGGAATGAAGGAGTGCGACAGCTCCCCCTGGTGGCCAGATGTTAAATTGACTCTGTCTGTCTTGTGTGTTTGTGTGTCTAAATGTAATGTGTACATTGTAATCTGCCCTGACTCCCCTGTGGGGTGAGAAGGACGGAATATAAATGAAGTAAATAAATAAATAAATAAGATATTTAATAAATAAGAAGGTGTAGCTTGTATCGTGGATAAATGAAACCACATATATTCATAATAAATTCAATAATAAAGATATATATATATATTATTTCCTTTTTATTGATAATTACCATATCAATGATATCTTTTATTTAGCAATCAGGGCCAGCTAATCACCTCCCAACAAAGGATTCCCCAAGACAGTAAGAAGCCAGTCTTTGAAACTACTAGGCAATTAAATGTTAACCAAGGTGGCCAATTGCAACATTCACACCTACCTCAAACAGACAAGAGTTCTTTCTCTCACCCTGGACATTCCACAGACGTATGAACCGTATTTTCCTAGTTTCCAACAGACCTCACAACCTCTGAGGATGCATGCCATGGATGCAGGCGAAACGTCAGGAGATAATGCTTCTGGAACATGGCCATAAAGCCCCAAAAACTCACAACAACCCAGTGATTCAGGCCATAAAAGCCTCTGACAATACATTGAAACTACATACATTGGCTCTGCAGATATGGGGGTTGTACTGTATAGGATTGCAGCCACACAGAGAAATGCTAACTGGAGTCAGTGAGGCATGGAACTCACTCACCCAGTTTCGCAGTTCTCCTGTTTCACATCAGATCAAAGGGTCGACACAGTGCTAAGAGTAAGCAGCGCAGAGGAGCTGACTTTTGTTTTTGCCGTGCAGTTTCGGATTTTATTGCATCCCTGTGGAATTCATTGCACCAGCTCCAGGTTGGCATGAGGGCAACCTGCCAAAATGCCCAGAGAATGAAGAGACTTTAGAACCAGCTGTGGAAGTCCACCCATGACTTCATGAGGAATGTGGATCTGAACCCAGTTCAAATCTTATTCCACACTCTAACAGCTGTATCAAACTGAACACAGGGCATGCCAGTTAGCTGTATTTTCCTTGTAAGGTGCATGGTGGGAGCATTATCTGATTTCATAGCATGAGTAGACTGATGCCAGCGGCTCTCTATGAGTTGTCGGAATGCATCACCACTCGCCAACACTGTATTGTTGAAGGCTTTCATGACCAGAATCGCTGGGTTGTTGTGTGTTTTCCGGGCCGAGTGGCCATGTTCCAGAGGCATTCTCTCCTGAGGTTTCACCTGCATCTATGGCAGGCGTCCTCAGAGGTTATGAGGTCAGACCTCATAACCTCATAACAATCCATTGGCCACATTGTTCAGGACTGATGAAAAGCAAAAGTCCACCAACTTCTGGAAAGCCATGGATTTTATCAAGCCTTCCATATCATTTCCATAACCCACACACTATTTCAATGACTGTTTATAGCAGCTGATGCACATTAAGTCAAGGACACCCTATTATGTACTTTCAAGTTCATCCCATTACTATGCTAATGTAGATTGGCAGCACCCACACACCTTCCTGCCATATGCAGACTGGGCCTAATAAGAGAAATCTATGTTATTCTCACTGGGATTTTCTCAAAATCTCTGGTATTCAAAGTTTTGCAGTCAAATAGGTATGCCCATACCCTCTAGATCAGGCATTGGCAAACTTTGGCCCTCCAGGTGTTTTGGACTTCAACTCCCACAACTCCTAACAGCTATGAGCTATGTGGGAGTTCAAGTCCAATAGTTTGCCTATGCCTAATTGAGAAGCTGCTGGACTGAAACTTCTAGCATGCTACATCAGTGGCTAGTCTGACTAGGGCTGATGGGAGTTCTAGTCCAGCAACACCAGAGTCCCACACAAATCTAATTTAGCTCAACTTTATGCCAACATGAAACCAAATCTGTTCCCTATGCCAGTGTTTCTCAATCGGTGTGCCGCAGCACACTAGTGTGCCGTGAGCGATCATCAGGTGTGCCATGGGAAATTGGCACTCTTCCCCCTCCTAG
This sequence comes from Anolis apletophallus, assembly GCA_030556195.1. Lineage (NCBI taxonomy): Eukaryota > Metazoa > Chordata > Lepidosauria > Squamata > Anolidae > Anolis > Anolis apletophallus. The sequence continues at coordinate 115,786,444 of JARBWK010000005.1, read as the reverse complement.
CAGCTCTTTCTCCCTCTTTCCCTCCCCAAAGATCCTCCCCAAGGCAAAGGAAGGGCTCAGCCAAATGCCAGGGCCAGGCCCGCCTTGAGGAAGCCTTCAGGAGCCTCGACTCAGCATGGGTCCAACTCCCCGCTCAGGGCTGCTTCAGCATCCCAGGATTCGCTGCCCAATTCACCGCAGCTCCCAATGGCTGTTCCAGCCAACGTAAAACGCCAACTCAATCACTTCCGACCAGTGCTCTGCTTTTGCGGAGGGAGGCAGTGAAAGAGGCCACACAGATCTATGAAACATATACAGTTTCCAAGAAACAAATTGAGCCTCTCCTCTTGGAAATGGTTTTTTTTTACTATTTTACTGGATTTTTCGATTGTCCCCCCACCAAGGAACTGTTTATAACAGCTTCATGACATCCATAGTTAACATTAAGCACGTTTCACTCAGGGTGAAATTTCACAAGGGTCTGGAAAACAAGCCCTATGAGGAGCAGCTTGAAGAGCTGGGCATGTTTAGCCTGAAGAAGAGAAGGCTGAGAGAAGTCATGTATAAGTATGTGAGAGGAAGTCATATATATGTTGTGTTCATCGAAACAGGCCCAGGTTTCACACTGAGTGTATAAATACATTTAAAAACATATTAACTATATGTATTACTGTGTTAGAGGGTCATTTTGTGTCATTTTGGTTGGTGGTGTGCCCCAGGATTTTGTAAATGTAAAAAATGTGCCACGGCTCAAAAAAGGTTGAAAAACACTGCACTATGCAGTTCCCTCCTCATTCAGAAACACTGGCAAGGAAGGAGGGCAGGAAGTCAATCCTGAGACACCAATGCTTGCTAAGTTTTTGGTTGGCAACCCTCTTGCTTTGGAAAGTAGGATCACAAAACAGGCAGGAAATGTGGCTGTCTGACCCCCAAACAATCTGCATTATTATTATTATTATTATTATTATTATATTTAGAAGCCCCCGGTGGAGCAGTGGGTTAAAGCACCGAGCTGCTGAACTTGCTGACCAAAAGGTTGGCAGTTTGAATCTGAGGAATGGGTTAGCCTTAGCTTCTGTCAAACTAGCAGTTCGAAAACATGCAAGTGTGAATACATCAATAGGTACCGCTCTGGTGGGACAGGAATGGTGCTGCATGCAGTCATACTGGCCACATGACCTAGCAGGCGTCTGCAGACAATACTGGTTTTTTGACTTAGAAATTGAGATGAACACCACCCCACAGAGTCGGACATGACTAGAATTAATGTCAAGGGGAAACCTTTACCTTTACCTTATCTCCACTGAAGGGGATTCAAAGCAGCTTATCAAGAGCCCTTTTCGACAGGTCCTATATTCCAGGGTCTGATCTCAGGTTTTCTGTTTGTCAAAGATTATCTGGCAGTATGGACTCATCTAATCCAGTTCAAAGCAGAAAACCTGGGTTTGGATCTTGGGATATAGGGCCTGTATGCGGGCCCTTCCACAGAGCCATAAAACCTAAAATATCGAGTCTGATGATCCACAATATCTGCTTTGAGATGGGTTTTCTGAGTCCACACTGTTATATATTCCAGTACAAAGCTAATAATGTGGGATTTTATTCAGCTGAGTGGAAGAGGTCTAGATAACCAAGGGCCCTATAACCCAGAGTATCAAGGGTGAACATCCCAGCATATCTGCTTTGAACTGGGGGCCCTTCCACACAGCCCTATGTTCCAGAATATCAAGGCAGAAAATCCCACAATATCTGTTTCGAACTGGGTTATCAGAGTCCACACTCAGATAATGTGGGATTTTCTGCCTTGATATTCTGGGATACAGGGCTGCGTGGAAGGGTCCTGAGCTCACACTACCATATATTCCAGTTCAAAGCAGGGAATGTGAGATTTCATTCAGCTGTGTGGAAGGGGCCTGGAAGGGCCCCAAGTTAGACTCTTCCCAAGTTCACCTTCTTCCTTCTCCATCCTTCCAAACCTCATGCCTTTCTTCATCACCAGGGCAACCTTCCCAGCAATGAAGAAATGTAGGGCTCTTCCACACAGCCCTATATCCCAGAATATCAAGGCAGAAAACCCCACAATATCTGCTTTGAACTGGGTTATCTGAGTCCACACTCAGGGCCCTTCCACACAGCCCTATATCCCTATATCAAAGCAGGAAATCCCACATTACCTGAGTGTGGACTCAGATAACGAAGTTCACTGAGTCCACACTCAGGTAATGTGGGATTTCCGCCTTGATATCCTGGGATTCAGGGCCCTGAGCATGGATGGACTCAGATAACCCAGTTCAAAGCAGATATTGTGGGCTTCTCTGCCTTGATATTCAGGGATACAGGGCTGTGTGGAAGGGCCCTGAGTGTGGACTCAGATAACCCAGTTCAAAGCAGACATTGTGGGCTTTCCTGCCTTGATATTCTGGGATACAGGGCTGTGTGGAAGGGCCCTGAGTGTGGACTCAGATAACCCAGTTCAAAGCAGGCATTGTGGCATATTCTGGGATACAGGGCTGTGTGGAAGGGCCCTGAGTGTGGACTCAGATAACCCAGTTCAAAGCAGGCATTGTGGGCTTTCCTGCCTTGATATTCTGGGATACAGGGCTGTGTGGAAGGGCCCTGAGTGTGGACTCAGATAACCCAGTTCAAAGCAGGCATTGTGGGCTTTCCTGCCTTGATATTCAGGGATACAGGGCTGTGCGGAAGGGCCCTGAGTGTGGACTCAGATAACCCAGTTCAAAGCAGACATTGTGGGCTTTCCTGCCTTGATATTCTGGGATACAGGGCTGTGTGGAAGGGCCCTGAGTGTGGACTCAGATAACCCAGTTCAAAGCGAGTGTGGATTCAAAGCAGGCATGTGGGATTTCCTGCCTTGATATTCAGGGATTACAGGGCTGTGTGGAAGGGCCCTGAGTGTGGACTCAGATAACCCAGTTCAAAGCAGACATTGTGGGCTTTCCTGCCTTGATATTCTGGGATACAGGGCTGTGCGGAAGGGCCCTGAGTGTGGACTCAGATAACCCAGTTCAAAGCAGACATTGTGGGCTTTCCTGCCTTGATATTCTGGGATACAGGGCTGTGCGGAAGGGCCCTGAGTGTGGACTCAGATAACCCAGCTCAAAGCAGACATTGTGGGCTTTCCTGCCTTGATATTCTGGAATACAGGGCTGTGCAGAAGGGCCCTGAGTGTGGACTCAGATAACCCAGTTCAAAGCAGACATTGTGGGCTTTCCCGCTTTGATATTGTGGGATAAAAGGGCTGTGCGGAAGGGCCCTGAGTGTGGACTGAGATAACCCAGTCCAAAGCAGACACTGTGGGCTTTCCTGCCTTGATATTCCGGGATCCAGGGCTGTGTGGAAGGGATCTGGGTCCTAGATCAGGCTTTAGGAGAGATTGGGGGGGGGGGGGGGTTGATCCGGGTTGGGAACTGGATCCCAGGGAGTTGAGAGGTAGGGAGGAGGTGGAAAACTTTCTGAAAGGCATGAGTCGGCTTCCTAGGGAGCCATGCCGGGACCAGTCGGGGAGAAGAGGCCCGGGCTGGGAAAAGTAACGGTTCAGGGGGAGATAAAAGGGGGCAGAAGCTCTCCAAGGGGGCAGGAGAGGGAAGGGGAGGAAGATCCATCCTTTGGCCCAAGCCTAGGGTCTCTTTCTCTGCCCCAGGGGGGAAAAGATGCTCAGCGATGCGCTCAAGTCGGGAAAGGCAACGCGAGGCGAGGTTGGGGACACCCCGATCTTCCCAGGCTCCATCCTCCCTCCTGTCCCCCTCCTCACCTTTTCTTCCTCCTCCTCCTCTTCCCGGGAAAGAGAGTGTGTGGCGGGAATCAGGGACTCCATCCAGGCAGCGGCAGGCGGAGGCAGGCGGAGGGGTCCTCCATGGTGGCTTCCCCGATGCGCCTTCGCGGAGAGGCGCCGAGGAGGCCCTCCTCCCTCCCTCCCTGTCTCTCCTCCTCCTCCTCTTCCTCCGCCACCTCGGGCCACTCCCTACTCCGAGGCGCATGTGTCTCCTTCCCAAAGGCTGGCGGGGAGGACTGGGCTGAGGCTCCCTCCGGTGCCCTCGGCTCCTGCCCGGCCAATGGCTGACGGCATCGCGCATCATCATCATCATCCCCTCCCTCCCTCCCTTTCCTCCCTTCACTTTTTCCTTCTCTCCTCCTCCTGCTCACCCCACGCCAAACTCGGGTCGTGGAGTGGAGCCAGCTGGCCCCCGCAACACATGCCTGAAGGACAGGCTCTCCCACCACTGGCCACGCAGGAAAGCCAGCCCAGGTGCCTCTCACCTACCCAGCAGCATCCAAACGAGGGATCTCCTTGTGGGAGGCTTCTCTCATGCCACCACATGGGGAGCTGGAGCTGACAGAGGGAGCTCACCAGCACTCTCCATTAATAAGAACATTAAGACTATAGTGCAGTGTTTTTCAACCTTTTTGGAGCCGCGGCACATTTTTTACATTTACAAAATCCCGGGGCACACCACCAACCAAAATGACACAAAATCAAAGAGCACTCTGAACTCCACCAATGATGGAATGGAATCAAACTTCCCACACAGGACTCCCATAACCAAGAGAAAATACTATAAGAGTTTGGTGGGCATTGACCTTGGGTTTTGGAGTTGTAGTTCACCTACATCCAGAGAGCACTGTGGACTGAAACAATGTTGGACCAGGACCAAACTTGGCATGAATACTCAATATGCCCAAATGTGAACACAGATGGAGTTTGGGGAAAATAGACATTGACATTTGGGAGTTACAGTTGCTGGGATTTATAGTTAACACACAATTAAAGAGCATCCTGAACTCTTGCAACAATGGAATTGAACCAAACTTGGTATATTGAGCTCTCATTATCAACAGAAAGTACTGAAAGGGTTTGCTTGGGAATTGGCCTTGAGTTTGGAAGTTGTAGTTCACCTACACCCAGAGAGCGCTGTGGACTCAAACAATGTTATGTTATGTTGTTGTTTGTTTTCTATCCAGAATCACAATGTTGAAAGGAGGCTCACCACTTTAAGGTCCCTAAAACAGGCATGGGAAAACTTTGGCCCTCTGGGTGCTTTGGACTTCAACTCCCACCATTCCTAACAGCCTGAGGCCCTTTCCTGCTTAAATGGCTGAGGGGGGGAAGGAAAAGAGCCTGAGGCTGCTAGGAATGGTGGGAGTTGGAGACCAAAACACCTGGAAGGTCCAAGTTTGCCCATGCCAGCTTTTGACAGAGACCTCTTCCTCCCCCTTCGCACCCTTTCTTCCCCCTCCTGCCGAACACTTACTTTTTCTTCTCCGCTCGGGTTCCCTTCTTCCCAGCCTCGCTCTGCTCGCTTTGCTCACGCTGCCGCTTCTGCTGCCATTTTGATCTGAGGGGGCAACGTGAGCGTGTTCAGGAGGGGAGGGGGAGGGAGGAAAACGTGGGGCGAGCCTGCGCAGTAGCGCCCGCACGGGTCACGTCTTCCTCCCTCCCCCATCCCGCAGAAGCGGTAGCGGTAGCAAAGCGAGGCAAAGCGAGCAGAGTGAGGCTGGGAGGAAGGGAGCCCGAGTGGAGAAGAAAAAGGTTTTGGCAGGAGGGGGAAGAAAGGGTATTGGAGTTTCCAATTTCCCACGGCACACCTGATGATCGCTCATGGCACACTAGTGTGCCACGGCACACTGGTTGGGAAACACTGCTATAGTAGACCCTCTGCACCCATGGATTGCACGCTTCATGGCTTGAAAAATATTTATTTTGTAATCTTAAAGGCAATTTTTGAATTTGTTCTTTTATATATTAGAGACATTATTTTACTATTGTGTGTGTGTGTCAGGAGTTACTTGAGAAACTGCAAGTCTCTTCTGGTGTGAGAGAACTAGCCGCCTGCAAGGATGTTGTCCAGGGGACGCCCAGATGTTTTGATGTTTTACCATCCATGTGGGAGGCTACTCTCATGTCCCCGCATGGGGAGCTGGAGCTGACAGAGGGAGCTCATCCGTGCTCTCCATTAATAAGAAAATGAAGACTATAGTAGACCCTATGTACACATGGATTCCACGCTTCATGGCTTGAAAAATATTATTATTATTATTATTATTATACCTATACCTTTTGGTCTTCAATCCTGCCCGCACAAAGGTTTAACCCACTGCGCCATAGGGTTCCCTGAGCTCAATATTTGGGTCACTAAAAAAAATTGGCAACAGTAAAAGACTTTCTAGGTTGCTGTGAGTTTTCCGGGCTGCATGGCCATGTTCCAGAAGCATTCCCCTAATGTTTCACCCACATCTATGGCAGTGATCCTCAGAGGTTGTGCGTCTGTTGGGAACTAGGCAAGTGAGGTTTATATATCTCCCACCCTGGAATGTCCAGGGTGGGAGAAAGAACTCTTGTCTCCTAACACCTCCCAACAAAGGATCCCCTCAGGCAGCAACCACTCAAGCTTCCCTCCTGCGACAGACTAAAGCGGGAGGGAAGCAATCAGCTTCCCAACTGGGTTAAACTGGGCTCCTGCCCCACATCCTTCTCGCGGGAGAGAAGGGCCTGCGGCAGGACCCCTGTTTAACACGTTGTTGGGCCTGTGGCTTCTGTGGCTTCAGGGGTTGTGGGTTGTGGTGGTGTGCAGGGATCTGTGTGATTTTCAGTGCAGGGCCAAAGTGATGAAACTCTGGAAAAGCAGTTAAGGGAATTTAGTTTTTCTGAGAGTCCAGTGGGCGGAATTGAGCACCTGGCTTGCTGATTCTAGCCGCAGCTGTTACTTTCCCAGGAAAAGGGAGGGAAATGTTAGAATGTGGAGATCTTGTTATTAGCCCTGAAAAGGTTGAAATTCAGTTCCTGGTCAACTTTCGATTCTACTGCAAAGTTGACAGAACTTTGAGCTTGCCTTGTTTTAAGTCCTGTTGCTTCTTAGTGGATTTATATTCAGAGACCTTACAGCAGGGGTGCTCACACTTTTTCAGCATGGGAGCTACTGATTAAAAAACCAAGTCCCAAAGATCACCTGCCCAGAAATGTAAAACGTATAACTATTTTCTTATTTATTTATTTATATTTATTATTCATTTTTATGTACCACTCCTTCCAGCAGGCTCGGGGCAGTTTACATAAAACGAAGTTATAAAACATCAACATTTCAATTTAATAACAACAATATAAAACAGAGCATAAAAATACATCCAACCACCCCATTTCTCCCACACTGCCATATTACCACACATGTTATCAGCCAGAAAGTAAGAAGAGAGGCTTTTGAACTGCAAGGCCATTTAATACGCAGCAAGGTAAACAAAGGGGCATGCAAAAATACATCCAACCACCCCATTTCTCCCACACTGCCATATTACCACACATATTATCAGCCAGAAAGTAAGAAGATAGGCTGTTGAACTGCACGGCGATTTAATACTCAGCAAGGTAAACAAAGGGGCATGCAAAAATACATCCAACCACCCCATTTCTCCCACATTTCCATATTCCCCAACATATATTTCTCAAGGAACAAAGCAAGCAGAGAGGCTTTGGAGCTAAAAGGGCATTTTTTTAAACATTAAAAATAAACAAAGAGACATGCCACAGTACAATCAAGCACCCACCCCATTTCTCCCACATTTCCATATTCCCCAACATATATTTCTCAAGGAACAAAGCAAGCAGAGAAGCTTTGGAGCTAAAAGGCCATTTTTAAACATTAAAAATAAACAAAGAGACATGCCACAGAACAATCAAGCACCCACCCCAAAGTAAAAAGACCGACCTTTGAGATGCGATAAGGAAATGACCCCAAAGCGTCCTTCTTCTTCTCCTCCGTCGTTGCTCCTATTTCCACGCCGCCAGCATGCGTGCCGCCTCAAGAGCTCACGAGAGTCCGAGAGGCAGAATGGGCGCTTCTGCGCATGCTTGCGCGGGCCAGCCATACATCGCATCATCCAGGCCTGCCCCTTTGGTCTCCTATGACTCGGAGTGGCTGGAGAAGGACGGAGGGAGGAGGAGGAATCCAAAAGAGGGGGCCCATTCTGCCTCTTGGACTCTGGAGCTTTTGGAGGCGGCGCGCGAGCAGGGAGCGGGGAGGAGCAACGACGGAGGACTTCTTTGCAGCGTGCAGGGGCATGTGAAGAGGACCAACAGCAATAAACCTCGTCAGGGGTCTGAAGATCACCAGGATGAGGCCTGAAGATCACCCTGGTGATCCCGATCACCATACTGAGCACCCCTGCCTTACAGCTTAATTAGCCTGAGGCTTTGGGAACATTTCCTGAGATTTCCTCGAATGCTTTTTGCCTTGGCTATTTTCATGTTTACTGTTAATTTTTGGACATTGTTTACTTCAATAAATAGACTGTTATTTCCAGCCGTGGTTGTGTGAATATTTAAAGGGCCCTGGTTGACAGCCGGTGTGTGACACACGTCAGTCGACTCCGATTTCTTTCCGAAAATGGTGGCCGCCGCTTCGAATTACCAAATTCACTTCTTGGTTCCTTAAATCGCTTCAAAAACACTTCTAAAAGGAATTCATTCTGAATGTATTCCGATTTTCATAGCACAAGGCAGTGGTGACAGCCCTAAGGAGAGAGGAAGGCAATGGCAAGTCACTTTGGAGGAAGCTGTTTTGCTTGGCCCTGGGGAGACAGGAAGATAATAAAATTATGAGATTTCCACAAATGGAAAGAGTGCTTCTACACTCAAGGGAACAGTACCTGCGTTTCACCTTACTTGCATCTGACAAAGTATGTCATCCCTAGGAATTTTCCAGGTCCCTATGGTAACTTCAGTCTGAAGTTACTCGTTTTAATACAGAGTGATGTTTTCCATATTTCCTTGTTACCATGGTAAATTCAGGGATATATTCTCCACAGATATGTGGGCCGTACTATACAGACACAGACACACCTTTTACTTGCAATTAGTTTTATCTTGCAAGGACCTAACACAGGCTTTGGTGGAAGTGAACCATTACAATAATACAAATGCCTGTCCAGGCCCGGATTAACACCTTTTTGCGCCCTAGGCCACACTTTGGAATTACGCCCCTTTTAAGCCAACATCTACCGCACCCCCCCCCCACACACACACATCCTTTCATCCGCTCGTCCCCTTTAGGGCCCCGCATCCAGCTCTCCCAGTGTGGCCCCACTAGGTCCGCCACAGGAGTTTCCATCTCGGCAGGCACTATGGATGCAGGCATGGGGGGAGGAGTCTCCTCCCCGATGCAGGGGCTTGAGGCACTTAGCTCCTACCTGGTATTGGAGATGGCGCATGCGTTGTAGTCAGTCGCTGTACCGATGCCGCGCTTCTCCCCGATACCGGGGCTAGTCGTGTTGGGCTTCTCTCCTGTACTGGGGTTTGTGCATGTGCCATAGCCAGCAGTTGCGCTTCTCTCTCCAGTAAGGAGGCGTCTCCTCCTGTCGCCCCCTTGGGCCCTTGGAACCTGACCTCCCTGGATAAACCACACAGCAGCTGAGGTTTTATTTAGAATAGGTAGGTATAGGAAAGAGCCTGGAGCAATACAAGGCCTCCAGGTAGCAGCAAACAGCAGGAACGTGTGGCAAGTATATAATCTGCATCAACAGGAATCCAAGCGGAGGAATACAGGAACAAGCCGGATGCAATGGAAAGTCTCTTTAAAGATCCCCACCGAGTTATAAAGGCAGGGAAGTACTTCTTAGTAGCAATAGAGTTCATTAGCAATAAAGTCCATGCAGGAACAGCGCAAGATCATCACAGAGACGTGGCATTAAGCAGGAACAAGGCAGCTCGGTGTTGGCTGGCTGGCGCGGCTTCTGGAAGACCCGATGCGGCCTCTCTCACAGAAGCATCCTCTCAAAGCGGCTTTGGTACGAGATACCCGCAATGGGTATCCTTGGGCAATTATAGTGTTCCCTGGCTTTGATCTACATGCGTCGAGTGTCAATGCTCTATGATTGATGGTCATCTATATGTTTTGGTTACTTCAGCCTCTCTGGAATGCATAGCTCGTTAGCAAACTGCAGATGGTAAAAAGGGAGTCAAACTTGAGGCACCTACAAGGCGCTTTACTTATCAGGGAGGCTCGTTTGAGTAACCTTGGTCTATTCATGCTATGCATTCAAGACTGGTTTCACACGGGAACTGTAAAGAGGCCCAGAGGGGAACTCTAGAGTTAAGCAAGCTGGCTTAGAAAGTACCTTACAGCGGTTCTGGCTGAAGTGCCGCTCAAGCAATACTGATGCCTGAGGTCCTTGAAGTGTGACACCTCCTTGTGTTGGAGGAGGAATATCAGCTGTCATGGTGTTAGGGCATGCTCAGACTGCGCAATGGAGTTTCCTGTACTTGCACTGAAGGAGCTGGCAAGTGGATGCTGTCGGCATCGAGGGAGTTAATTGTTCCTCCTGTCGACGTCGACGCCAGTGTCGAGAGCTCCTGCGCATACGCCCTTTGCGCAACAATAGCAGAGGCAGGAGCTGGTATTCAGGAAGGGGCGGCACCAAAAAGGAGGACCTCTGGTATCCTTCCTTCCTCATCTCCATGCGCGTTGCGTTTTTATTTGTTTCAACGTTTTTTTTTTTAAAAGATTGGTCCGTGATCTGCACGCCCCTCGGCTTGCACCCCTAGGCCATGGCCTAGGTTGGCCTTATGGGTAATCCTGGCCTGTCTCACAATCTCTGAAGATGCCTGCCATACATGCAGGCAAAATGTCAGGAGAGAATGCTTCTGGAACATGGCCATACAGCCTGAAAAACTTACAACAACCCAATGAATCTGAATGCTTCCTCAGAAATGACAGGCATTCCCACCTGTCACCAGCAGAAGGCAACATGATTGTTTTGTGTAGGTCTCAGATGGTCCTTCATTCATCCTAGTGGTAGAAATAGGTTTGGATCTTGACTACTTATACGTAAGTTCCCATTGAGATAAGCTGATATTGAACTGTGGTCTTTCTTTACTGATTACCTAATTATTTTGTTTCTTAAAAATCAAATTTGGTGTAGATCATGCTGTGAGTTTGGTAGTATGGCCAATGAGACCCATTTTCAAATCCATATGCAGCAATAAACATCAGTGGTGAGTTTGAGCTTCAGTGGATGAGTGTAACTTACTTCAGCAGGTTTTTGTGAGGATAACATTGGAAAGGGGGGAAAGTCATGTTTGCTGTGCTGGATTCCTTTGAGTACTTATAGGTTACACACGTAATAAAGTTAATCAGAAATTGCGCAGTGGGTTAAACTGCTGCGCTGCTAAACTTGTTGACTGAAAGGTCGCAGGTCCAAATCTGGGTGTGACGTGAGTTCCCGCTGTCAGCCCCAGCTTCTGCCATCCTAGCAGTTTGAAAACATACAAATGTGAGTATTTATTTATTTTATTTATTTTACTTCATTTCTATTCCGCCCTTCTCACCCCGCAGGGGACTCAGGGCAGACTACAATGTTCACATTACATTTAGACACACAAACACACAAGACAGACAGAGGCAATTTAACATCTGGCCACCAGGGGGAGCTGTCGCACTCCTTCATTCCTCAGCATGTTTTCTGGAGATCTTTTTTATGGCCTCACAAATCAGTTAAATTTAGCCTCCCCACTAAGTGGTACCTTAATTTCCTACTTGACAGATGCAACTGTCTTTCGAGTTGCAAAGGTCGACAACAGGCTACACAATAGGTCGAGAGCCCACCTCGACCCGGGCAGGCCTAGAACTCATGACCTCGAACTCATGACCTTCTGGTCAGTAGAGATCTTATGCAGCTGACAGCCAGCCAGCTGCACCACATTCCCGGTGCAGTAGATCAATAGGTATCGCTCCGGCGGGAAGGTACCTGTGCTCCATGTAGTCATGCTGGCCACATGACCTTGAAGGTGTCTATGGACAATACCAACTCTTCGGCTAGAAATGAAGATGAGCACCAACCCCCAAAGTCGGACACAACTGGAGTTAATGTCAGGGGAAAACCTTTACTCTACCTTTACCCTATTTTAAGAACTGAATAATCACAAATTAGCTAGTGAGACAGCAAGGTCACCTCCTCTTCAGCTTGGCCTCAGTCAGGCTCAGGGAGGGAGATAGGATGCAAGTAGGCTGGAAAAGCCAGATCTCATCTATACTTTGTATATGCAGCTTGTACTTGAACTTCTCATGCACTTCAAGCAAACCCTGAAGTGTGTGGTACATGGCAATCCTACACATGATGTTCATTGAGAAGGACGTCCTGCTTAATACAAGAGTGTGTTGGTCAAAAGTTCCATTAGTCAATGGGATTACAAAAATAAAGAACATGAGGAGCACAGTATTGGATCAGACAGCAAGTTTGTACTCTGATGCCCAGCTAGATGCCAATGGAAAAACCTCAAGGAGAATATGAAGGCAATCTAAATGCAGTATGTTCTCAGCAAGACCAAGAATGACTGGTGCCTCTGAGTCAGTGGGTTAGTGAATTCACTCTTGGTTGTACTTCAGATTTTAACCCAAGATTGACAAATCCTACTTTCAGCACATTGGACAGACTTTTTAAAGTTCTGGCTAAACCTCAAGGCTGATTTATCACCCCAATAACATGAAAACCACCAGGCATTGCTTCTACCAATTCCCTCATCACAGGAGGTAATGTATAACCATCATGACCATGAATACAATCCCATTTTAGAAGTATGTCTAAATTGGTGGCCATTAGTACAGCAATCTTGTAGCTGAACTAATGGTCACCTTAACTGGAAGACTGCGTTTGTGTCTTCTGGTGAAAAACATATATGGCTGTCCAAGCATAAGAGTCAGTGTACAGTATTCGCTCACGTATCGCAGGTGTTACGTTCCAGGACCACCCGCGAAAAGTGAAAATCCACAAAGTAGGGACGCCATATTTATTTTAATCTGTATACATTATTTTAGTAGTTATACACTATTTTAAATCTTTATAAACCCTCCCCACACACTTATTGTTGCACTTCAGACAAGGAGCACCCCCTAGTTCACACAGAAAACAGACAGTCTCTGAATAATAGGCTTTTATTGAAGCAAATATGGTGTCCAACAAAAGGGTTAAAAGAAGATCAAATGTAGAATATATCCAAGGTAATCACACAGTTCGATTAGTCCCAAGATCCAAAGGCAAAGGTAAAAAACTTGATACAAATTCCAAGGTTAATACAAGGCAGCTATAGAAACAAAACGTGCACAAAGGCCTAGGCAAAATCAGGAGCTTGGAGACAAGGCAAAACTTGGCATGGTATTCTGAACGAAGCCTGGAAACTGAAGACAATTTCCCTAGCACTCTAAAATAAAGACAAATCAGTTTCGGTTTGCAAACCGGCTGCTGCGTCGGGGGCTGGCAGCCTGCCTAGATTCTCAAATGCTATCTCGGTGATTGAATGGTAGCTCGTTAAGATTCCCAGGTGTCCCGTTATCAACATCAAGACCTTCAGAGTCCTGAACACAAGAATTCTCATCTAATGAAGCCCTGGGAAGAGAGCTGTTCTCAGGAATACAAGCCTCATCTGAAAGTTCACTTTGCATTTCAGAATTCTCACTAAGCATCCCATCATCAGCATTTTCAGGAACAACCCCATCATCCCTAGCATCATCCCTAGCATGTACATGAGCACCAGGCTGAAACACCACACTTATACACTACATAACCCTCCTTGAACGTGTTGTTCACGTAATCCTCAGCTCCGGCTTTATCCGCAGAGGCAGCCTCTCCATACAAACAAATGCTCTTAAGTCCATAGCACTTCTGAAATTTATCAAACCAGCCCTTGCTGGCAATGGCTTTGCCTGATTTGGTGGGAGAACCAGTCAATGCCAATAGTTGAGTACCACAAAAACCCACAAAACAGCAAAAATACTGTGATAAATATTTCACGTTAATATTTATTGAAAAACCGCAAAACTGCAAGTCTTGCAAAGCAAACCGCAAAGTAACGAGGGATCACTGTAGTTGTTTGAGTGTGGGACTATGCCTCTGGATACAAGGGTTTGAATCACCACCAGTTGAGGTTTGATAAGCCATATGCTCCCATTCCCAAAAAACCCCATGATAAGGTCACCCTAAATCAGAAACGACTTGAGGGCACACAACAGCAACAACAGTAACAGCAAGTATATTAGCTCTTATCAAAGGCTTTCTTTGGATCTTCTCATAGCAGCGGTGTGAGCAGAAACATTTCCCCTGTTGAATTGACTGTCCATATGTACCTTTTGCATAAGCAAAGAAGAGAATTCCATTATCCCTGATGCTTTTGGAGATGCTTTCTGATGCATGAAGCATCAGCAAGAACTCGTGGCGTGTGCAATTTGCGTCCCAAGGCATACAGATGAACCTTGAATGAACCTCACATTAAGCTCTTCTAAATACGCATTCACATCCTCAGGTTCTTTTCACTCATTGCCATGTCTGCTTACCAGATAATCATTTTGTAATAGGATTTTGGAACTTTGATTTGGTTTGGTCAGTTAGCAGTGCATCTTTATTCAGAAAGGAGAAGGACCTAGCATATTTCTCCCAGATAGGAGGGGAGATCTGGATTCAGTCAACTTCATTGCAGGAAGGCAAGAGAATGACTATCCTAATAGGGAGTCTCAAACCAGCTTCAAGCAGCCTGCCAAGGAAGACCAAGAAGAGTTTCCATGCTTTCTCCGTGTGCCAAACAGAGGCCTGGTTTTCTTTTGTTGAGTAACACCAGCCTTGTGTGCCTCTTTCTGGGTTCTGTGGAACCAAACATAAATGAAAGTTGCAAACAAATCACAACTGAAATCCATTGAAAACACAACAAATTAGATATTAAATTTAACATATGTTCTGAAACTGTCTTATATCTAGTGAGGAGGCAATATAGGACTGGATTTTAGCAGTAGTCTGTCTGTCTGTGCTGCTGAGCGGTTTAGTAACCTTGGAAGAAAACCTTCAAACACTAAATAAAAGATACAAAATAGGTGGAAATGCTTAATCCAAATTCCATAATAATGCATTTTTCTTTCGTTCCTGTCTTAATTGATGTATGCCTTCAAGTCCTTTCATACTTAAGGCTTCTATGCTCTACAGCAGTGTTTTTCAACCTTTTTTGAGCCGTGGCACATTTTTTACATTTACAAAATCCTGGGGCACGCCACCAACCAAAATGACACAAAATGACACTCTAACTTACTATATTGTACTATACCATTATACTGTAATATTATTAGTACTATTACAAGTAATATAAAATATATAATTTCAATATTGTACTATTTTTAAGTGTTATCTTGTATTACATTTTAATAATATAAATATTATAGGTACATACAATATATTATCAGTAAAGCACAGGAGTTAATCCTGACTGTTATCATTACTCTCATAGTCAATAACGATATACACCATGACTATGACAAATACTGATAATATAGCAATATAATGGCATATACTAAGGGAAAATAATATGTTACTACATAGTTCATAATAATAATAATAATAATAATAATAATATAGCCCATGAGGCTCCTTCCATGTCATGTCACAGTCTCTGAGGCCCGGTAGGCCGCTCGCGTACCTGCCCGGAGGCGGCTCTTGTTGTTCCCCGCATCGTGGCAGCAGTGGGCGAAGAGGCAGTAGAGCCGCAGGTAGGAGAGGAAGCCCGTGAAGGCAGATGCAGCCAAGGCCAGGCTCAGGCTCAAGGGCTCCATTGCCCCGGCCGGCCGGACCAGCGCCAGGCCCGCCGCCAAGCCCAGCACTGCCAGGCACACCCGCCGCCACGTTGCCTCAGATGAGGCACTTCCGCTCCACTGGCGTCCCCTCAGGGAAGGCGCTTCCGGTCTTGCCGCCTCTGCCATCTTGGTGCTGGGCAGGAATTCAAGGCCACCGCGACGGGGAATAAAGGGGCGTGGCTTAGTCAAGACTCAAGAGGTTCCAATTTTCCACGGTACACCTGATGATCGTGTGGGAAACACTGTTCTACAGCACGTATGAGGAAAAACCCAAGCCTGTGGGCTTGATGTGGCCCCTTGGGCTCTTTTCTCAGGCTCTCCGCTCTCACACTATCTTATCCTTCCTTCCTTCTCTCTTTCTTTCCTCCTTCTCTCCCTCCCTTCCATCCTTATCTCCCTCTTTCTCCCTCCCCCCTTCCCTTCCACTCTTTTGTCCTTCCCTTCCTTCTCTCATCCTTCCTTCCTTCCCTCTCTCTCTTTCTCCTTCCTTCCTGCTTTCCTTCCTTCTCTTTAGTCTTGCCTTCCTTCTCTCTTTCTTCCCTACCTTCATTCCCTTCCACCCTTCCTTCTATCCTTCTCTTCCTGCCTTCATTCTCTTTTTTCCTTCTTCCTTTCCTCATGGGGGCTGCTTAGCTGGGAGAGGAGAAGGCAGAGAAGGAACATTGAGAAGGAGGGGGAAAACTGACTTTCTGCTGCTCTAGAGACCAGGGCACAAGGGAGCAATGGTTTCAAATGGCTGGGAAAGAGATTCAACTTAAAAGAAGAGCTTCCAGAGAGTAAGAGCTTTTGGAGATTGGCATAGACTGCCTCTGAGTGTGGTGGAGTCTCCTCTGGAGGCTTTTCCACAGAGGCTTTCTATCAGGAGTGCTTTGATGGTGCCTTCTTGCATGGCAGTGGGTTAGACTAGATGGCCCTAGGGAGTCTCTTCCAGCTCTAGGATTCTAGGAGTAGGTAATAGGGTGCCTAATGGATACACTTTTTCTCTCCCGTCGACCATCTCATCCTGATAAAGACTAACCTTTTTGGGATCTAAATGTTTCCTGCCTTTTTATTTATTATTTATTAACTTTATTTATACCCCACACCCATCTCCCAGAAGGGACTTGGGGCGGCTTACACGAGGCCAAGCCCAACAACACATGGTAAAATAACACGACAGCAAATAAAACAACACCATCACCACAACTTACAAAACTTTTTTTCAGTTTCTGCCTCCGAAAGTGGAAGGGGAGGAAAGGGTGGGTGGGTGGAAACTTGGGAAGAATCCCCTCCCTCTTGACCCACCCACTCTGCTCCCGGCCTGACATGTGGCTCCCAAGTTAGTAATTTTGCCCCTGCCTACTCCATAGGCATCATGCTGTTTAGGTACGCCAACAATAGAACTCACTCATTTGTAAACATTGGAAAGTGAGAGAAAGACAGCATCATCCAAGATACCATCCTGCAGAAACTAGCAAGTTCTGTTAGACTTCAAGAATTGTTGCTTATAAAATTTCCATGAGCTGTTGTTATCATTTGTGTTTACTTTTTTATAACACAGACAGATCCAGCGTGGCAAGAAATAGCATCCTCCCTGTTGGGATGAATCACATAACTCCGCTGTGCTGAGTACCAGTTAAAGTATATGAGTGTCGCACACAGATGAGCTTCTTCACTAATTTTCCCCTGAAAATGAATGGTGATTGAGTAATCTTTAAATAATGAAATCCTCTGCCCATTGTGAGAACATATGTTCTTCATTTTCCCCCTTTCCCATTGAGAAAACTACACAGTTTTCAAAATCTACAATATGTCTGTGGGGGATACATTCCCAGTCATCACATAAATGTGTAAAACTGCTGATAATAGAGAACCTTATTGAAGTGATAAATCTCTGGCCTAAGAATACCATTGGGGGATCTAGAAAATATCTAATTTGTTGGATGTGGATAAATGCAACTGTACGTATGGTCTCACAGATAAGGGAAGCATACCGAATGTGCAAGTTGGCAAGTTGTTATTATTGTCTGACTACTCTGCACAAAATTCACATGCAGTTGATTTGTATAGATTTTTCTTATGCACCAAATATTTTTGTGTAGACAATATTTTTTCTATGCAGAAATATTTTTCTGCACAGAAAAAAAAATCTGTTTTTGTGCACATCAGTCCTGTGTGAATTTTGCACCAAAGACCCAAACTGCAAAAGTATGGGATTCTCCTCATTGGAGTTTCTTGAAACTCAAATAACATGTTTATATATACATATTTCTATTTTTTTTCAAATATTCTTTCTACCCCTAGTGTAGAGGAAGTTGTTCAAGTGATCTGATTTGTAATTTGTTTGCATATGACTCTGTTTTGCTTGTTCTATTATATATGTACGTTTTGGTACACAGCTTTATTTCCCTTTACTCTATGTTTCTTGAGGTTGTGGGAGGGGCTGCAGACCACATGATCAGATCTGAGACTGCTCAGATCTCAGACTCCATTTTAGAGGACATACGTCATTAGACTTTGGAATGTTGATAGTAAACTCATGTTGCTGTAGAACAGGGGTAGGGAACCTATGACTCAGGAGCCAGATGTGGATCTTTTCATGATAGCATCTGGCTCTCCAGAGCCGCCCAGGCCTTGGTTTCCCAGCATGCCGCTTCCGCGCCGCCATCGCTACCTCTTCCTCATCCCCCGCTACTCTCGGGGACCTGCGCCCTCTTCACCAGGGATGGTGGAGCCCGGCGCCGGCGCCTCATCCTCGTCTTCCATGGGCCTTGGGAGAGGCGGCGGAGGCGGGCCTGGGCCTGGCCCCGCGGACCCGGCCTCACTGCCCCTGAGGGACACCCAGCTCATCGCCCTCATCGTCGGGCAGCTCAAGAGCCGCTGTCTCTTCTACGCCTTCTGGAGGGACTGCCTTGCCGACGTCGACACCAAGGTCCGCCTTGGCCCCGCACCCTCCTCCCCCTTCCTTCCTTTCTCTTCCTTTCTTTTTCCCTCTCTTTTTCTTTCATTCTTTTTCCTCCCTCTCTCCCTACCTTCTTTCCTCCCTCCCTCTTTGTTCCTTCCTTCCTCTTCCATTCTTTCCTTCTCTCCTTCCTTTCCCCCTCTCTCCCCTTCCTTTACTTACCCCTCATTCTCCCTCCTTCCTTCCTTCCTTCCTTCCTTCCTCTTCCTTCCTTTTTTCTCCCCCTTCACCCTTTCCTTCTCCTTCTCTCTCCCTTCCTTTTCCCTCCCTCTCTCCCCTTCCTTCTTTTCTCCATTCTCCCTCTTCCTTCCTTCCTTCCTTCCTTCCTCTTCCTTCCTTTCTCCCCTTCACCATTTCCTTCTCTCCTTCCTTTTCCCTCCCTCTCTCCCCTTCCTTCTTTCCTCCATTCTCCCTCCCTCCCTTTTCCTTCCTCTTCTATTCTTTCCCCCAAGTCTTCCTTTCCTTCTCCTTCCTTTCTTTTCACTTCCCCTTCTCTCCCCTTTTTTCTTTTCTTCTTTTCCCTTCATTATTTTACTTTTTCCTCACTCCATTTCCTTTCTTTTTCCCACCCTTTCCTTTCCTCCCTTCTCATTTCCTTCTTTCTTTTCCCCTCCTTGTCTCTCTCCTGCTTTGCTTTCTTCCTTTTCCATAGTTCGTTCTTCTTTTCTTTCTTCCTCTCCCCCTCCCTCCTTTATTTCCTCTGTCTTTCTTTCTTTCCTCCTTCCTTCCATCTTCTCTTCCTTCCCAGAGTCCTGAGCATGCCTTTTGCAGAGCCAGGTCTGAAGTGTCCCGTCATTCTCCC
The DNA here is from genome assembly GCA_030556195.1 of Anolis apletophallus. Taxonomy (NCBI): domain Eukaryota; kingdom Metazoa; phylum Chordata; class Lepidosauria; order Squamata; family Anolidae; genus Anolis; species Anolis apletophallus. Next base: position 115,767,111 of record JARBWK010000005.1, on the reverse strand, counting down.
GGGAGAATCCTTTTCTCATAGTATGTATGTATATACTCACATTTAGTTGAATTCAGTCTTAAAATATATTATATATATTATATGGCTCTCACTGAAATAAATTTCCAAATATTTTGCTCTGAGTCGAAAAGGTTCCCGACCCCTGCTGTAGAATGCAAGAAAGATTCCCTGTGTTATCTGCACAGAGAAACCACTTCAAATCCATCCATAACTGGATTGTCAAGTTATGTACCTGTATGCTGAATACATGAAAGTTGTGAGTAAACCAGATATGTTACTTTTAACAAAGTCTACTTCATTTTGTCTCTTGGGAGCATGATATAGAAAAAAGATATTTTATGGGAAAGTAGATATTTTGGGGCATTGAAATAAACACTTCCGAAACTGCTGTTTTTGTGCATTGGCATAATCTCTGTTCTTAACAGATCAGAGACAACTAGGTTACCGGTCTAATAACGAGAAAACCAAATTGCCTTGCATAAGTACATGTGGTTATATACCACTGAAGAGAAGGTTTTACTCAAATGAGTTTTTGGCTCTTCTCTGGAAGATCATATTTCTGCAAAAGGTTATGATTTTCAAATGGTTGTGAATGTCATTTTTCTCCAAAAGGTTATGGAGATTCTGGTTTTCCAAAAGATTTTACCTTTTCAAATTGCAGTCAAATCAAGGGCAATCCAAGTTTCAGGAAATGTATAGCACTTCTGTTGTTGCTACGTGTATTCAAGTCATTACTGACTTATGGCAACCCTAGGGTGAAACTCTCTTGGGCTTTTCTTGGCAAGATTTGATCCAAAGAGAATTTGCTATTGCCTTCCCTTGAGTTTGAGAGTGTGTGTATTGGACTGAGTATGCCAACCAGTAGATTTCCATAGCAGAATGGGGTTTTCAACCCTGGTCGTAGTCCAAAATTCAAATTATGATACCACATGGGATCTTACAGCACTTCAATAGTTCTTCTAAAAGTACTCTAACCCTGTCAGTCAAAGGTACATGCTGCACTAGCGTGGTAGAAGTATGTAAACATTTGTGAAAGATGGGAACCTAAGGCAGAGTACTTCTGAGCACAACGGTGATGTGCCCTGACTTCTCCCTGCTTCATCTCAGCACTATAATGGAAGAGTTTCTAAACGTTTTCAAAGTTGTTTTTAAATTGTTCAGTAGATGTTTACATACACTAATTCAGAGAGTAGAAGCCAAATTGCATCTTATATAAGTCACACGATTAAAGAAATAGGGTTTTCCTTGTATCTCATATAGGACAAGAACCCTTACTTAGAAAGTTTCCCAGTCTAGATTAGGACTCTCGTGTTAGTTTTCTATTTCAAATTTACCCCATTCCTGGGTCATATTTACTGGAAAATGAGATTAATAGGAAGACATTGGTTACTATATGTTTTAATAGTTTTTATATTGTTTTATAATGTCGTTTTAAATGTTTTAATTGTATATTGTGGACTGTTATGGCATCGAATGGCTGCCAATCTGTAAGCCACCTTGAGTTGCCTTGAGAAGGGGGGGGGGGTAAAATGTCATAAATAATAAATAATAAATAAATATTTTCTTCTAAAAGTCCTATTTGTTAAAATCAGAAGACACTAGAAAGCAGTTAAAGACATTCACTTAAGCTGCTGAGAGGGAAAAAAGAAAGGGCCTGAGGGGGGCTAAGGGGCTATAGCCCCCCAATTCTCAGGGTGGTCCGCGAGAAGGCCTTACTGGGACAGTATTTAAACTGGTATGTGTATTCATATCATCCTCTGAGCACCATGCTCATTATATCCCACATTAATGGGGTGATTGGGATAACAATACAAAGGTGTGCTAGGGTAGACCCTCTTCCACCCAGTCTCAGCCCCCCGAATCAAACTCAGCCCCGAATCAACATCCTGGCTACGGCCCTGGCCTGAGGCTGTTAGGAATTGACCAATTCCCTGTAAAATGCCCTCAGAAGCACTTTAACTACCAGTTGGGTTGATCCCCCTACATCAGTGGTTCCCAAACTTTTTCGGCCTACCACCCCCTTTCCATAATTTTTTTTTACTCAGTGCCCCCTAGAAATTAATTAATTATAATAATAGTAATAGTGTTGGAAGGGACCTCTAAAGACCATCTAGTCCAGTGATTTCCAAACTTTTTGGCCTACCGCCCCCTTTCCAGAAAAAAATTGACTCACCGCCCCCCTAGAAATATTTTTTTTAAATTTAATAGCAATTAAACAGAAAGATATATGTATTAATGCAGTGGTTCTCAACCTTTCTAATGCCGTGACTCTTAAATAAGATTCCTCATGTTGTGGTGACCCCCAACCATATTTTTGTTGCTACTTCATAAATAATTTTGCTACTCTTACGAATTCTAATGCAAATAACTAATATGCAGGATGTATTTTCATTGTTACAAATGAAACATAATCAAAGCATAGTGATTAATCACAAAAACAATATGTTTGGGGGAGTACGGACAACGGATGATGGGCTCTGCCGGAGGATGCGGAGGCCTTTGCACTGCAGCCTTTGCACTGCACTGCATGTGGAGGTCAAAGCAAAGGAGGTGGGGCCAAAGAAGAGGGCTGTGTGACCCCCCCAAATGGCCAATTGTTCACCGCCCCCTTAAAGGAGTTCACCGCCCCCCAAATTCCCCTGAGCCTCCCACCGCCCCCTTGGAGCGCTTCACTGCCCACCAGGGGGTGGTACTGCTCACTTTGAGAATCAGTGCCCTACATTATCCTTTAAAACCCTCCTGCTAGATACATTCTACCTCTGTTTATGTCTAGTGTTATTTATTTTAATATATGACATCTGGCCCTGCCATTACGGTTTTAAACTTTGGGTACTATTGTTTATATATGTGAGTTATATTGATTGTATTGTCTTATTATTTGCTGCTGTGTTTTTTTTTGCTGATGTGTTATTGGGCTTGGCCTCATGTAAGCCACCCCGAGTCCCTTCGGGGAGATGGTGACGGGATATAAATAAATTATTATTATTATTGTGGGAGTTGAAGTCCAAAACACCTGCAAGGCCCAAGTTTGCCCATGCCTGGTCTAGGGGCAGTTACTGACTGCCCCATAATTCTCTCCCCCCCCCCCCTCTTTCTCTGGATTAGTCTCTCCAAATGTCAGGTTGATGTGACACTCAGGAGTGCTTTCGTCATAGGTTTATTTATTCATTTATTATTCGATCTTGTATGCCGCCACTCCCCGAGGGCTCGGAGCGGCTCACATTCTACAGAAAATAACATGAAACAGGAATAAAACATCAATTAAAACAAATTGAAATTTTCAAATTTCAGCAGTCAAATACCTGCTGAAATAGGTAGGTTTTGCATGCCCTGTGGAAAGATGGTAAATCTCGGGGCAGAACCTGTTGCTCAAGGTATTCCAAATGGATGGCGCCACAACAGAAAAGGCTCTGTGCTGGGTAGATGTTAAACGGATGACCTCTCTCCCATCTCGCTAGCCTGTGTTTGTGATGGTGGCAAGATTGAGAGAAGAGCTTCTTCTGGTGATGTCAGGGCCCAGGCAGGCCAAATGGCCTGGATGTGAGCCATATGGTGCTTCATTTGTATTGCTCCAGAAACAAATTTGCACCCAGTGTCGCTGTTGTAATGGGAGTAGTATGGTCTCCATGTCCTGCCCTCAGTTAACAGTCTGACTGCAGCACTTTGTACTGGGTGATCTCTCAGCAATATATTTTATTGTGTATTCTTCTGAGTTACATGGTACAGGGCTCCCAATACAAAGGAAGTGATGTCTTGCTAAGCTTAATTGTACAATTTTGTCTTGACTAACTTGAATCATTGGTTTCAGTGGGATTATCTGGAAGGAAAGGAAAAACAGAAAGATACACTGTGCCAATGTGTATATATAATATTCCTCCCCTGAAGCCAGAAAGGTTGTTGTTATTGTGTTGTTGTTGTTATGGGCCTTTGAGTGGGCTCTGACGTACGATGATTCTATCACAGGTTTTTCTTGGCAAGCTTTATTCGCAAGAGGTTTGCTTTTCCTTCCTTCGAGACAGAGAGAGCATGATGTGTTTCCATGGCTGAAGAGGGCTTGAACCCTGGTTTTCCAGAGTCTTAGACCAACATTCAAACTACCCCACAACACTATTTATTTGTCGTGTCAGGAGCAAATTGAGAATACAGTTATAATGTATTAAAAACCACAAAGTTAAAAACTTGGCATTATACTAAATTTCCTTTGACCAGAAGCTGGCCACTTGGAGTGCCTCTGGTATCGCTGTGCATGTGGCCGGGCTCAGACTGCATTGTAGTAGGTGGTCTGTGCTTTGCTCTTCCCCGCACTCACATGTCATGGACTCCACTTTGTAGCCCCAGTTCATGTTCAGCAGCCTGTTCAGCGCCTTCCAAGTCGCCCAGTCTTCTGTGTGCCCAGCAGGGAGTTTCTCATCCAGTATCAGCTTCTCATTGAGGTTCCAACCTCACAACACTGATTCCCTTTTAAATGAACTATATGTGATATTCCAAGAGACTGGGGTGGTAGATGAAACCTCTTTCCTCATTTTATTTCCCCATAAGCCAACATTAGCCACAGGTGGAAAAGATTGCTAGCCATGTTGGACAGGAGAGCTTTTCAATCATAGACTTAGGTTGCTGTGTGATTTCCGGGTTGTATGGCCATGTTCCAGAAGCATTATCTCCTGATGTTTCGCCTGCATCTATGGCAGGCATCTTCAGAAGTTATGAGGTCTGTTGGAAACAAGGAAAATGGGGTTTATATATCTGTAGAATGTCCAGGGTGGGAGAAAGAACTCTTGTCTGTTTGAGGTAGGTGTGAATGTTTCCATTGGCCACCTTGATTGATATTTAATGGCCTAGCAGTTTCAGGTGTGACTTCTTACTGCCTGGAGGAATTATTTGTTGAGAGGGGATTAGCTGCTCCTGATTGTTTCTTGTCTGGAGTTCCCCTGTTTTTGAGTGTCCTTTATTTACTGTTTATTTACTGTATTTATTTACTTTATTTATATTCCGCTCTTCTCACCCCGAAGGGGACTCAGAGCGGATTACATACTTAGCAGACAATCCCTGCTGTTTCCACATACACAACATATAGACGAACAGAGGCAAACTCTGGCCACCAGGGGGAGCTGATGCACTCCTCATCTCTCAGCGTTCCCAGCGTCCCTTGTTGTTCCTTCCGCATTCCTCAGCATTCCTGGAGTTCTTTAATGGCCACATAATTCAGTCAAATGTGGTATCTTTATTACCTACTTGACAGATGCAACTGTCTTTCAGGCTGCAAAGGTCGACAGTAGGCTACACTTAAGGTTGAGCACCCACCTCGACCTGAGCAGGCCTCGAACTCATGACCTACTGGTCAGAGAGATCTTATGCAGCTGACACTTAGCCAGCTGCGCCACATTCCCAGTGCTGCGCCACATTCCCGGTACTGTTATGATTTTAGAGGGTTTTTTCAAAAATACTGGTAACCAGATCTTATTCATTTTTATTGTTTCTTCCTTTCTACTGAAATTGTCTATACGCCTGTGGATTTCAATGGCTTCTCTGTGTTGTCTGACATGGTAGTTATTAGAGTGGTCCAGCATTTCTGTGTTCTCAAATAATATGCTGTGTTCAGGTTAGTTCATCATGTGCTCTGCTATGGCTGACTTCTCTGGTTGAATTAGTCTGCAGTGCCTTTCATGTTCCTTGATTCGTGTTTGGGCAATGCTGCATTTGGTGGTTCCTATGTAAACATGCCCACAGCTGCATGGTATATGGTAGACTCCTGCAGAGGTGAGAGGATCCCTCTTGTCTTTTGCTGAACATAACATTTGTTGGATTTCCTTAGTGGGTCTGTAGGTAGTTTGGAGGTTGTGTTTCCTCATCAGCTTCCCTATGTGGTCAGAGGTTCTCTTGATGTATGGCAAGAATACTTTTCCTCTGGGTGGATCTTTGTCTTTACTCTCATGGCTTGTTCTCAGTCTTGCAGCTCTTCTCATGTCTATGGTGGAGTATCATAGAATTGTTAGCAATATTGTAGCCGCATCCCTTTCCCCCTATATTTGTCTAACACTTGTGTGTCTCCAAGTAAGTTCTGACTTATAAGGACCCTAAGACAAACCTGTCGTGGGATTTTCTGGAGCTGAGAGTGTGTGCGTCATCTATAGTCACTCAGCGGGTTTCCATGAGCAAGTAGGAAATTGATCCCTGCTCTCCAGAGTCGTAGTACAATGCAATGCTCAAACCACTACATCACACTGGCTCTCCATATTCCATATATTCCTTCCTTCCCCTCCCTTCCTCCCCCCGCTCTCTCTATTGGTAGTTCTCCCATCTCCCATACAACTAACGGCTTCTGACAAGCACACTCAAGACTGTTTGGTTGTCCTGAATAGACTTCTGACATGATGCTCTTTATATTAAAAAAATCTCAATTGCATGTCTAGTTGTCCTAATTTAGAATTGGAGAGGGGTCCTGACGCTGTATTTATTCAGCTGTTAAAACACCACCATCATACAAACACACACAATTCTCAGGATAAACTAAAGAATGCTAATGATGTAGCCCGATACACAAAAGGGCACATGAGAAAACCAGTTCAGCCAAAGTTCAGGGAAATGGGGACTTCATCTCCCCCTTCTGTTTCCATTTTCAGATTTTTTTCTAAGTGCTGGACAGAACAGAGTAATTACAGACCACTGTTTGGTGCCACTGTTGGTGAGCCACCAGCCCATATTCTTTCCAGCATTGTTTCACTGCAGCTATGGTAGATAAAGCCAGCCACAGATTTGGTGGTAAAAGAAATGTCATAAGGTTTGCATTTTAGCAGGAGTTTTCCAGATCTTCTCCCCAAAGAAAATTTCTTTCAGTTCCTACATTTCTAACATTGCTATAAATTAACATTTAAGTGGAACATGTTAAAATTCAGTTTAGGCACCCATATAAAAGGGGCAGACAAAGTCATGAAAGGAATAGAAACACAAAGTGATCAATGGAACCTGAAATATGAATTTCGTTTACAGTGTCTCACACTCTTTAAAGCCCTGTACGGTTCCAGCCTGGTTTACCTGTTCAAATCTCCCATTACGAGCCATCACAAAGCTTAAGCTCAACTGGAGAGGCCCTGCTCTCGATGCCACCATCATCGCAAATGTGGTTGGTGGAGAAGAGAGACAGGGCCTCCTCAGTGGTGGCCCCTTGCCTTTGGAATTCCCTCCTGTCCTTCAGAAAGAAACTAGAAATCTAGTTATGGGACCAAGCATTTCAACAGTAGCAGCAGCAATCGGGAATAACACTCAGTGTGATTTGTATGACAATGGACTTTCCCAGGCACTGTTGTGATTTTAATCAAATGTTCTTAATGTAATGTATTTTAACAAACTGTTTTTAAATGTGTTTATGATTGTGGTTAGCACGGGAATGAGTGCTTGTTGTGAAGCACTCTGAGTGCCCCCTCAGAGGTGAGAAGGATGGTGTACAAATGTACAAAATAATAATAAGATACTAGAGAGTTGGGAAATTATGGAAAATGCAATTTTAATCCTATACCTACATCCTCTTTGCAAAAGTGTCTGTGGATATCTGCATTTAAGTGTATGCATAACGGGAAAGATAGAGTCAGCCCACCATATTTGTTTGGATTAGGGCACAGGACCTCCATAAAAGTAGAAAAAACTGCAAGAAAAATAAGTATACAACTCAAACATTTACTAATAATAAATAACCATTTGCAAGGTTTATTAAACAGGCTGTTTTTTTCTTTTTGGGAGTACAGCTGAAGCATTTTCTGCAGACTCTGATATAAACACTGCATGTTGTTGCCAACAGAATTGTGTAAATGGGTGCTGTTCAGAAATCTTTTATTGTTGCCAATTTTTTCACCATTAACCTAAGGCAGGGGTGCTCATTAGGTCGATCCCGATCTACTGGTAGATCGCGTAGGGCAGTGGATCTCAACCTGTGGGTCCCCAGATGTTTTGGCCTTCAACTCCCAGAAATCCTAACAGCTGGTAAACTGGCTGGGATTTCTGGGAGTTGAAGGCCAAAACACCTGGGGACCCACACGTTGAGAACCACTGGTGTAGGGCGTCCTGGTAGATCACAGGCAGGGCGGGAAGATGGCTCAGTCCCGCCCCGCAGGCTCCCGACGCCGCCCAGGTGCAGAAGGAGATTGGACTGGATGGCCCTCGGAGGTCTCCTCCTATTGTAGGAGCCCATTGTTGTTATTATTATTTTTTATTATTATTATAAGAGACTTAATGGCCATCTGTGAGGAATGCTTTGATTGTGTTTTTCCCTTATGGCAGAAGGAGGTTGGGCTGGATGGCCCTTGGGGGTCTCCTTCTACTCTAGGAACCTATTGCTGTTGTTGTTAGTATTATTATTAGTAGTAGTAGCAGAGGCTGAATGAATATTATCATCATTATTATTATGAATAAATTCAGGGGCTTATTATACTCACATTTAGCTGAATTCAGTCTTAAAATATATTATATGGCTCTCACTGAAATAAATTCCCAAATATTTTGCTTTTATGGCTCTCTGAGTAGTGGGTAGGTAGATCATTTTGACTTGGTTGTTTTATAAGTAGCTCACATGCTGAAAAAGTGTGAGCACCCCTGACCTAAGGGAACCCCATTTGGGGTTGAGACCCACACTTTAAGAAGCAGTGCTCTAGTGTGTTTATGATCATTCTCCATGGGAAGTTGATCATAGGATTGTGCTGGAGATCCCAGGAACACCATATTAATTAAATCTGCATATAATTAAATCCACAAAAGTTAAATCTGCAAATGCAGAAGGCCAACTGTGCTTCGGAATGAAATCAGTATTAGCCCTCTCACTTCACCCCATGTCCATTTTTTTCCTGTGCTCAGAGCACAGAACAACACTCTTAATACATTTGCCGGAAACAATATTTCATTTCCCCAGTTCTCAAGCCATTGAGAGTCAACTGGTTTCAAATTAATCATGACAGGATGTTTACGAAACATGGAACTTTTCACTTGCTTACGTATGCGAGATCAACTTTTAATAGGGTCTTCAGTTGTTAGGGCACAATCTGAAGTCTCAGGATATATTGCTGTATTGTTCAGAGTTTCTAGGTAAATTTCTGTGTATGCAGTCCTGAAGAAAGCCAAATTTTAATTGGGGAGTGTGCATGCGGATTGTGGTTTTTAAGGCCCCCATCACCCATAGTTCACTGGTTCAGGATGAAGGTGTTGGCATGCAGGTTGCATTTGCCCACCATGAAACCAGGAACAAGGAGAGTAAGCTGATGGGTGCATGCACTTACCCTCATTGTGCCTTTCATAGCAAGGAAGGGAATTGTAAACTGTGTGATGACTTGTGAGTCATCTTCTTGCATAGGCTCTAGGAGCAATCACCCTCATCCTCAGAAGAGGAGGAAAACTCTATGATCTGGCAGTATTTTTGTATCTACATGTCATGTTTATTGTATGAATACTGCAGGGTTAAATTAGCCCCACCAAGTGTGGTTTTCTTCAGTGAATTATATCGGCTCATGATATGTCCAAAGCACAACAGCCTCAGGTTTGTAACTTTGGCTTCTAGTGAGAGCTCAGGAGAAAAATCAGAGGAAAAATTACAGGAGGACCACCATATCTATGAAGACAGGTTCCTGGCTGAATCATGTTTACCTAAAACCAGATATATATAACTGGAAACCATAAAATTCCCCGATTTCCTGTCCTGACATACTATAGAGATTATTAGAGAAGTATGCTTCCAGGAGAAGCATATCACAGAATCACCTAGCAAATTCCTAGAAACGATTTCCTCCCAGGCATGGGTAGGTGAAACTATCGATATAGACTCCATGATTACAGAGATCTTACTGTACTACAGTTTAAACAGAGATATGCTCGTAATATAGAGCATAGCTAGGAATACTATCACCTGTAATGTACTGCCATGGTGCAAATTGTTGAAGTCCTAATGATTTTCACCTTGTTATAAGCCACTTTGGGTACCACACCAATAGAAAGGCAGGATATTGAATGGCTGAATGAATGAATGAAGTCTGGATGACATCACCTGTCTGGATGATGGTCTGGATGAGGGCGAACAAATTGAAACTGAATCCAGACAAGACAGTGGTACTCCTGGTCAGTCGAATGGCCAAACAGGGCATAGGGTTACAGCCTGTGTTGGATGGGGTTACACTCCCCCTGAAGACACAAGTTTGCAGTCTGGGTGTGATCCTGGATTCATCGCTGAGCCTGGAACCCCAGGTCTCGGCGATGATCAGGGGAGCATTTGCAGTTGAAACTTGTGCCCGTACATTGGGAAGTCTGACTTGGCCACAGTAGTCCATGCTCTGGTTACATCCCATATAGACTACTGCAACACACTCTACGTGGGGTTGCCTTTGAAGACTGTTCAGAAGCTTCAAATGGTCAAACATGCGGCAGCTAGGTTGCTAACGGGAGCAGTGCTCAAGGAGCCCACAACTCCTCTGTTGCATCAGCTCCACTGGCTGCCAGTTTGCTACTGGGCACAATTCAAAGTGCTGGCTTTAGCCTATAAAGAATAACAACAAGCTCGGGGTAGTACTACTTTCAAGAGTAGCATGAGTCCGGGCACATGCGCTTGCGGGAGGTGTTCGGTATGTGGTAACATCTCGTCCGAGAAGGAGATTCTCAGCTTGGCCAAACACAAATCCTTTAAGATCCGCGACTTCGCGACCTGTGTGACGAAATCCGCTGTGTACAGGATCACGTGTGAGTGCCTTCTAGTTTACGCAGGGCAGACCCAGAGGGAAATACGCACCCGTTTTATTGAGCATCGCTCTAAAATAATTAATAAGGCCACGGACTCAGCATTCTACCTCCACTGCCTACAGATGAATCACTCCCCTACATCGCTAAAAATGAGAGTCTTCGAGAGGATCGATCCCAGACCGCACATGGATCTAGCCGTCAAATTAAGACAAACTGAAATCAAATGGATCCTTTTATTCGATTCAGAGTGGCCCCATGGGTTGAATGACGTCATCTCCCTCAATTCCTTATTGCTGTGATATTCTTATTTATACCCATCTGTTGTGTTCAGCTCTATCTTTGGGTCACCCGTTATCGGCCATTACGCTTGGGTTATATGATGTATCATTATATCTCCGGTATGTATACTATATATTTAATTTTTTTATACTGATAAGGGGTACTACCTTGGGTTATATAACAAACCCACTATTTGCTTTCTGTTGTAGCATTTGGGCACTTTGATTTCACACAATTGCTTTGACAAAACCGCATTAGCGGTGAAACGGATTTTCTGGCCTTGGATATCGCATCAGCAAACCGTCAGCCTTTTTGGAGCCTATATTGTGTAGAGGAAGAGATTATATTCCTCAGCGTCCCTACAGTGCTTCTCTCATGATTGACTACGTCTCCCGTGATTGACTACTATTTGAAGCACACCACGGACTCATCGCCCTAATTCTCCGCTCCCATTCGGGGAAGCTTACGGAACTTTATAAATACTTGCATTGGCAAGTGGTTTATCTGATTATCATTTCTCTTCCTATGTTGTGAATAAACTCATGCTCCCAATCGGGGAAGCACATGGAACTCTATAAATACGTGCATTTGCAAGTGGCACTTGGAGAAATCTTACGTGGGTGACTTTTCCGTGTATTATTTCGTGAGTGATTTTGTGACCATTGGTTTTCAACATAGTGATATTCAACTCCTATTGTTTTTGTTCGTCCTTTACCCTCAGGTGTTGCTTTAACCTATAAAGCCCTAAACGGTTCTGGCCAAGCTTACCTGTCTGAATATATCTCTCCTTATGAACCATCTAAGGCTCTAAGATCTTCTGGGGAGGCCCTGCTCTTGGTCCCGCCTCCTTCACAGATGCGTTTGGCGGGGACAAGAGACAGGGTCTTCTCAGTGGTGGCCCCTCAGCTGTGGAATGCCCTTCCCAGGATTATAAGATCAGCCCCCTCCCTTCGTACATTCCGCAAAAAGGTTAAAACCTGGCTCTTTGAGCAAGCTTTTGCTAATGCAGCATAATCAGGTAAATATGAAATTACTGAATGACTTGACATTGTAATTGGATAATGAAGTTAGTAAGGAGACGCTGATAATTATGTTTTTATGGCTTTGTACAGTTTTTATATTATAGGCTAAATGTTTTAATCATATTTTATAATTGTTTTTATTTTATTTTATAATTGTTGAGGCATTGAATTGTTGCCGACTGAATTGCCTTGAGTCGCTTCTAGGCTGAGAAAGGCAGTATACAAATGTGGCAAATAAATAACCAAACAAAGTAATAGTAGAAAGAAAACCCTGTTTTCCCTTTAAAGTCTTGGGCTAGATTGTTTCCATACTATGATGCCTGGTTGTAATCTGAACTATATAGGAGGTACTGACACTCCTATATAGTTCAGACTGATGCTGTTTGGGAATAAAGTTCAGCATCTTGGATTGCTCACTTGAAGTTCAGGTTATTAGATAGAAACTGAAGCAGATAAACTTGTGCTACTAAGATGGAAGCTACCAGCTGACATCTTCTTTCAAAGAGAGAATTTCCTCAAATAGAAGATCCAGCCTCTGTGAAGTGCGACATGTGGCTTTGTCAGGAATGTCAGGAAACATTCCTGTTCATACTTGGAAAGTAACACATTTTTGGGAGGGTTTTGTTGTTGTAACCGGGTACCTATTTAACCATTAAGACTGCCAATTACGGTACTTTGGAACAACAACAACAACAATTTTATTCTTGTATCTCACCACTATCTCCCCAAACGGACTCAGGGCGGCTTACACACGGCACAAGGTGCCTAAAAACAGAGCATAAAATAAAACATAATATAAAATACAATAGAGTAAAACACAAACAATTTAAGACTCAATAAAACTATGTCTATTGACCAGTGGTGGTAAACTGCTGTAAACGTGGCCAGGTTATAAACAATAGGATATGAGAATGGGATAAATGCAGAGCAACTGGGAACAAATGGGGAAAGGAGGAGAAACTATGACATTTTAAAAACAGCTGGAAAAATGGGATGAGACTAATTTGGGTAGTCCCTGTCAATAAAGGATAGCTGAAGTATTTACTACTAGGGAAATGGGTGAAAAGTGATGTCAAAGAACTGTCAGTAAGTCAATAGATACCATTACTACCTGCACTTCAGATTATTATTTCTACGATGTTCTAAAACCACAGTTAATTTCAGGCGTAAATGAAAATTGATGTTGTGTGGTGCAGTGTTTTTCAACCTTTTTTGAGCCACGGCACACTTTTTACATTTACAAAATCCTGGGGCACACCACCAACCAAAATGACACAAAATGACACTCTAACACAGTAATACATATAGTTAATATGTTTTTTAACGTATTTATACACTCAGTGTGAAACCTGAGCCTGTTTCGATGAACACAACATATATATGACTTCCTCTCACATATTTATACATGGCTATCATGTCTTCTCTCAGCCTTCTCTTCTTCAGGCTAAACATACCTAGCTCTTCAAGCCACTCCTCATAGAGCTTGTTCTCCAGACCACTGTGAAATTTCACCCTGAGTGAAACTTGATTCCAGTTATCTATGGGTGTCTTGAACAGTTCCTGGGGGGGGGGAGGCAACTCTAAAAAAATCCAGTAAAATAGTAAAAAAAACAAAACACACTTCCAAGCGGAGAGGCTCAATTTGTTTCTTGGAGGGCTGCTAGGAGGGGGGGGGAGTGCCAAATTCCCACGGCACACCTGATGATTGCTCACGGCACACTGGTTGGGAAACACTGGTGTGGTGGCATCTGCTGTGTGTGAGAGAATGAGAGAGTGAGAAGGCTACTGTGGGAAAGGAAGCTGGTGGTGGACCCTATCCTTCAAAAATAAACAAGCCTCATGCACAGGTAAATAAATATGCTAATGTGCATATATCTTCCATCCATTAGCATATTTACTTACCTGTGTATGAGGCTTGTTTATTTTTGGTAACAACGAAGGGATACTAACCAGCCATTGGGGTTATATATGGAGTACAGTTTGCCCTCAAGGATTACTGCGATCATCCTCTTTCCAGACACATGGTTTGCCCAAGCCACGCAAGAGTGCCCGCTACTTCCGCAAGACTCTGTGCATCATTGGAGACGCTTCTGGACTATGGTGCATGGACTTTTGGGACTTCCAATGCACTTAATGGAATTGAGCATGCAATGGACTGGCTATTGATACATGTAATTTGAGGAAATTGTGATTATTTGTAAATTGACATTGTATGTCTTTCAGTGTGTTTATATGATCCATACAGCCTACCAGGCTGTTGTGGCACAACTCACGTGTCCTGACACATAATACAGAAATATTTTTGCAATTGCTCTTTCTGATTTATATGAGATTGTAGACACATGTCTCTTGGTTTGTTTTGGTTTCGCTGTTAAGCAGCACTTCCCTTTGTTTACCAAAGAGAAAACATATGACATTGCATCTGCTTTAATAGAAGTTGAGAACTGGTATTCTTGCACATTTTGGAAACCCCAGCTAGACCGGAGACAAACAAGTTATTCTGTTTTGGGCATCACTCCAATAGTTGAGTGCCGCAGCAGTGCATGTTATTGACTGCCTGACCTACTCCTTAAAGTTCTTGAGAAAATCAAAACGGCAAAACCCAAAGGGAAACGGACGTGAAGTGTACAAACTGGGACCCCTGGTGGTTCAACTTTAGAAGGATGGCCTCATTTAGGAGACGGAAATAAGGGTACATTTCACAAAAGATATCATCTGAAAATGTAATAGTAGATGGAATTAACTTTATTGTTGATGGTTGATATCGATCACCAGAATGTCTTCTATAATTAACAAGAAAGGAAATGCCAATTCACTTCCTAATAGTAAGAGCTGTTTGACCAGAGACTGGACTAACTGAAGCTTGTGAGCTCTCCCTTGATAAAGTTTAAACAGAAGTTGGATGGCATCCGAGGACTGACTGTTCAGTGGAAAGGGGCCTTTGATGTGCTGGGTTGTTTACATTTGTTACTCTATTTTTTAATGGTAACACTTTTAATCTTATTGATAATTTATTTGTATTTTAACTTTCACAGAATGCCAATTTCAGTTCCATCTGTTTCAACTTTTGTAAACCACTTTAAATCCCATTGGGGAATAGTAGTCCATACAGTCAACCTTCCACATTTGCTGTGGTTAAGGGCACAAGATCCCCAAAGCAAAGCAACGTAAACAAAGAAAATGCTTTTTATTTTACTAGAGAGCATTTCTCTAGGAATTTCTAAGTCTTCCAGCATGATACTATGGCCAACTTCTGTAATTTATTTCCGCATCAGAAGCAACTTGAGAAACTGCAAGTCGCTTCCTGTGTGAGAGAACTGGCCATCTGCAAGGATGTTGCCCAGGGGATGCCTGGGTGTTTTACCATCCTGTGGGAGGCTTCGCTCATGTCCCTGCATGCGAAGCTGGAGCTGTCAGACAGGAGCTCACCCCATCTCGCAGATTCAAACTGCCGACCTTCAGATCAGCAGTTTAGCCAGAACAAGGATTTAACCCACTGCACCACTGTGGCTCCAGCTGAACATATGAGTCACAATGAAGGGCCTAAAGATGCCTAGAGAAGCAATGTCTCTAGAAATCTCTAGATCAGGGGTCCCCAAACTAAGGCCTGCAGACCAGATGTGGCCTTTCAAGGTCATTTACAACCTCCCGCCCTGAATTTTATACTTAAGAGTCACCCGAAGTCTGAAACTACTTGAAGGCACACAACAATCCTAATTAATTTGACTATCTCATCAACCAAAAGCAGGTCCACACTTCCTATTGAAATACTGGTAAGTTTATATTGGTTTAGTGGGTTAAACCACTGAGCCGCTGAGCTTGTTGATTGAAAAGTCACAGGTTTGAATCCAGGGAGTGGCGTGAGCTTCCACTGTCAGCCCCAGCTTCTGTCAACCTAGTAGATTGAAAACATGCAAATGTGAGTAGATCAATAAGTACCACTCTGATGGGAAGGTAACAGCCCTCCATGCAGTCATTCTGGCCACATGACCTTGGAGGTGTCTACGGACTCTTCGGCTTAGAAATGGAGATGAGCATCAACACCGAGTCGGACACGACTGGAATTGATATCAGGGAAAATCCTTTTCCTTTACCTTATGTTGGTTCAAATTGTAATTCATTTTACATATTGTATTGTTCTTTTATGTGACCACTTCAGAAATTGTTGACATGAGCATGTAAGAATGTATATCATTGTAGGTATCCCCACACCACCTAGACAGTTTCCTATATGTGATTTAATACATGGGAAACTTTGGAGATCCACATAATTGGTTGCATTATAAGTCTGTTCATCTCCAATATGTTTACTGGGGTTCAGCATTCAATATAATCTGGAAAGCAAGTTCACCTATTTCACCTATTCGGGGTTATTGCAGAGGTGGGATGTCCCTCTCGGCATTACTTCGCGAACGAAGATTCTTAGGAAGGACTCATCCCACGCTTTTTACAAGCGCGTTGATGACTAAAAAGGCCAATCTGAGATAGGCAAGTTTGGTTGCAGAAAGCACAGCAGAAAGTCTCCTTGGGTGATGTTGTTTCCAAGTTGCGGTTCTTTCTGCGTTGTCGTTTCTCTTTGAGGCCCATTGGGCGTGTCTTCTCGAAAGAGGCCGCAGCATTGTGGATAATGCGTCTCCATGCCTCCCGATGTGAGGCCAGGGTGGACCATTGTTGGTGATCAATCTTGCCGAGCCTGAGATGTTGATTCAGGGAGTCCTTATATCTCTTTTTGGGGGTGCCTCTCTTGCGTTGACCTGTGGCAAGTTCACCATAGAGTAGTATCTTTGGGAGGCGGTGGTCCTCCATCCTAGAAATGTGCCCTGCCCAGTGCAGTTGTGTTCTCAATAGCATGGCCTCAACGCTGGTGATCCCTGCTTGCTCAAGGACAGCAACATTAGTCCCATAGTCAGTCCAGTGTATATTTAGGATTGTGCCAAGACAGCGCTGATGAAAGCCTTCGAGGAGTCGTAGGTGTTGGCGATAGGTGACCCATGTTTCAGACCCATATAAGAGAATAGACAGTATGATAGCTCTGTACAGAGTGATTTTGGTGCTTTGCCTCAGGTGCTTGTTGCTCCAGACTCTTTTGTGAAGCCTTCCAAATGCACTATATGCCTTTGCTAATCTGTGATCTATCTCTTTATCAATCTTGGCATCTGAAGAGATGATGCTTCCCAGGTAGGTGAACTGCTGAATGGACTTAAGCACAGATTCGCCTATGCTGATGTGAGGATGATTGTGTTCTTCCCGTGGTGCGGGCTGGTAGAGAACTTCCGTTTTCTTCAGGCTGACCTCCAGCCCAAACAGCTCTGCAGCTGTTGCAAAGCAGGATGTTAGGTGCTGCAGGGCTACTTCTGAATGGGCGACAAGGGCAGCATCATCAGCAAAAAGCAGCTCACGGACTATAATAGTTTAGAGTTTTAGTGCGAGCCCTCAGACGGCTTAAGTTGAACAAGCTACCATCAGTACGATAGCGTATATATATGCCGCCTTCTTCGAGGTCTGCCGTAGCCCTTTGGAGCATCATGCTGAAGAAGATTGTAAATAGGGTTGGTAAATAGAGGTGGGATGTAAGAATGAGAGAAATTATAAATATGGGAACCATGTTGGATGGGTTGAGTTGTCAAAAAAAAAGCCAGAGTAAGTTCCCAACAAGCTATAAATAGGAGTAATGGGGATAAAATAACTTGTGTATGAAACTCAATTGCCAACAGATTCTAATAAAATTGCAGTAATGTCAAATTCCCTGCCAAATTTATTATTTTTAAGAATAGATTTAGTGGTGGAAAACCTGTGAAAACCACTCCACCTGTTATTAAGCTGCAACCATCATCATCCCCCTAGTGTAGTTCACTAGATCTTTAGGTCAATCGTGTTTGTATATTTTACATTATTTTTGAAAATAATTTTACTTTCACATAATCTAGAACAAATGCTGTTGTAGTTGGCAGAAGTACTGAAGTGCAATGAGTTGGTTTCAAGTATTATTTTCAATGTTTTTACAATTCTGGTGTTTTGAACTTTTCACTTCTCCAAAGATGGAGCAAACAATGCGCAGTAACCAATGTAGTTGTATTAAACAATATTATCAGCAAAATGCATGCATACAACTTACATATCACAGTACATAATATAACTTAGCAAATTATGGATACATTTAAAGGGGAACACTTCCCCGGCGCATACTCACGCTTAAGAGTCCTAAAGAGGAAAGAACCTCCGCAAAAATAATATAGCCCAAACGGCCAGTCTCTTTCCCGAAAACGGGGGACAGTTTAGTCCAAATCAAAGAGTGCCAGGGACGGGCAGAAAGATGCAAAGGGAAGATCCATGCAGAGGGGATTCCAGGGTCGACGATTAGGGGTATCCCAGCGCCGTATTGTTTCGCCCTAGAGCGGCTTCTTCCGGACCCGGGACTCAAATGATGCAACACAGGGTCGTGGCTAAAGGATTTAAGAACCATGATACAATGTAATAACAATACAATGTAATAACAATAAGCACATGGCCCCATAGTAAACCCACCGGGAACATCGGCAATACATACCAGTAGATAACAGCATTTGTATATAAGAGGCTAAGCGCCAATGGTCAGATGTGCTTATTGTTATTACATTGTATCCTGGAACCTAACCCCAGTAATAAGTGAGGGAACACTGTATTTGTAGACTCCAGTGGAAAACAATAGTGGGGTCTGTTTCTACAGTGCTGAACCACTACAATAGACTGTTTTCAGACATATTTGAATTTCTGAAGTGTGTAGTCAAAGCTTAAGAGTGATCTATCTCCATGATTTTGTTCAGAATGCTTTTTTTTTTTAAAAAAAGAGTATTTCTCCAAATGCCAAGTGAAAGGGTGTATATAAAGAGCTAAATGTACAAGGCTAAGTACTTTTAGATCCGATTTTAATGGTCTAGTGCAGTGGTTCTCAACCCGTGGGTCCCCAGATGTTTTGGCTTTCAACTTCCAGAAATCCTAACAGCTGATAAACTGGCTGGGATTTCTGGGAGTTGTAGGCCACCAAAACACCTGGGGACCCACAGGTTGAGAATCACTGGCCTAGAGGTAGGTAAGTGCTTATCTTTCTCCAAATTTAAAAAAGAGAAGCTTTAAAAGTGCTTACCTTTGGTTAGGTCAGTGATTTTCAACCAGTGTGCCGCGGAACACTAGTGTGCCGTGACAGAGCATCAGGTGTACCGTGGGAAAATAGTGTAGAGAGAGAGCCTAGCAGGAAACTTCAGACAGTGGAAATGAGGCTTTCCTGGCTGAAGCAGTAATGCTAGCCAGCTTGGCTGCAGTCAGGGAGAGCCCTCAGCGTCCAGAACTTTCCTCCCTCCCTCCCTCCTCTCTGTTTCCTTCCTTCCCTTCCTTCCCTCCCTATGCGCGCCAAGGGCTACCTGGCCAGGCTGCGGCTCCTCCTGCTTCCTGGCTCCTGGCTGCTCTTCTGCCCTCCTCCCCTCTGGCAGCAAGGAGAGGGAGGAGTCCGCGGGAGCTGCCCCCCGTTCGACCCCGCTCCCGGAGGCTTGAGGCGAGGCTTTCCGCCCTCTAGCCCATCTGCGTCGAGGAAGGGGAGCAACCACTCATCTCTCGGCCTCTCCTGGCTGGGCTCTGGGTTCGCTGCAGAGCACAGCTCCACAGCCCAGCTTGGTTCCTTCCCGATCTGGTCCCAAGGTGGCAGCAGGGAAGCCGAAGGGATGTGGGGGGGGAGGCACTCCTGGGGGAAGGAGAGTTGGGGGTGGCGACGGCTGCGAGTCTCTGCCGCAGTTTTTTCTGAGGCTCGGAGCCACCCCGTGTGCTCAATTCCTATTCGTGCTGCTCAGCCGAACCCGTGTGCGCAGTGCCAGGCTTCCTGCACGTGTGCCTCTGGGGGCGGGCGAGGCAGGAGGGGGGTTTGGCAGAAGCAGCGCTGTCATGAGGGGGGAGGGTGACAGTAAAATGACAGAGTGTCATTTTGGTTGGTGGTGTGCCCCAGGATTTTGTAAAGGTAAAAAATGTGCTGCCGCTCAAAAAAGGTTGAAAATCACTGGGTTAGGTGATGTTTTTAATGTTCAAATGTTAACTGCAGAGAGTTAAATGACCAGACCATGCCCCATTATCAACAAGTGAAAAAAAGGAGATATGAGTAGGATTAAGCTTAGACAAGTTAAAAGAATTTTATTCAATATTTGACATGTTGCCAATATCTGCAAGACCGTATTTAAAAGACTTTCTCCCCAACCTGCCCTCATCCAAACTGCGCAACATAATACTGAAACAAACTGAGAAGCATTGTGTATAAAACAAGTGCTATATACATAATATATATGATTTGAAGTTACCATAGTTTGTCCTATAATTATGAAGGTGGGTTTAGCAACTGATTCGCTGAAATTACCTTCATTCCAATACAAAATATGAAGGGTGGAGACAAGAAACAGAACAACAGTTTGCAAAAATACTCAATAGTTCTGCTCTGCCATCTGAAGGATGAGGTCTGGATACAGAAAGAAAACTAAAAAGGCACACTGTGGCATGCATTAAGGCCAGCAATGCCAGCCTTTAAGACTTTTTTGTCTTTTGTGAAAAAATATTTTGCTACTAATTTAAATGAAAATGTCAATGCGATCTATATCTCACTTTAAAAGGATGTTTATTTATGCTCATGTTATCTAACACTGAGCTCTCAGATCAAATTAACATGCATTCATGCCTGCAAGTCATGGCTGCGGCCTTTAAAATAAATCTTGAGCTTGATGAATATAGTTTCTTTCTGCTGCCTTTCGAAGCACTTTCCAATTCTCGTAGATCCTTTCTGAAGGCAGCACAGAACTCTTTCTGTTGTCGTTGCGATTAAGATTTTAAATATATATAAAACCTGGGCAGGAGGAATGTTAAAGAAGTCACAGCCAATCTAAGCGAAGCCAACAAAGAACTTAAAAATAATCACTCCTGGAAAGCTAACATTCTTTTAAAAGTTGTGTCAGAATCTATATAAACAAACATTTTCAAGACTCACAACTGCCCCCCCATAATGCCTATTTTTTTAAAAACAAAACCACAACATTAAAAGAATTTTTTTTGTTTTCTTAATTTCAGTGTTCATTAATTTCTGAAGGACAAATTAAGTTAAAACTCTTAAAATTTTAATACTCAACGTGTGTTGTAATTATCCACAGATTTTGGGCCACCGCAATATGAACTACTCCATCCTGGTATCACTTCCAGTGGTTCTTAACCTTTGGTCCCCCAGGTGTTTAGGACTTCAACTCCCACTATTCCTAACAGCTGACAAGCTGGCTGGGATTTCTGGGAGTTGAAGTCCAATACACCTGGAGCAGGGGTGCTCATTAGGTGGCTCGTGATCGACTGGTCGATCCCAGCACCTTAGGAGGTCAATCCGAGCTGTATGGGGCGCTTCTGAGGGGGCGGAGCCATGCCGCACCAAGCCCTGCCCCCTCCCCCGGCTTCAGCGCTACCACAGCTTGACGAGCGTATGGCCAAGCCAGTAGTGGCTATCTATGCCACCACTGGCTTGGCATTACCCTCCTCTAGCCTGCAGAAGCTGTGGAAGTGCTAAAGCCAGAGAGGGCGGAGCCAGGCCGCACTAAGCCCCGCCCCTCCCCGGCTTCAACGCTTCCACAGCTTCTGCAGGCTAGAGGGTAATGCCAAGCCAATAGTGGCTATCTGTGCCTCCACTGGCTTGGCATTACCCTCCTCTAGCCTGCAGAAGCTGTGGAAGCGCTAAAGCCAGAGGGGGAGGGGGAGGGGGCGGAGCCAGGTTGCCCCAAGCCCCGCCCCCTTCCCCTGCTCCGCCCTGCTTCTCTCTCGGTAGATCTTTCTGACTTGGTTTTATCATAAGTAGCTCACATGCTGAAAAAGTGTGCGCACCCCTGACCTGGAAGATCAAGGGTTGAGAACCACTGCTTTACACCATGATTAATGTCATCTGTTTGTGAGATGACTGTCCACAGGCACAAGTCATAAACTGAGGAAAGTGAAGCTGGCAAAAAAAAAACTATAAAGGGAAGGAAAAACTAATATTCACTATTAATTGAATATTACAACTAATTTTATGAAGCATGAAAGTGTTTAGTACGTTGGCCTACAAGTTGGTTCTTCCCTTATGCAGACACAAGAGTAGTGCACTTTTGATCATTTCAGGTCTGCAGCTTTTTGCCCAAAAGAAAGCAGCTTTAGAGTTACTTTATCCCAAGGTACACAAATACAATAATAATGTACATTTATTATAATATATTATAAAGCTTACTCGATTTGAGCTGTTGCAAACAGAAAGGTGATCCATTAATATTGCTCAGCTCATGGACTGAACAGTGCCCTGACATAATAAATTGTACCTTTCACAAAAAGATGGGATCATTGGCGCTGCATTAAATCCATGAAAATAACGTTTTCTGTTCCCTGAGTGCTATAGGTCTTTGGAATGTGATTATTTGTGATGGACAAACATCAACATGTCGGGATTTTTATTTTTCGGAAACAACTTTTGTGGCATCATGAAGACATTTTTAAAGAAAATAAAAAGACCATAACAGCAAAAAAAACATTATCAATTTCACACACATCTTTCTAGTACCTTATTCAACCTGATCTCACAAAACAGGGATAAAAAAATAATCAGAACACCTGAATACATCACGTAAACATTTAAAACATGCTACTATGTTTTTACACTTTCATATCAGATGTCTCAGAGCAGCACTGAAACAGATACAAAAATAACTCTTCTTCCCCAATAACTCTTATAGGATGGATACTAGTTTCCCCCTTGTATGATCAGAAGAGCTGTTCCAATCCATGGAAGTGACTGATCCAGTAGATACTCTTATTGGAAAAGGAGTGAGTAGATTTTCAGCCATTTTTAATTCCCTCTGCAGCAGTGGTTCTCAACTTGTGGGTCCCCAGATGTTTTGGCCTTCAACTCCCAAAAATCCTAACAGCTGGCAAGCTACTGTATAAGATGATCCCCAACTTTTCCAGTTAAAATATAGATATACTTGCCGTATAAGACTACCCCTCTTCCAACGCACACCAATTTTTTTAGGCTTGGTGTATCAGATTTGATTTCAATATGGTAATTTTCCTATTACTGTACCTCCTTCTCTGCCTCTCAGCTCCTGCACCTGCGCACCCGCACCGCTTCACTGCATTCTTCAGGAACGAGATCCGAGAGGCAGAGGAGGAGGTACGGGAATAGGATACAAGGGCGGGCCAGACATGTAAAAGATGTGTTTCTCTGGGCCCAGAGCCACTCTCTTTTTCCATACCCCGGGTGCCCTGGACGCCTGCAGCTTGCTCCGCCCTTCACTTACACCTTCCTGGTGAGGTGCCCCTTCACCTCATCATCGGGATCGCATTAAGTCCACAAATCCTAAAGGATTTTCTTCAACCGTACTTGTACAGCATCACCCTTAATGCCACTACCATTTTTGAGCTCCCCCCATCATATGCGGCAACCAGAGATTCTCCAATACGGATTGGAAGTTTCAGCACCCGCTCTATAAGACAACTCCTGGTGTATAAGTCAACTCCCACGTATAAGACGACCCCTGACTTTTGAGAAGATTTTTTTGGGTTAAAAAGTAGTCTTATACGTTAGAAAATACAGTAGGTGTTGTAGGCCAAAACACCTAGGTTGTTCTACCTCCTATAATATTCCAGGGAGCCACATAATTATTTATAGCTAATCTGGAGAAGTACAGGGATTTGAGGGAGGAAAGTATGATCAAAACTCGCTTTACTTCTCTCCCTTCTTTAGCAGTAGCATCCTTCATGCTGACCTACAATGAAGGGAGGATCCTGAAAACCCAAGACTATATCTGAATGCCATTTCTTCTCTGTATTAGTGACAATTAAAATTGGTATAACATGATCTTATGGCAACTTCCTAAAGTATGCCTATTATTATTAGTATTATCATTATTATTATGATTATGTTTACATAGTGCCATCAATGTACATGCACATCATTTAATGAATATGTGACAAGTGTATAGGATTATCCAAGTTCACTTCCTACCATTATCTATTTTGATTTTCCTAAACATACTCCACACAATCTGCAAACACATCAACTGTTACTATCCCATTAATGGTTTACATAAATTGATGTACACCTTTGAAATAATCTTCTCCCAAGGCAGGATTGGAAAACTGTGAAATGTGAAAACAGCCAGATAGGGCAAACAAAGCCCTATTAAAGTTCTACTGTTGCCCCAAGGTTAGAGGAAAGAATTAGAAAGGTAGATTTCTAAGCGCGCGCACACATACAATAAGCATAACACAATTTAGGTGAAACCTATCATGTCGAATTAAAAACCTTGCATAGTTCTCCAAGACTGATTTAAATCTTAAAACCAGGTCCAGTTCTACTCCCCTATATATAGACAGTGGATTCAGTTATCCCTATAGCAACGTAAAATAAATTAGTCCAGGTAGCATTTAGTGGGGGTAATTCTGGGCAAAGTTCAGTAGTGTTCCAGTGGATTTTCCCTTATCTTTTTGTGGAGACAAAACTACCTCCTGTTGAATTATTCCATAAATAAATGAAGATATTGAACTCTAAAAATATTTCCTAGTGTAAGAAAAAGGATGTGCTTTTTTATAGACAAGCTTTAACGGCAATCTCTATTCCAATCCACCCCAAAAAACAAGAAAAACTAAATTTGTTGGTCCTTGCAATAACAACAAAAAAGTATGTAAGAACTGCTGCTTCAGGAAAAGTGGCACAGAGTTCCATCCCAGACACTCAAATATAAAGAAAATACTATTGATGTTGTAGTCATTCAATAAAATATAACTTTTTTCATGAGATACATGCATATTCTTGGCATGTCTGGATTTTTTTTTTGTTTTAAGATTTAAACATGCTCTTCTCAAAGAGAACTTTAAGTCAACCAGACTGATGAATACCTGAAACAAACCTCATATAGCTGCAGACTTGCATTTCCCTTCTTTCTTTCTTTCTTTCTCTGCTTTCCTTTACGGCTGCTAGGATTGAAAATGCTCCATAGGATTCTGCCTATGCACTCAAGACCACTTGCTTATTCACTCATACTCTCGTTCACTCAGACTTTGTCCAAACATATCTGAACAGGCTCGATCACCCGAACGGGAAGCATGTTTAACAAGAATTCTTCTACAATTAGGCAACTCAGTTTCAGAGCCGTACACTCTTCCAGCTCAGCAGGAAGAGATTCCAGGTAGTTTCCTTTCAGCTCCAAGTGAAGAAGGTTCGAAAGTTCACCGACCTGAGGAGAGAACTGTGTCAGGCTGTTATACCCAAGGAGGAGATGTTGCAGCTTTTTGCACTGAAACAATTCATCCGGAAGTACCTCAATCTAAGTGAGAGACAAACAGAAAAGGATATTAAGCTGGAAGGTAATCACTGTATTTATAATGATTATGAATGGTGTGGTTTTAATATGGAATGGAATGTTTTAAAATATCTAATATAGACAGCAAAGAAAATGTCACACCATCAACAAGTTATTACAACTAAGGAATGATTCCCAATATTCTTTTTACTGCTAATTTCCAAATTTTAAAAATGACATATGCACTACAAGCTCAATGAAATCTGACATACTACATCAGACAGGCTCCTTTCCCTGTTGTACGCCACTTCCTGAGTAAGGTACTAGAAAGATGTGTGCGAAATTGATACTGCTTTTTTTGTTGTTATGGTCCTTTTCTTTTAAATTGTCTTCATGATGCCACCTCTGCAGCAACACGGGAGGCATGGGATTCCTGGTAAGTCATGTGATGCGGGGCGTGGAGCAACAGGTTCTCCACACTTCCTGCCAGGACCCCATGGATTCACCATGATGCGTAGTGAATGCATGGGCCTTTGTAATGCGGTCATTCACCATGCATAACTATTTAAATAAAAGCTTTCAAAGCTTCAGCCTGGATAAATCTAAAAAAGTGGAAAGTCAATTAAATTAAACAATTCTTTCATGAAGCAATGCACGCTTCATGAAAGAATTGCAGACTAACATGGCTATGTCTTTGAATTTACTTTACAAGTAACTTGTAATAAAGATGAAATCTACTCTCCCAATCAAATATGAGCATAGGTTTTCCTCAGCTCATATAACATATGGATAAATGCTTGTGCCATTTTTTTTAAAAAAAATATTTGGTTGTTGTAGGTTTCCAACAGACCTCACAACCTCTGAGGATGCTTGCCACAGATGCAGGTGAAACGTCAGGAGAGAATGCTTCTAGAACAGGGGTGGGCAATTACTGGCCCTCCAGGTGTTTTGGACTTCAACTCCCAGAAATCCTAGCCAGTTTACCAGCTGTTAGGATTCCTGGGAGTTGAAGTCCAAAACACCTGGAGGGCTGGTAATTACCCACCCCTGTTCTAGAACATGGCCATACAACCTGGAAAACCTACAACCCAGTGATTCCGGCCATGAAAGCCTCCAACAACCCATTAATATTTACTGGTATCCTATTCAGTAGTTACAAATTCAGAAGATAAACTTATGGACCTGTTTGGGGATTCACATGAGCAGTGACCTAAAGCAATGACTCTCCAAAAGTCACTCTATGAGTCTGGAATGATTGGGAGGGGTTTCCAAGTGCTTGGGAGTTGGAGAAGGAAGGACCAAATACATTTCCAGCCCTCTCCCAGTCTCGGGACACTTTGTGACAGCAATTTTTAATACTCATTGCTGGGAGAAAACTAGAAAATCCTTCCTTCAACATCCTGCTCCCTCTGTTTATAAAAGTGCCAGGTTTATATGGTAGGTTTTGGAAGGTTCAATCCGGAGGCATAGTTATGATAGTAAGTGTCATGGTAACTATTGGATGATGCATGATCTCAGCCATTACCGTTTATATTTCCTACATAGAAGTGGTATTTCCTAAATCAGCGTTTATCCACAATCTTTGTATTGCATGAAAACAAAATGGATTTATTTAGGCCTAAATTCAACATTTTGTTTGCAGAAGTCCAACAAAATGGGGATTTCCACCCCTATGTAGCTCAAAACTTGCTCTGGAGGTTTAAACAGCATAGCAGGCCTTAGGAAGGAAGGGCTTTTTCCCAGGTTCACGAATGAAAGACTACCTACCAAAAGATAGATCCCACTGGAGCCCACTGATCTCATTAGAACCCATTGATCTACCATCTTGGGACAATTATATGTTCGTTAGGGCAGTGTTTCCCAACCTTTTTTGAGCCGCGGCACACTTTTAACATTAAAAAAAATCCGGGGACACACCACCAACCAACATGACACAAAATGACACTCTAACACAGTAAAGAACGGCTGGAGGATGGTGGCCTGCTGGGAGCAGCTGCTGGGAGTGCCAAAGCCGGGGAGGGGGCGGAGCCAGGCCAGGCCATGCCCCTCCCCCTCCCCCTGGCTTTAGCTCTCCCAGCAGCTGCTCCAGCCTTGAGGGGGCAGTGCCAAGCCAGCGGTGGCAGAGCCAGCACAATGCTGGCTTGGCACTATTCCCTCAAGGCTGGAGCAGCTGCTGGGAGTGCTGAAGCTGGGGGGAGGAGGGTGGAGCCAGGCCGCACCATGCCCCTCCCCCCAGCTTCAGCTCTCCCACAGAGGACCATGAGCGGTGGACAGGCTTCAGTGGGCGGGGCTCCTTCTCCACACGGCTTCAGCGAGCGAGGGGCGAGAGTCATGGTGGATTGGAGGCTGGCTGGGGAAACGGCCGAAGAAGCGGTGCCCCGGCCCCTTCTTCTTTTTCTTCGCCGCCGCCCGGCCCTTCCTCCTCCCCCAAGCAGCAGGAGTTCGGCAGGAGGAGGGGGGAAAGGAAGGGGGGCAGAGAGCTTTTCTTGCGGCACAGCAGGAGGTCCGTCACGGCACACTAGTGTTCCACGGCACACTGGTTGGGAAACACTGCCTTAGGGTATGAATCCCACTTTTGAGAATAACGTTTTCATTATTGTACCTTCTTTTATTTTCTCTTACATGTCAAGCCGTAGAAAGCTTGCTTTTAAAACATTTTTGCATGCTCCTAATAAAGCGCAGAGCCTAACAGACTAATACAGAAATCTGAATTTTAACTGCTGCTATAGTAAAACTTGCTTCTATAATTTATGGCTGGATTATAGACCTAATAGTTTGCATTTTGAAAAAGCTGATTAAAAATAAATTTAATATGCACATGTCATGCATGAAGTCCTTCACAGCACAATTGGTGGCAATGTTACCATTATGCTCATGTCAGCAAATACAAGCAAGTTGTAAGAACTGGCAACATGCACACAGTCAACCATTTGTTCCCACGCCAGTGCCATAAAGTATGAAGAGCTTTCGGCAACGGATTTAACTGGGGCTGCCTAATGAGTTCTCACACAAATGCTGAACCCAAATTTGTCAAAGAACAATGCTTTAGCCATCTGATCATCAAGTTGTTTACTGCTTGATCTTCATATTTTAAGAAACAGAATGTGACCAAAAAAAATGCTATCAACCAAGTTCCAGTCCTTCATACAAAATTTTATGTGGCTCTTGCATTGCTTGTTTTTATTCACATTGGTGTCATGGGCTATGTAGACTAGGTCTCCTAAACGTGTAAAGAAACAAAATTCAATAGATGAATAAATGAGGGTATTTTCCTGCGTCAGGAGCGGCTTGAGAAACGCCACGTCGCTTCTGGTGTGAGATAATTGGTGTCTGCAAGGACGTTGCCCAGGGCATATTTTGCCATCCTGTGAAGGGCTTCTCTCATGTCCCTGCATGAGAAGCTGGAGGAGGACAGACAGGAGCTCACCCCATGCCCAGGATTCGAACTGTCAACCTTTCGGTCGGCAGTCCTGTCAGCACAAGGGTTTACCCCATTGCGCCACCGGCAGCTCCTATTTATTTATTGCCTTTGTATCCCACCTTTCTCACCCCAAAAGGGGGTCAGAGCAGCCTTACAAAAAGGCATGTGATGCCATACACATATGTACATACAATAAAAATAAACATATACATTCAAACCAAAAATCAACAGCAATATTAAAACAATTATGAAAATCTCGTCACCCAGAGTCAAATCCAAGGCCAATCCATAACTCATTTCACAATTCCATATACTCATATTGCACTAACTTGCTAGCCAAAGGCTTGGCCCCATAACCAAGTTTTTTACTTTCTTCCTGAAGGTCAGGATGGAGGGGGCTTCTCTGATCTCCCTGGGGAGGGAGTTCCACAGATGAGGGGCCACCACTGACAAGGCCCTGTCTTTCATTCCCACCAATCGCACTTGCAAAGGTGGTGGGACCGAGAGCAAGGCCTCCCCAGAAGACCTAAACCTTCATGGTGGATCAGAGGGTAATATGTTCGAACAAGTAAACTGAGCTGGAAGTGTTTGGGGGCAGTCCTGGGCAAACTTTGGCCCTCCAGGTGTTTTGGACTACAACTCCCACAATTCCTAACAGCCTACTGGCTGTTAGGAATTGTGGGAGTTGTAGTCCAAAACACCTGGAGGGCCAACGTTTGCCCAGGCTTGGTTTAGGGCAGGGGTCTACATTAGGTAGATCGCGATCGACTGGTCGATCCCAGGACCGAAGGAGGTCGATCCCAGCTGGAAGGGGCACTTCCGAGGGGGCGGAGCCAGGCCGCGCAAAGCCCCCCCCCCCGGCTTTAGCCTTTCCGCAGCTTCTGGGGGGAAGAGGAGGGAATGCCAAGGCAGTAGTGGCATAGATAGCCACTATTGGCTTGCCGTCCCCCCCCCTCTTCCCTCCAGAAGCTGTGGAAACGCTAAAGCCAGAGGGGAAGGGGGCGGAGCCAGGCTGCACAAAGCCCCGCCCCCTTTGCCCTGCTCCACCCTGGTAGATCTTTCAGACTTGGTTTTATTAGAAGTAGCTCGCATGCTGAAAAAGTGTGGGCACCCCTGGTTTAGGGTTTTATAGGTTAAAGCCAGCATTTTGAATTGTGCTTGATAGCAGACTGGTAGCCAGTGGAGCTGACGTAACTGGGGACTTGTGTGCTTCCTGTACCCTGCTCCAGTTAGTAAATAAGACAGGTGGAAAGAAAATCAGCTTGTTCAGCTGAGTTTTGTTTGGAATAACACAACCAGCTCTCGTGGAAATGTGATTGCCTGGAAGCGAAAAGAACACATATGGAATGAATAGCTTTTTAAAATTCATTTCGAACCAATAGGCTGCATTTACTTACATGATTCTTTGTTACAGCTAAGTACTGAAGGTTTGTTAAATACTGGATTTCATCAGGAATAGAAGTGAGCTTGTTATAACTAAGATCCAAATGAGTTAGCTTTCTGCAAAGAAAGAGCTGAGGTGGGATTTTTTTAATGTTGTTGTGATTTAAGTAGAGCTGCTCCAGGTTTGCCAAGGTCCCAATTTGCACCGGGATGTACGAGATGTTGTTGTGCCATAGTCTGAGGCAAGAAAGGTTCTCCAGGTGTTGAAAACTAATGATTTCTTCTACCGTTCTGAGGTTGTTGTCCTTCAAATCTATTTCCCGCAAGTGGTTCAGGCTGAAGATGGAATGTGGAACGCGCTCCAAGTCGCAGCTGATCAACTCCAACGTTCTCAGGTTCAACAGCTTCTTCAGGTTGGTCAACACCAGCAGTTTTCTCCCCTCGTTGTCAATAGATAACTTCTGAAGAGAAGGCAGCTGGTCCGTGATCACCTGAGGTATGCGGGAAAGGCTGTTCCTTAAGTAAATCGTTTTCAGATTCACAAGATCCTGAAAGCCCTCACCATAGTAGCCATTCTGGGGTTCCGGCACATAGCATCTAGTCAAATACAACTCCTGCAGGTTTCGTAGGTAGAAGACCCAACGTGGAATCTTTCCCAGGTCAGCCGATTTCAAACGCAGGATTTTAAGATTATCTTCGAGAAAGTTCAGTGCTGGGAATTCAACGGTTAATGACGAATAATAAATGTTCAGTTCCTTAAGATTGGGGAGCTGATTGACAGAAGAAGGGAGCTTCACCTCAGGAATCAGCTCTAGAGTTATAACTTCGATCTCTGTCAGTTCAAAGACATCATCTGGAAGACCACTGAGCATGAAAAGCTGAAGCTCCATTTTGTCTTGGGAATTCCGTATCAGTTTGCTTTTCAGTTTTTCTAGAGACCATTCATTGTTCAGACTGATCTGCTTCAACTTATTTTCACTCACCTCAGAGAGAAATATGGAGAACCGCTTGGAATACAGGGGATCATACTGGTCGGCTAGGTGGAGGATAAACGCAAAGTCGTTTTTTACATCAGGGATATCGCTGTAATTACTTTGCTCCCTCAACTTCTCAAAGGAATATTGTTTCAGTGAGCTTCTCACCATCCAAAACAAACTGTAACTACACGTCAAACCGTACAAGATCACCAGGATAGCATAAAATGATGCTAGCACTTTAAAGATTTCTGCTAATGAATAGACACACTGATATCTCTTATAGCCGGTAAAGACTTGAATATCAACTATACAGTCAATTTCGAGTGTAATAAAGGTTAAATAATAGGGGAGATAAATCATTATTAATATAAACACAATGACTTTGACCACAATCTGTTTCAGGTATACTCGATAAATCACATCCTTCTGTTCGACATGCACTCTGAATCTTTTCACTTTTTCAAAAATGGATTTCGCTTGTTCGCCTTCTTTTCTGTCAAGAACATTGGAGGAGCTCTCCCTTCCAGCTGTTTCCAGTCCACTTTGTGAATACGACATAGATTGCCGCTTGCTATCCAATTCTAAATTGCTCGGGGAGGAGATGAATTGCTTAGATATTAAGAGTGGCAGCGTCCTCACAGACTGTTCGGCAACTGTTTCCGACAGGGCACGGGTTGTCCAAGGAGAATCAAAACACTTGTGAAGAATAGCTACAAAATGCTCTAGCCGTGAACTAGTGCTGGGATAGTAAAGCCAAAAATTGCTGCAAGCGGCAAAAATGAAAGTGTGGAGAAGCACTAAGTATGGGAAAAATTTGGCAAACCAATGAAGTTCTCTCTCGTAACATACAGCGTCAATGTAGGAATACTGCTGCCGATGAAGATAATTCTGGATTCTTAGAGGGCGCGTTATTGGAGCCGCAGAGCTGAAGGATACATTAATGTTGCTTTTAACCAGATCCCAAGGCACTGCGCAATGATTGTCAAACTCGAGCTTGCAAGGAAGACAGCAGAGTAATCTAGTTTGAGTGAGCTGGAGAGCCCCAGCAAGGACAGCAACAAGCAGCATGATCATGGTGAGGTAATAGCAGAAGACATCCCACCATGGTTTCAAGACGTGGTATGAAGACTGGGCATCTGCTAAACATCTGAGTTCAGTTAATGTAATCATGACTTGCTTAAGGGACAGTAGCAACTAGAAAAGAAAAGAGAGAGAAAACAACAAAGACAAGGAATATTTAGCTAGGCACTTGCCGTATTCAGATGATCACAGGCAGTATGCTATTTCCATTAAGTAATAAAAATATAATTCTGTTAAGACTTGAGACATAACAGAAATCATTAAAATTTTGTTGCTCTTTCAAAAGTGAAGTTACACAATGAGGCACACAATGCATGCATCCAATATGAGTAATTTATAGGCACCACATAATTTATGGTGCAAGTTGAACCACATAAATACAGTTTTCACAGTGTATTACACTATGTAACAAAATTTGAAAAAGAATCTGTTCTTTGTTTCTAAGTGTTATTCTTGTTTAACTGTGTGGTACTTACTTTTAAAGTTATACTCTAGAACAGGCATGGGCAAACTTTTTTGCCCTTGGGGCCACATTGTGGGTCTGACTAAGAGGGCCAGGGAGGACGGCCAGGTAAACAAATGGTGGGATGGACCCGGGAAAGGGTCTGTGAGAGGGTAAGGCCAGGAGAGGGAGGGGTGTCATCTTCAGGTTGTCATCCTGGTATAAGGATGGGGCTGCTTAGGAAATTACATTTATAACCCAGGCACAAAAATCATGTTATATAGTGTTGTTTCCTGTAAACTGGATAGAGAGAATTGACAATTGTCTTATTTCCTTGTTTTTTTGACACCACCCTTCTCTCACTTTTGGTGCTGCGTATTGAATAGATGCTTATGTTTCCCAATACTGGGTATACTCATTCGCAAGTCAACCTCATTTATAAGTTGAGGGCAGGTTTGGGGGCTAAAATTATTACTTTCACCCATGGAAATGTCTAGGGTCATTCCGTGAAGAAGGAAAAGTCCCAATACTGTTGCAGTGGGCAAGCTGCCATTTTCCTGACCAGACATTAGAAAAGGCCAGAAGCAACACCATGGTAAAGACGTGTCTTCTTTAAGGGTCTCTCAGGACATATTAAGCTCTTTCTTTTGCCCCTCTACTCAGAGAAGGGGACAATTCCTTTTTTGATAAGAGTAAAAGTACAGTACTCACACTGACCCATAGATAAGTCGACTCACACATCATAGGTTGATTGTTTTACTGAAAGTTTTAGACTTATACATAAGTATAAAGGATAACTTGACATTGCAGATATCTGTGCTTAAAATTACTTCTGAAGTGTATACATTCAGTATTGATTACCAGACTGCTTATATGAACATGTAACTTAAACACCGGTGAAAACATTTTGCACTTACTGTATTACTCAAATGGGATAAATCACAGAGCCACCTTCTTCAATCAGGTGGTCTGCATCTTTTAAAATTTCTTGGGCATGCCATCCTCACAAGTGTCTTCATCCTGAACATGGAAATGCAAAAATTCAATATGAGATTGCAACTATGACAAGACCACACACCAGAATTTCTATGATTTCACATGGAAAGCTTTCTATAGAGAGCATCCCATGTCTAAAAATTGATAATTTCATAATATTTATTAGGACTATAATATTATTAACATACATAATGACAAACAAATTGAGCAGTTTCACTGTTGAAAGGACATGTATTTATCCTTAAAGAGCATGTTATCAGCATAAATATGACACACAAATATCCCTCTTCCCTCAGTCAATTCATCTTTAAAGTGGAGGGTAGGGCAAGAACTAAAAAGTAGTACAGAGAATATAAAAACACTGAACAAATTTCTATTTCAGATATGTTTCCATACAATTGCATTCTATTTAATATGCTATTACAACAATAAAATGTACTCTTTCTATGATTTTACATGTGTTCAGATGTTTAGCTGAAGGAGTTCAGTTGCAATACATTCATAGCAGGAAGCAACATGAACCAAATGTAAAGCAGTTTAATTAGTTATATTGGTTAAATAGGTGTATAAGGAACATGGCTCAAACTTTAAAACAGAAAGTACATTTACAGAGGCCATGTTTCTACAAATTTTAATGTATAATTAGCAACCTCCGATGAATACGATTAAAAAATAGGCCTCAAATTACAAGTATTTCTACAGAACCTTTTATAATCTCCCAACTCAATTATAAACTTTTTTGTATATTTTTCTATCCGCTATCAAATTACAGGCAGTCCCAGAGTTATGAACATCCAATTTATGAATGGGCCTCTTCCCTCCCTTCCTGCCATGAAATCTTAACGCTAGGTCAAAGCATGTCTGTATCTCCCCCCCCCCCCCTTTATCCTATCTCTCCAACACCTTTTCCCTTCCCTTCCTATTGATCTCTCCACCCGCTTTTCATGTTCTTCCTATTGATATCTCATCCATCCTCTCTGTATCTCTCAACCTCTCCTTTCCTTCAGTCTGACACCATTTTTAATTGCTCAATGCTATGCAATGCTGGGATTTGTAGTTTGGTGAGGCAACAACGTTATTTGGCTGAGAAGGCTAAAGCCCTTTTAAATCTATAGATCTCAGGATCCCATAACAATGAACTACAGCAGGTAAAACAGTGGTTCTCAACTTGTGGGTCCCCAGGTGTTTTGCCTACAATTCCTAGAAATCCCAGCCAGTTTACCAGCTGTTAGGATTTCTGGGAGTTGAGGGCCAAAAGATCTGAGGACATGCGTGTTGAGAACCACTGAGTTAAAGCTCGGAACCTCCTTGAAGTGCCCAGTGTCAAAACCATCTGTCTGGCATCTACTCGATGTAGGGCCTTCTTTGTGGCAGCACCACTTATTTGGAACACCTTGCCAGCTAAAGCGCGGGCCCTGCAAGACCTGTCTTCTTTCCGCAGGGCCTGTAAAACCCATCTCTTCAAGCTGGGATTCGATTGTTGATTTCTGTAACTCTGCTTAATTTAGTTTAATTTTAGTTAATTTTATTTGATGTTTATCTGTTTTATGCTTTTATGTGATTGTGAGCCGCTCCGAGCCCTCGGCGAGTGGCGGCATACAAGAACAAATAATAAATAAATAAATAAATAAAAGAAAGCGATCTCAAACTGCATTAATTCCACAGCATAAGTACGCTGCAAGGAAGCTGGGGCAGGATAAACAGGAGATGCTCCTTGAAGGATTTAAAAAAAATCTATTTCTATTGTTTTCTTTTCAATTGCTTGGAGGCTTTGGTGTTTTTTAAAAAGGGATTCTAATCACACAGAAACTATAATGTGCCCATTTCTTTGGCCAAATTACAAGAGTACACTTTTGGCTGGACCTGTTCTGACTTAAAAACTAATTCAACTTAAGAACAAACCTACAGAACCTATCTTTATCTTTATCTATCTTTATCTTTCTGTTGTTGTTGTTGTTTTTAAAAAACCCAATTAGTTGGAAAATAGCTTTATGTGCTAAATGTAGAAAAGCAGGACACAAGTTTAAGACATACGGCTGAATCCAACAATTAGTCCCAACAAGAGTATATCCAAAGAAACACCAAAATTTAAATTGCCCTCCCATTGATTCAGTGGGTCTAGTTCAGATACAGGCACAAAGATTTATTTTTTTTTGGAATTTGGAAACATCAATAAGAATCTAGTTAAATTCAGTTTCATTCTGTTTTGCCACTTTCAATAGACAGTGAAATACAACAGACACCTATTAATTTCTCAGATGCCTCATCCTGTGTCTCTATAAACAAAGCCGGGAGGCACACACGTTTTCATGACCAGAAGCCTTGGAGTCTATTGTTTTGTCAAAGGCCAAGGAACTAGGCAACAAGAAAAACAAAGCTGAATACATAATCAGTGACTAATGTTAAATTGGCTTCAAATATGATTAGGTTTGCTTCTTTTCGGGCTGCCAGAAGCCTAAAATTGCCAGAGGTAACTTTATTAAGCCATGACTAATATAACAAAACACAGGATTTTACATGCATATGAGACCTTTTCTAATTAGCTCTCACCCACACTGAAGCTGTTATTTTTAACAATATTCACACTCAATCTGATACATCAAATATAGTGTTCCTAGATAATAGATGCAACAGACCGCCATTCAGCAATTCATTCTTTATGTTTGTGAGAGATGACCAAAAGTGCTGATTTGTTATTTATTTACTAAAGGGACTCAAAAGTGGTTTCCAACAATATAAAGGCAAATTCACCTCTGAGTTTATTTTCTCCAAAATAAATGGAAATATTGGGCTAGGCAACGTTGCAACGACAATGTTAGACAGGGTGGGCACTATATCTTACCCCTGTCTACATAGAACATATATGTATGTATGTACACGCGATGCGGTGATACAGGGAAGTGAGGAATCAAACCTCACAAACTCAGTTCATGCTTGGAACACACTTTTTCTGTCTTTGTGGCACCTTTATTAATATTTTATTTATTTACTGTATTTGTATACCGCCTTTCTCAGCCCGTAGGCGACTCAAGGTGGTTAACAGAGTAAAATTCAATTTAAAAACACAACATATAATAAAAACTAAACAAATAGATAAAATATAAACTCATAGAGTCTCCTAATATGTGTTTGTTATAGGGTGTAATCTTTATATGTCTGTGTATATTTCTTCTATGTCTAATCCAAACCTGGAGTCAATAAGTACCAATTCTCCTCACAGGTTATCTCACTGTAATCACAAACTGACTTACAGCCATATAACTTTAGTCCTGTAACTTGACACAAGACTTCAATATACATGTTGAAATAAAGAAATGCTTATTCATGAGTGTTGGGCCTGTGGCTTCTGTGGCTTCAGGGGTTGTGGGTTGTGGTGCGATCCTGTGTGATTTTCAGTGCGGGGCCAAGGTGATGAAACTCTGGAAAAGCAGTTAAGGGAATTTAGTTTTTCTGAGAGTCCAGTGGGCGGGAATTGAGACACCTGGCTTGCTGATTCTAGCCGCAGCTGTGACTTTCCCAGGAAAATGGAGGGAAAGGTTAGAATGTGGAGATCTTGTTATTAGCCCTGAAAAGGTTGAAATTCAGTTCCTGGTCAACTTCCAATTCTACTGCAAGCAATTCCATGAACTCCTGATTTCATGATTTTTTTGGTCATTCATGACAGATCTTTGAGCTTGCCTTTTTTGGGACTATCCTAGTTTTAAGTTCTGTTGCTTCTTAATGGATTTATATTAAGAGATATTACAACTTAATTAGCCTGAGGCTTTGGGAACATTTCCTGGGATTTTCTCGAACGCTTTTTGCCTTGGCTATTTTCATGCTTACTGTTATTTTTTTGGACATTGTTTACTTCAATAAATAGACTGATATTTCCGGCCGTGGTTGTGTGAATATTTAAAGGGCCCTGGTTCACGGCTGGTATGCGACAATGAATTCTTTGGCACATAAGCTTATCTGTTACAAAGTACTTTACTTCAGATCCACTTGGATATTATTGCAACTATCTTTTACTTCTTTGAATACATAAAATTGTTATTACATAACTTTCAAACAGTTAACTTGTTTCAACTCTGTACGGCCACTTTCTTCTCCTTTCAAAATATAGTTCTCCTCAGCCTCCTGGCTGGCTAACTTAAGACTTTTAGTCACTCTCTTCTGTCAATACTTCGACTAAAAACTTATTCCCAAAGGAATCTCTGTCTCTCAGTTCTACTTAACTGTTAATTTAGACTTATATCAGCTTTTTCTTTACTTCAGTACAACAATGGAAGCTACAAACCTAAATACTAATTATCTTCCCTCTAGCTCCTGGCTAGAGACTCTCTACTTTTTAAAATGTTTCCCTCTATTTTTATCTAGCTCCACCCCTTTTCTTGCTAGCCACTCTCAAATTGATACATTTCTACTGCAAAGGCTATGTATCCATGGTAACCCAACAACTAATCAGATGTAACCAACCCCTGACTGCCCTTGCCATAGTATCAACACTAATAAACATAGGCAATAAAACTCCACTATAATTAACTTTTCTGTTGCAGTACAGTATTTATTTATATTTATTTACTGTACTTATACCCAGCCCTTCTCACCACTGAAGGGAGACTTAGGGCGGCTTACAAACTATGGCAATAATTCAATGCCAAATTCAGACAATAACAATATCAGTAAAACTATATAAAAAAAACCAACACACCCATGCATAACAATTAAAATATTCTTTCAAATGATTATAAAATCAAACATATCAAAAGTCTATCAGCCCTTATATGTGTGGGATATGTTCCTGAACCTACAACGGAAAAAAAACCCATGGAGAATAGCAAACCCTATTGAAATGAACAACTTCTGTTAGAAGTCACCATAGAAGTACCCCCTCTAATGATGACTTGGTAGTAACTACTTGTAAAGAGATACCCATAAAATTCTCTGGAAGACATAGAAAATTCACAGAGTGTATATTTTATGAGATGTGGGTAGGTGAAAACATGGGTACCAAACTCATGGATATGGTAGAGGGGTCTTACTGTAGTAGGTAGTTTTGGTATGCAATCAAGTTAGTAGTGACATCCATATTCTCATTCATTAAGAGAAAGCTTTGTAGACAAGCTTGTAATGTATTTATAGATATGATTGTAATAATTAGACAGCTTGGATAAAATTCATTTGTCATGTAAGTTTTAAAAGACCAAGCGCACTAACAGGTATGGACAATAATTTTTCAAGTAATAATTCTTCCAACATGTATGTTTATACTACAAAGGACAGTGCTAGGTGAAGTGGCCCTTTGTGATGTCACTGGATGAGTTGTTGCTAGGTGAAGTGGCCCTTTGTAATGTCACTGGGAAAAAAGTGACGTGTGTATGAGGGGAAGGGAGGACGGAACCACAAAGAGAACCATGTTGCAATTGAGATACTGTTAGGTAGGCCCTCTCAGAGCTGAAGAAGGGAGAGGAAGGGAGGGAGGGAAGAAAGAAAGAAAAGGTAGAGAATGTAAAAGGATGGAAGGGAGGGGCAGTGAGAAAAAAAAGAGGAGAATGAAGATAAAGGAAAAGGAGGGGAGAGAAAGAGAAAGAAGATGAAAGCAGAGGTGCATTGGCCCCTCTAACACTTGGGCTAGTATTCATATAGCAAAATAATAGCTTGGGGTGTTCCTCAGCACAACTGTATCCAAAATTAAATGCGGGAAAACACTTTTTCTTCACAATTCAAATGGTTTATTTTCTTTCAATCTTCAAAACTTATTTTTAAAGTGGATAGTGGAATGCAGATCGTCTCAGACATCAATTCATATATATCCCAGATTTTCTGCTGTACATCATCATCATTAATAATCCGGATAAAAGCCAATATCAGGTCGACGATCTATAAGGCCCTGCCGTTTCGCCGTTTCCGGCTTCTTCGGGACCTGTCATATAATAATCCACTGCACAAATCCACTGGTCCGATATCCAAAATCATCAAATATATATATATGTGGATGCAGCCACTATTCCGACCGCATGGTAGATCGCATAGGGCATCCTGGCAGATCGCAGGCAGGGCGGGAGGAAGGGCCCTGACCCGCCCAGGTGCAGAAGGAGGTTGGACTGGATGGCCCTTGGAGGTCTCCTCCTATTCTAGGAACCCATTGTTATTATTATTATTAATAATTATTATTATTATCAGAGACTGAATGGCCATCTGTGAGGAATGCTTTGTGTTTTTCCCTTATGGCAGAGGGAGGTTGGACTGGATGGCCCTTGGAGGTCTCCTTCTACTCTAGGAACCTGTTGTTGTTGTTACTATTAGTAGTAGTAGTAGTAGTAGCAGTAGTAGTAGCAGAGGCTGAATGAATATTATCATCATTATTATTAATAAATTTAGGTGCTTATTATACTCACATTTAGTTAAATTCAGTCTTAAAATATATTATACGGCTCTCACTGAAATAAATTTCCAAATATTTTGCTTTTATGGCTCTCTGAGTAGTGAGTAGGTAGATCATTTAGACTTGGGTGTTTTATAAGTAGCTCGCATGCTGAAAAAGTGTGAGCACCCCTGCTCTACTGTATACTGAACTGATCGTGATACATAGTCCCCTTCACAAGGAACATTAAAAACCCTGAAAAGGAAATTGTCTCAGCAATAGAGTACATTCAACCCCATTAGACATCCTGCCATAAAAATTCACTTACTTGCTGAAAACTTTAAAATATCTTTACAAATTAGTCACGAAGGACATTATCTTCCTCATTTGCACACTAATTCTGTTCCTTTTTGTGGGGAATTCAGCAGAGCTACGGATAATCAGTTAGTCATACTGGTATTTAGCATTTGCTCACATAATAAATTTTAGTAACTAAAATAAGAGCAGCTGCTGCATCCTGGCTAGGATGAAATCCTTATACAATGTGTGAAGACGCTTAACTTCCATTACTTTCTGTGACATATTCAAAATATTTTTATAGCAACAGAGAAAGATATCCCTATATGGAGACATAACTTAAGTGAGCCATTTGATAATTAGTTTTATTACTTCAATTTAACATAGTTTCCCTGATGCTCTTTCTGAAAGAGAAGCCTTGGGCTCAGCATCTCTTCAACAACAGTAGAAATTCATACAAAGATTATTTTTTTAATTTCTACCATCTTTCACATTCTCACTCATATTTCATCTAAAGCACAACTATGTTACTCCTGTTCAAATTCTTTCATTGTCTTAGTGAGGGTATCTGTTCCCAATTTCCTCTATGTGCGTAAGGCACATTAATAAATGATTATCTTCTCTTATTTCAGGTTTCCCTTGACTCTGTTATTTAATTATGTTGGCATAAGATGTACATGTCTCTCTCCTTTCCAAGAGTTATGCATATGTTATCTCAAGGGTGTCACCTAATGGTTTTCTATAACCTCAAACCTGCATGATCCCCATTATACATTAAGTCTACTTTAAAGTATCCGTTTTCCATTTTTAGAAGTTGTCTCTTCTGCAGTGAAATGTAAATTAGGGATGGAAATCCTTGACTGTTTTGTCCTTGGATGTGGAAAGCTATGGCAGTTTTCTCTACAATTTTTCCTCAGCAGTATTCTCCCTATATTTGAAAGTCTCAAAGTGGTGGATTTATTTTGTATAGAAAAACAGGACTACCACAATGAAAAGAAAACTATCTTTGTGCAATATGGTTTTGGATACAGAAAGCCGCTTTATGCCCCACAAAAACACTGGGAATGTGGTGCAGCTGGCTGCGTGTCAGCTGCATAAGATCTCTACTGACCAGAAGGTCATGAGTTCGAGGCCTGCCCGGGTCCGGGTGAGCTCTTGACCAATTTGTGTGGCTTGTTGTCGATCTTTGCAACCCGAAAGACAGTTGTATCTGTCAAGTAGGAAATTTAAGTACCACTTTGTGGGGAAGCTAAATTTAACTGATCTCTGGAATGTTAAATTCCCTCTATGTCTGTCTATATATGTTGTATGTCAATTGCATTGAATCTTTGCCTGTATATGTAAATAAATAAATGCATTGTGATCACACCTGAGTTTACTCCTGCCAACATGGGTGAGAAGGGACATTTTTAATATAAATGAAATAAATAAATAAATGTTCTATGTTCTATAATTCCTCTGCAAAACTTTGTAAAGTTTGGATACTGAACAAAAGTGTGAAAGATTCTCATTAGGCTTCCAGACTATTTATCAATTAGCAATGATCACACTTCGGATTTACCTCACTGGCTATGACACTGCCACTGTGCAAAGCTGGCTTCCAGACTATTTATCAACTTGGGAACAAGCAATAATGAATATGCTTACAATATTTAATGCAAATGTCTTGAACTTTTGTAAATTGTATTGTCAAAGGCTTTCATGACCGGAATCATTGGGTTGTTGTAAGTTTTTTGGATTGTATGGCCATGTTCCAGAAGCATTCTCTCCTGACGTTTTGCCTGCATCTATGGCAGGCATCCTCAGAGGTTGTGACTCTTTCTCTACCAGTTCATTAAGTAACTCTGAACACTCTTCGGTATTAATTGTACGTACTGTTAAAAACCACCTGCTTTTTCCTTCCCTATTGCTTTCTCTTTCTGTGTCATGCCTGTTATATTGCAACCATACGGGCAGCCCCTGGTGCTACAGCAGGTTAAACCACTAAGCTGTTGAACTTGCTGACTGAAAGGTCAGCGGTTCAAAACCAGGGAGTGGGGTGAGCTCCTGCTGTTAGCCCCAGGTTCTGCCAACCTAGTAGTTCGAAAACATGCAGATGTGAGTAGATCAATAGGTATTTATTTATTTATTTAAAACTTTTGTACTCCGACCTTCTCACCTCTATCGAGGGACTCAGACTGGCATAACAGCAAAAATTCAATGCTATACAATTTAAAAACAACTAGAACAACATATTAAAATACATAAAAACCCAGCATAAAACCACTGCTTCAGCGTAGAAATGGAGGTAAGCACCACCCCCAGAGTTGGACACAACTAGACTTAATATCAAGGTGAAATCTTTACCTTTACAGACAGACTGGTGTTTCGTTTTTAAACTAACTACATGCAAATTGCTCTGAGAACCTTTTTGTTTGAGGAGTGGGAGAAAAAGAGTTTAGAATGAATGAATGAATGAATTAATACATAATATTGCATTGAATGTTGCTCTTTTCTCGTGAGTGAATGAATAAATATTCTACGCCATAGAACATATAAATATTGGCTGGCATGCTGTTAGTGGATTACTATAGTGTAATTTGGACATACACCATTACAATTCACTTGTAGGATAGCTTAGTGGTGTAATTCTGTCCCAACCATGCAACAAGTAAAATCTTCTCCCAGACTCATTTAGTAAACAACACATCTCACTCAATACCATTATTTCCATGCTGTTGGAGAGCAGAGGGATGAGCAGCGATATATCCAGCCATTTTCTTGTAGCTGCAAGTGCTGCAGGCATGTCATCCACAGAAATCATACAAGGATGCCCTGATGTCTTTGCAGATGTCTGTCACAGTATGTCCAGCACAGGAAAATAGTTGAATAGGTCCCCAATCACACTGCTTGCCCCCTCCAAACTCCCAATCAAAGATTTCCTAATGTATGATCTCAGCCGTTGCCTATTTTTCATCACAGATCAAAAAATGTTTGAGTTAAATTACTCTTTATATATAATATTTATATATTGAAATCCACAAGCACGTGGACAATTTCAACAGAAAGGCGGAAACTATGAAAATGTGGCTACCAGTATTAAAAATACTCTAAAATCAGGACAGTAAACAAAGAACAACACGCCGAAAATATGGGGAATTCCAGAGAATCAATCAAGACCAGCTAACGCCTCTAAACAAAGGACCCCCAAGCAGCAACCACCCAGGCTTTGAAGCTGCAGGGCTATTCAATGCTAATCTAGGTGCAACATTCACACTTGCCTCAAGCAGACAATGTGGGCGAAACGTCAGAAGAGAATGCTTCTGGAGCATGGCTATACAGCCCCGAAAACTCACAGCAACCCAAAATACCTTCTATTTATTCAGATCTAATGTTCACCTTTTTTGGCTGAAATGACCTCTTCAAAAATAAAGTGTGCATTAGATTCACATCACACAGTAATCTCAATGCTGAACCAAAGCAAAAGGGGGAGCTGCTTCAGGTGCTGCACCCGGAGCTGCTATTTGAAAGATGTCCTATCTCGTTTACTTGACATGATTTAATGCTATGCAGTCCCTGGGATTTGTAGTTTGGTGAGGCATCAGCATTCTTTGCCAGAGATGGCTCAATACCTTATGAAACTACAGTACCCATGATTCCATAGCATTGAACCAAGACAATTAAAATGGATTCATTCTATTGCATTCCAAGGGTTGGTTTTTTTCACGTTGCTGGAAGCTTTTGTGTTCTAAGAGCCCTTCCACACAGCTTGTATCTCAGAATATCAAGGCAAAAAAACCCCCACATTATCTGAGTGTGGATGATAACCCAATTCAAAGCAGATATTGTGGGATTTTCTGCCTTGATATTCTGGGACTTAGAGCTGTGTGAAAAGCCCCTATATTACAAAGAGTGCACCTTTTGCCGCTAACACAGTACATTCAGCAACTAATACTTTTTTTGGTTTCAAAGTTTTAAAAATTGAGATGTGTATTAGACTCGAGTAAATACGCTATATCAAGTAGAAAAGCACTAATTTTAGATATGAAGTTAAAAGAAAATATTAATATATACTCACCGATTAAATGCCGGTCAGCTTTAATCACTTCTAGAAGTTGGCAGTTCCTGCAAATAGATTGTTAAAGTAATTAGAACACATTTAAAACATAAAGCTGCACAATAGGTCTATGCATATCACACCTATATAATTGTAATTGCAAAGATTTCTCAAGTGTCATCTCTGACATTACTGGAAAAAAATTAAACCTGAGGCACCGCCTAGTGGCATGCTTTACACACAACATTATCTCTTTTCTAGAATTAACGGGATCATACCATTTAGGTAAAGCTGCATAATTATGTTTCACATATGTACAGAAACATTAAATTGTTAAATACTAGAATATGTGGCAAGATTTCATTTAAGCACTGTATACATTTCTATGATTCATGCAGTTAACAAAACACAATATCCCTGTAGCCACGTTATAAGCTGTTTACAGAGAGAATCCTAATTAATGCTGAGCTTTGAGACAAATATTAATCCATATGAAAGAATCAGTACATTTTTACAGAAAGAGGTAAGCAAGGAGTCATTGCTACTAACTGGT
Organism: Anolis apletophallus; assembly: GCA_030556195.1. Taxonomy (NCBI): domain Eukaryota; kingdom Metazoa; phylum Chordata; class Lepidosauria; order Squamata; family Anolidae; genus Anolis; species Anolis apletophallus. The sequence goes on along the minus strand of JARBWK010000005.1, from coordinate 115,722,259 downwards.
AATAATGGGCTCTTTTTAAAATTAATGGGGTCAACGCATTTCTTGTATTCTCCATTACTGAACACATTATGCTACATCTTCATACTTAATAACAATAAAGGCTATTTGGAACATATGGCTGAAATAGTGTAATGGGTCTGATGTCATATTAGTGCTACTTCCACTAATACAACGGGTCTTTCTTCCTTGCGTGTCCCCCTGCAACCCTTACCCAAAAACCCCTGACACTATTTGTCAGAAAAAGTATGAGAATGGAAAGAATGTCAATCCTCCAGTTATTTTACCAACTATAAGAACTACAAAGGGTGTGGGGTTGTTCAGGTATTGCTACCTCTATGATCACTGAACTCATCGATTTAAGGCTGGATATACATAGCCCTGTATCCCAGGATCTGATCCTAGATTATCTGCTTTGAGCTGGATATGAGTCTCTACTGCCCCAATATTCTGGGATCAGATCCTGGGATATAGGGAAGTGTACATCCAGGCTAAGTCTAATGGCTAGATTCAGATAGACCACAACGGGAAAAGCTTCAAGGGGATGACCTTTTTCTTGCTAGAATCCCAAAATCACAAATATTGGCTGTGAAGTAGCAGTTGATGCCAAACACCCGGTTGTGTCTTAGAGCAGTGTTTCCCAACCCCTGTTCCGCGGCACAGTAGTGTTCCGTGAGCAATCAGCTGGTGTGCCGCGGAAAAACCTCTCCCCCCCTTTCTTCCCCCTCCTGCTGCTGCTGAGAGGTTTTCCTGAGGCACACCAGCTGATCGCGGAACAGCGGTTGGGAAACACGACCCTCTCTAGGACCTAGAGAGACAGGGGAGGCTCAGGAGGGGAGGGGCCGGGCGACGCTCTATCGGATAGAGAGGCAGGGGAGGCTCAGGAGGGGAGGGGCTGGGCGATGCGCTCCTCCTCTTCCTCCTCCGGAAGTGAGCCCACAGGATAGAGTCTATCCTGTGGGCTCACTTCCGGAGCAGGAGGAGGCGGGAACCTGGGCATCTCAGGGAGCCTTTCTCCTGGTTTGTGGCTCTGCCAAGCCCGGCGGAGCTGCAAACCGGGAGAACGGCTCCCCGCAGGGCCCCGCCCCTCCCTCCTCCCCAGTGCGTGGGAAACCGCTCTCGACCTCCTTCTGGCTCCCTGCCCGCCGCCGAGGCGCCTTCCTTCCTACCTGCTTTGCCAGTCCTGAATCCAGAGTGCTCTCTGGATGTAGGTGAACTACAACTCCAAAAATCAAGGTAAATTCCTATTACATATATGTATTACTGTTTTGGAGTGTCATTTTGTGTCATTTTGGTTGGTGGTGTGCTCCAAGATTTTGGAAATGTAAAAAGTGTGCAGCGGCTCAAAAAGGTTGGGAAACACTGTCTTAGAGTCATGCCAATTACTTGCTGAACCTAACTAATTAGGCACGAGTATATTCTGAAAATGGAAGTACAGATATGGTCCACTTCAAAGACTACAACACAAAATTCTTAGAAATGGACAGTGGACTGTCTATATCTAATAGTCATATTTCCCATGAGAATAATGCTATGACTCTCAAACAAGGGCACAGAGCCATGTACACTTATTTATTTCCCACATTTCTAACCAGCCCTTCTCAAACCCTGAGGGTAGACTCAATGCAGTCCGAGGGGGGACTCACACTTTTGTTTCAAATGAATACTGTATTAGGAACTATCTAATTCACTGAGTCTTGGGTTAGCATAAGCATCAAACAAAGTCACACGACTTAGATATAAAAATTATCTATTTCATATTCATGCAATACACAGTCATGGGATATATAGATGTATCATATGTGCTCGGGTTTGTCATACACAGGGTTTGTAAAGGGAAGGCGTAGCAAATACAATGACTCAATTTATATACAATATAACAAAGGCGCAACTCCCCAAAGTAAATATAAAGACAGTCCGAGAGTTCAAATGTGTAGGCTCCCATGAGCCGTGAAGTCCAAACAGCCGGTGATACAAGGACACAGGAGGCAAAAATATGCTCCAAATAATAAGTTCAAAGGTTGGCCGACGGGCTGGCGATGCCAAACTTTTCGGGGCCACTCCCCCGTTTCGCCCCCGGGCGGGGCTTTCTCAAGGCCATAAATGGTGTTTCCGTAGTCCAAATATCTAAAGGAAAATATCATATAAGCATCACAATATACTAAAGTAGTCTATAGACAAAACCCAATACATATATATATATATATTAAAGGTAACATACCAATCAGCGAAGCGTTCAGGCTTAACCTTACTTAGGCAGTAAGGTGACCATAAAGGTAAGAAAGGAAGGATCAGGAGAGTGTTATAAAGTAATTCAGGTGAGACAATTAGGTAATTAGTGATTGGACACTGATTACCTCGTTTAACCCATTTGGAATCTCTGAATTTAATCGGATTATCCAGAGTCTTTCAAGTTTGCAAAGGGCCTTAAAGGGGTCAGTATGCGAGTGTGGTTCTATTTTATCAAGTACCCTAACGCGCAATGAGTCAGGATGGTGCTTATGCTGATGGCAATGTGTGTAGAATGGCAAATCAGTGTTTCCTGTGTTTATCCTGCTTCTATGTTCAATAAAACGTTGGTGTAACGATCTCGTGGTCATCCCGACATAAACAGACGGGCAGGAACAACTGATAGCATACGTGACGTGTGAACTGGCGCATGTCGCGAAACAGCGTACTTCAAAGTCTCTCCCTAAAGAGGGACAAGAACATTTGTAGTGACACTACTATAGGTTGTCCCTCTTTAGGGAGAGACTTTGAAGTACGCTGTTTCGCGACATGCACCAGTTCACACGTCACGTATGCTATCAGTTGTTCCTGCCCGCCTGTTTATGTCGGGATGACCACGAGATCGTTACGCCAACGTTTTTATTGAACAGAGACGCAGGATAAACACAGGAAACACTGATTTGCCATTCTACACACATTGCCATCAGCATAAGCACCATCCTGACTCATTGCGCGTTAGGGTACTTGATAAAATAGAACCACACTCGCATACTGACCCCTTTAAGGCCCTTTGCAAACTTGAAAGACTCTGGATAATCCGATTAAATTCAGAGATTCCAAATGGGTTAAACGAGGTAATCAGTGTCCAAACACTAGTTACCTAATTGTCTCACCTGAATTACTTTATAACACTCTCCTGATCCTTCCTTTCTTACCTTTATGGTCACCTTACTGCCTAAGTAAGGTTAAGCCTGAACGCTTCGCTGATTGGTATGTTACCTTTTATATATATATATATATATATATATATATATGTGTTTTGGGTTTTGTCTATAGACTCCTTTAGTATATTGTGATGCTTATTTGAAATTTTCCTTTAGATATTTGGACTACGGAAACACCATTTATGGCCTTGAGAAAGCTCCCGCCTGGGGCGAAACGGGGAGTGGCCTAATGTTTGGCATCGCCAGCCCGTCGGCCAACCTTTGAACTTATTATTTGGAGCATATTTTTGCCGCCTGTGTCCTTGTATCACCGGCTGTTTGGGACTTCACGGCTCATGGGAGCCTACACATTTGAACTCTCGGACTGTCTTTATATTTACTTTGGGGAGTTGCGCCTTTGTTATATTGTATAGAAATTGAGTCATTGTATTTGCTACGCCTTCCCTTTACAAACCCTGTGTATGACGAACCCGAGTACATATGATACATCTATATATCCCATGACTGTGTATTGCATGAATATGAAATAGATAATTTTTATATCTAAGTCGTGTGACTTTGTTTGATGCTACTGTATTAGGAAGCCACTACCTATCAAAGGCCAGCCACCTAGAGCTACACCAATAGGCTTTCCTACTTTTTGCCTGCCCATGAGATAATTGGATTGTGATTGTTTACAATTACCAGCCATGTTTTTAAAGGTAAATCTACTCCCTGCCATTCTGCATTTCTAAATGACCATGGAAGAGTAGTAGTCGTTATTTACAGCAAATTTTTAACCTTGTATCATTGTTAGTTGCTAACTGCTGGCCTGTTAGCTTCAACTTAGTGGTGACTACAAAAAAGAGATCTCCAAGCTACCCTGTTATTAACTGTTCTTACAAACCTATAGTTACAGAAGCAAAAATGCTACTCTGTGAGCGTCCTGTGAACTTTCTCAAAGGCTGCAAGCCATCAATGCCTAAAGGATATAACTTGCCAACCCATTAAGCACACATATTTTCAAGCTAGGAGGTGGTCAAAACTAACTCATTCACTGCCTAGGAAAACCTTATGAAATTCATGGGGCTCATCATAAAATGACAGGAGACTTGGAGGCACATACACACACTTATTGAAAATAAATCATTTCTCCTGTACACAAGTATCATATTTTTCAAGTCTATAAGAAACATCAGAATTAATAATACACTAGAGCAGGGGTGCTAATTAGGTAGATTGCAATCTACTGGTAGATCGTGTAGGGTGCCCTGGTAGATTGCAGGCAGGGCGGGAGGAAGGCTCAGTCCCGCTCCACAGGCTCCCGACACCGCCCAAGTGCAGAAGGAGGTTGGACTGGATGGCCCTTGGAGGTCTCCTCCTATTCTAGGAACCCATTGTTATTATTATTATCAGAGGCTGAATGGCCATCTGTGAGGAATGCTTTGTGTTTTCCATTATGGCAGAAGGAGGTTGGACTGGATGGCCCTTGGAGGTCTCCTTCTACTCTAGGAATCTATTGTTGTTGTTACTATTATTATTAGTAGTAGTAGTGGCAGAGGCTGAATGAATATTATCATCATTATTATTATGAATAAATTCAGGGGCTTATTATATTGACATTTAGTTGAATTCAGTCTTAAAATAGATTATATGGCTCTTACTGAAATAAATTTCCAAATATTTTGCTTTTATGGCTCTCTGAGTAGTGGGTAGGTAGATCATTTTGACTTGGTTGTTGTAGAAGTAGCTCGCATGTTGAAAAAGTGTAAGCATCCCTGCACTAGAGTCTGTGTTATCCAACACAGTCTGCCTCCCACCCAGATCCACACTTATTTCAATACATTGTGATGTTTTGGTGCTAAATTTGTAATTACAGTAATTACTACATAATGTTACTGTGTATTGAACTGATTTTCTGTCGATTTGTTGTAAACATGATGTTTTGGTGCTTAATTTGGAAAATGTAATTTGATGTTTAATAGGCTTTTCCTTAATCCCTCCTTATTATCCAACATTTTCACTTATCCAACATTCTGCCAGCATTTATGTTGGATAAGTGAGATTCTACTATAACAACAAACAGCGAACAGCGAAGATGGATATAAAGCAGCAAACAGATAAAACTGAAGGGCACGTGATGTTTATTTTAATGAGCTTTGAGTGACAGACATTGATGCCATTGATACCAGGCATACTTTGACGAGACACTTGACAATCTATATCTCAACTTTTCCCTTATCGCCATGCAATACCATATTCACATATACAAAGCCACACAAACAAGAAAGCCAGACTGAGCAATAAAAGTGTAATTAAATTATAATGCACCAGTGAAAAACTACATGACTCTCTATACAATTATAGATTGCAATTCTTTGCAGAATACTCAATGGTGAGGAATGCTGAGAATTTCCCTCCAAATCAGGGCTGTCCAACTGGCGGCCCGGGGGCCGTATACGGCCCCCCAGCCCTTTCCCTACGGCTCTCTACCCTTTAAAAAAGAAATCGGCTGTTTAAAGTAAAATATATATATATTTCTTAATTATTATTTATTATTTTTTAATATATTTTTTCACGGCGGGGAGGGGCAGGGAGGAGGAGCAGGCTCCCTCCTCCTCCTCCTCCCTCCCTCCAATCGACGCGCTCCCTCTTTGTGAGGCGGAGATGGCGTAGGCGCTGCGGAGATGCCGTAGGCGCCGCGCAGATGGCGCAGGCGCCTCGCCCACCCGCCGCCTGGCCTGCCCGCCGCCTGGATCCAGCGTGTTTGGAAAGGTAGGCCGAAGATGGGGGTGGGAATATATGGTGCAGTTTAATAACAGTAATAAATGTATTTAATTTGTAAATAAGGGGAATGTGGGGGTGGGAATATAAGTGGCAGAAATATAATAATAACAATAATAAATGTATTTAATTTGTAAATAAGGGGAAGATGGGGGTGGGAATATATGGGGCAGAAATATGATAATAATAAATGTATTTAGTTTGGAAATAAGGGGAAGATGGGGGTGGGAATATATGGGGCAGAAATATAATAATAATGTATTTAATTTGAAACTGAGGGCTGTTTTGCTGGGGTGGGCTCCTTTCTTCCTTGCTTTAATTCTTGCTTTTATGTTATTTATTTATATGTATTTCCCTCCCATATACAGTATATTGTCTTGTTAGATCTGACAGCAGCGTTTGACACTGTAGATCATACTCTGTTGACCCACCGTTTAGCCGGGTCTGGGGTTAGGGGGACTGCCCTTAAATGGGTGGCCTCCTTCCTCCAGGACCGGGGACGTGTGGAGGGGGGCGGGGAGGTCTCCAGGAGACTACGACTTAACTGTGGGGTCCCCCAGGGGACCATCCTCTCCCCCTTATTATTCAACGTTTATATGCGCCCCCTGGCCCAGCTGGTTCGCGACCTTGGTCTGGAGTGTTATCAGTATGCGGATGACACCCAGCTTCTGCTGAGAATGGACGGCAGGCCGGATACCGTACCCGATTGTTTCCATCAATGCCTGGAGGCCGTGACTGGTTGGCTGCGTGCCAGCCGGCTGAAGGTGAACCCGTCGAAGACGGAGATCTTGTGGCCTGGTCGACCTAGGCTGGATGAGTGCCGGTTGCCTACCCTGGATGGTGAGCGTTTAAGCCCGTCATCCCTTGTTAAGAGCTTGGGTGTTCAGCTCGACCCCCTGCTGACCATGGAGACTCAGGTCTCCTCGGTCAGCAGGGTGACATTCTTTCACCTACGACAGGCTAGGCGACTGGCTCCCTACCTGTCCAGGGACGACCTGGCCACGGTGATCCAAGCGACGGTCATCTCGAGGCTGGATTACTGTAACGCCCTCTACGTTGGCCTTCCCTTGGCGACGATCCGGAAACTCAAGCTAAAGCAGAATGCCGCTGCTCGCCTGCTGGCGGGAACGCCAGTAGGGGAGCACATTACTCCCATCCTTCGGCAACTGCACTGGCTCCCCATCGAGTACCGAATCGCCTTCAAGGTGCTGGTATTGACCTTTAAGGCCTTGCACGGCCTAGGGCCTGCGTATCTGAGGGACCGCCTTGCCCCGTATATTCCCCCGAGACCACTCCGTTCAGAAGAACAAAATCTGCTTTTGATACCATCAGTCCGCTCCTGCCATCTATCTACAACTAGGCAAAGAGCCTTTTCGGCGGTAGCCCCAGTGCTCTGGAATTCCCTCCCAGAGGAAACTCGAGCCATCTCAGAACCGATTCCCTTCCGGAGGGCTTGTAAAACTGCTTTATTTAGATCAGCCTTCGGCTAGGCCCCCTGACCGGCCGACGCTGACATAACTTCCTTGCTTACTGGGGTCCCAGACCCAAGGCACCTCCTGTGTTTTCCTCGTTACTGCGTTGTGACATGTAATTTTAAATGTTTTAAATGTTTTAGTGTAGGGCCGCATGTTTGTTCCATGCTGCCCGTTTTATATGTTGTAACCCGCCCCGAGCCTGCAGGGAGGGGCGGAATATAAAACCAAATAATAAATAAATAAATAAATATTCCCTTCCTCAATCCATCTCTCTTCTGATATTTATTTATATTTATATTTATTTCATTCAGTTCCATTTTTAAAATTTATTTTATAATTAATAATGCAACTAGTAATTGTAAGTAAATTGGAGCCCGGGGCGGGGGCGGAGCTGGTGAAGGGGGAGGGGCCAGAGCAGGGGCGGAGCTGGGGAGGGGCGGAGCCGGGGGTGGGGTGGAGCCGGGGCAGGGGCGGGGCCGGAGGAAGACCCTAAGGCCCCCCAGGTGATCAGTGACCGGAATTCAGGCCCCCGGTCCAGTAGAAGTTGGACAGCCCTGCTCCACATCATGTGAAGGAATGTATGGTTCCAATCCAAGCTTACATCCAATGGCTTATCCCAACTACAGCAGACACATTGAATCCATTTTGAATTAGTAAATCAAAGTTCTAGTTGGCTTTACAAAGAATTTAGATGTAGCAGCTTTGAATTAATTTTAAATAATATCTCACCCTCACTGATACTGATTTTCCTGCAATATTTCAATATCACTGATATGTACAAAACTATTGCCACTACAAATACGGTAATTTCAAATACATTATCTCTCACATTATCTTTCAATTGACTACTTTGCTGATTAAACATTAATTTACATTTACTCTTAAAAGTTTGCCTGAACTCTGAGCACAATACTAATGGTTCAGCGGCTGTAATACCCTTAAATCTAGCCCTATAATAATGGAATAATATGACGAGTTTCAGTCAAATACTGAATAAATATAGCGACAATGGAAAAAACTAGATTAGGAGTTTTGTAGTGGTTTACCCATTTTTGCCAGGAATTACAGAAGGCTTTAGGCAGCAGCCATAATACATATTTAAAATAGATTTCAACAGATTTAAGGGGGGGAAATAACACACCAATAGTTAAAACTGTATCAGATTAACAAATGCCTATATTGTTTGTTAATGCAGTAATCCAGTAATGCAGAAGTGGGGAACCTTTGATCCTTTACATATTCTGTGCTACAACAGCACTTCTTGAATGATCAGACATGGAAAACTTGCGGCTTTCTTCCGCAATGTTGAGGGAGCAGCACCCTAATTGTACAAATATAGCATCTGTTTGATTATTTAAATAATCTGTACTATCTCTACCAGTTGAACATATCTTTTATCTACAATAATATAGAGTTGTGACATCCATCATTGTTCAAACTACAGAAAATATTTTTATTTATTTTTATTTATTTCTTCGATTTTATACAGCCACTCCCAAAGGCTCCGTGCGGTTTACAAGGAAAAGTACGACAATAACAGGAATAAAACAGTGATTAAAATCTCAACAATTATCAAAAGCCTGCCTGAACAAGTGGGTTTTGCATGCTCTATGAAAAGAGCTCAGATCTCGAAGGGCACGAGTCTCAGGCAGCAGAGAGTTCCATAGCACCGGGCCTATAATGGAAAATGCCCTTCGCCGGGTTGCTGTTAGGTGGAAGGCTCTAACACTGGGAATGCAAAGAAGATTCAAAGCTTCTGACCGTAGTGACCTCGGGGGATTGTAGGGGAACAGGCGATCCCTTAGAGACACTGGCCCCAGACCATGTAAGGCCTTAAAAGTAAGAACTAACACCTTGAAAGTAATCCAGAATTCAATTGGTAACCAGTGCAGGTCTCGCAATATAGGTGTTACATGACAGCTCGCAGGCTTCCCTGTGAGGAGCCGGGCGGCGGTGTTCTGCACTAGTTTAAGTCTCCGGGTCACAGTCAAGGGAAGGCCAATGTAAAGAGCGTTACAGTAGTCAAGTCTTGAGATGACCGTAGCCTGGAGCACCGAGGCCAGGTCATTCCGGGACAGATAGGGAGCCAGTTGCTTCGCCTGCCGCAGGTAAAAAAAAATGTGGGTCCTGCTGACGGTGGAGATTTGAGCCTCCATCTACAGCAGGGGGTCCAAAAGGACGCCTAGGCTTTTTACAGAAGATGACGGGAGTAATGCCTCGCCATCCAGGGTCAGCAGCTGAATCTCCCTATCGCCCGGACAACCCAGCCATAGGATTTCCGTCTTCGCTGGATTCACCTTCAACCTGCTGGCACGCAACCATCCAGTAACGGCCTCAAGGCACAGATGGAAATTATCAGGTACGGAGTCCGGCCAGCCCTCCATCCTCAGAATGAGCTGGGTGTCGTCAGCATACTGGTGACACTCCAGCCCAAAGCTATGCACCAGTTGAGCGAGTGGTCGCATTTAGATGTTAAATAACAAGGGGGAGAGTATGGCACCCTGAGGGACTCCGCAAGGTATCAGGAATCCCTCCGGGGCCAACTCCCCCTTTGCACTCACTGCTTCCGGTTGCGGGGGAAAGAGAACAACCGTTTCAAGGCTGCCCCCTCACTCCAACAACGGCAAGGTGGTGCGTCAAAAGATCATAATCGACTGTATCAAATGCTGCTGTGAGGTCCAAGAACACAAGCAGTGCCGATCCGCCATAATCAAGCTGGCAGCGCAGCTGGTCTGTGATGGAGACCAAGACCGACTCTGTCACATGCCCTGTACGGAAGCCGGACTGGAAGGGATCTAGTCTGGCTGTGTCATTCAGGAAGGTCTGCAACTGCTCCATTGCTGCCCTCTCAATCACCTTACCCAGAAACGATAAATTCGAAACAGGTCGGTAATTGGAGGGAACCGAAGGATCTAAACTTGGTTTTTTCAGCAATGGAGAGACCATAGCCTCTTTTAACCTCTAAACATAAGGAAGAACTTCTTGACAGAGATGTTTAACAGTTTGATCCTCCTCTGGAATTCTCCAGGGCCAGCTAACACCTTCCAACAAAATATGCCTCAGGCAGCAACCGCCCAGGCTTTGAAGCTGCGAGGCCATTAAATGCTAATCAAGGTGTCCAACTGCAACATTCACAACTGCCTCAAGCAGACAAGAGTTCTTTCTCCCACCTTGGACATCCCACAGATATATAAACCTCACTTACCTAGTTTCCAACAGACCTCACAACCTCTGAGGATGCCTGCCATAGATGTGGGTGAAACGTCAGGAGAGAATGCCTCTGGGACATGGCTAACCAGCCCGGAAAACTCACAGCAACCTAATCTATTTCCGGTTCCATGGATTCATGGGAACTGTAGTTTGATAAGGTACTATATATGCAAAACAGCAGTTCTCCATTAGACTAGGAACCACAACTTTTTCTATGTTGATTCTTCCAATTCTATTGATCTCTCAATATAGTTGTTGTGGTTATTTTAGAATTTGAATGGATTTTCACTGTCTTTTGGGACTACAAGGAGCTATATAAAATAATAAAATTCTACTTGCATCTTGCACGTAAACTCTCTTGTGCCGATTTGTAACTTATCTGTCTCCTGACAAGAATGAAGAAAATCCTTTATGCCTATCTTAGTAGACTTGAAGAAGGAAAAGGAACTGGTATTGAAGACAAAGCAGGTTTGACTACTAAGTGAAGCTGACATTTATTACATAAACAGAACAAGTACAAAATGTCAACACTGGCATGAATACTTGCATTGCCTGTACTTTCTCTACTTTATTTTCGAATGTCATTATTTATAATCCCATTCACCCACGAACAATGTTCATACTTATTATATAAAATATAAGCCACCTTTAAAGATAAGCCTCATAATATGGGATTTAACAAAGTTGAAAGCCATAGTAACAGTTAATTTTACAATAAAAAAACCTCAAGATACAATAAAACAATGATGTAGCCATTAGATAGAAACTACCCCTGAAGATTATCCTGTAAAAATCAGATGGTTGCCATAAATCAATAGATGACTTGAAGACACAAACTCAAGTGTTCATTCATGCATTCAATATTTTTTAATTGAGCTTCATAAATTTAGATAAAACACATATTAATATCTCCCTTTAATGTCCAGGCTGGGAGATAGAACTCTTGTCTGTTTGAGGCAAGTGTGAATGTTGACATTGGCTAGCTTGATGGCCTTGTAGCTTTAAAGCCTGTCTGTTTCCTGCCTGGGGGAATCCTTAGTTGGAAGGTGTTAGCTGGCCCTGACTGTTTCCTGTGTGGAATTCCCCTGTTTTGTGAGTGTTGTTCTTTATTTACTGTTCTGATTTTAGAGTTTTTTAAATACTGGTAGCCAGATTTTGTTCATTTTCATGATTTCCTCCTTTCTGTTGAGACCGTCCACGTGCTTATGGATTTCAATGGCTTCTCTGTGTAGTCTGACATGATGGTTGTTAGCATTGTCCAGCATACATGTGTTCTCATATAATATGATGTGTGTTCATAACAGCATAACTGTTGCTCATGATAAACAATGAAAATATATTTTAACAGTCAAGCATATTAAAGAGTCTTTGCATTCCTTCTTAGTCTACTGAATGCATTATTTTAACAGTTCAATGCTTAAAAAAATAACAGTGGAAATTCTATTATTTGATGTCATCTTGAAATCTTTAGTATATAAAAGAGTCTTGCCGAACGAAGATGAATTTCACACTAACTAGTATTTAAACTAGGCCATTAATATTTACATTACACCACGAATGGCAGTTTCTCTCTGCCATCTGATTCTCAGGTCTAGCTATTTAATTTATAATTTATGCAGCCTTCTCTATCCATTTTCATCCCCAAAGCAAATGAAATACATGTTTCAGATTCCTTTTTTTTTAGTGCAAAGGCTACCATGTCAATAAAATCATGGTTAAGGTCACAAAAAATACCATGCTTTCACAACAACTAGATTGGAGTTACAGCAAAACAATAACTGGAGGAATGACATCAACAGGAAGCACACTTGCATTTATGTACACAAAAGAGATACCTGAGCAGCAGTTGGGTTGCCTGTGGAGTCTCTTAAAGGCATTGAACACTGACTGTGATTAAACGATTGTATAACAACTATATTTTACAGTGTGTGTATATCTGTGCCTTCTAGTTGATGGTTGACCTATGGTGATCCCATTAATTTCATATAATTTTATTTGGCAATGAATACTGGGTTTTGGCTGTTCCTTACTCTGAAATATACTGTAGGTTGGGTATACCTTAATCAAAATACTTGGGACCAAACATGCTTTGGGTGTTGGGAAGATTTTGGAATATCTGTATTTGGAGATGAGACCCAAGTCTAAACATGAAACTATTGATGTTTCATGTATACCTTATGCACATGAATGAAATGTCATGCAACCTTTTTAATCCCGACCCACTGCTAGAATTCCCTTTTTGACCACTCTCTTGTGTTATTTTCCCAGAGACTGTGGAATTTATTCACTAGCAGATCACCAAAGGTTTTCCTCTGGAAAAAGTGTTCAGCTTTTCCTAAACAAGTCAAATCCAAGTGTGGCAGCATGCTTCCAAGAACCAGATTGTAAATCTGACCATCTTCAAAAGCCATATTCTGCATATTTATTCACAAAAGACAAGGCCTTTTCTGTGATGATGCTACAACTCTGAAATGTTCTCTTGATGTGTAGCAGCTCACTTTACTGCTGCCAGTCTTAATGAAAAAATATTCCAGGTTGGCTCCTATTACACTTTGTAGTGCCAGCTGGAATATACGGCACACTTCTTGCGATGGCTCACAATCATGTTATGTGTAATTCAGTATGAAAATTATGTTTTATTCTGCTCTATTATATACAGTCCCCGAGTTACAAACATCTGACTTACGTATGACTCAAGGTTGAGAACTAGGTTGAGACAACAGGAAATGAGCAAAATCTATCCCCCCAGAAGGGGAATTCACTCCTGAAAGAGTAATCATGGGAAAAGGGTGTATGTACTAAATTTATTTATTTATTTATTTACATCATTTATATTCCACCCTTCTCACCCCGCAGGGGACTCAGGGCAGATCACAATGCACAATGCACATATACAGGCAAACATTGAATGCTATTGACATATAACATATATAGACAGACATAGAGGCAATTTAACATTCCAGCTTCTGGCCATATTTATGGCCTCATAAATCAGTTACATTTAGCCTCCCCATAAAGAGGTACCTAAATTTCCTACTTGACAATTGCAACTGTCTTTCAAGTTGCAAAGGTCGACAACGAGCTACATAAATTGGCCGAGAGCTCACCCCAACCCGGGCAGGCCTCGAACTCATGACCTTCTGGTCAGTAGAGATCTTATGCAGCTGACACCCAACCAGCTGTGCCACATTCCCGGTGCTTTACCACCAATCCTTGTTTCCACAACAAGCCATTTTTTTTTCTAAATGCAATTATCATAGAAATAGAAGTGAGGTAAAATTTCCTGAACAGGGGCACAGACAGCAAAACAAATACCACAAGGATGTTAACTCTTCCCTATGCTATACAAAGTTTGAATATGTGTATGTGTACGTGTATGTGTGTATCAGTGGTTCTCAACCTGTGGGTCCGCAGATGTTTTGGCCTTCACCTCCCAGAAAGCCTAATGGCTGGTAAACTGGCTGGGATTTCTGGGAGTTGTAGCCCGAAACACCTGGGGACCCATAGGTTGAGAAACACACACACACACACACACATATGGATGGTTGGAATTACACTTTAAAATGTCCATGTTCCAACTTACATACAAATTCAACTTAAGAACAAACCTACAGAACAGTCGTGGGCAATTGCCGGCCCTCCAGGGGTTTTGGACTTCAACTCCTAGAAATCCTAGCCAGTTTACCAGCTGTTAGGATTTCTGGGATTTGAAGTCCAAAACACCTGAAGGGCCGTCAATTGCCCACGCCTGCTACAGAACCTATCTTGTTTGTAACTTGAAGACTGCCTGTATATGTATATTGCCAACTCAATCAACATACCCCAAGGCCTCTACATCTGTGTAAAGTATTATAATCTGTTTTACCTTTTTTTCTGATGGATTTAAACAGACATTTTAGAAGAGATGCCAAAGGTTAGCAAACGACCTGGGTTTAGCACTGTGAACAAACATAATAATATGCACAAAAATCCATTTTTTTAAAAAGTATGCATGATATGCTTGCCAGAAAATTGAACCACTTAGAAAAGTCTATCAGAGATGGCACAAGGCGGGAAAGGGGGTTTGTGTGTGAAAATGTGCATTCTAATCATCCCCCTTATCTCTCATTTTAGAAGCAGATCGTTCCAGATTACCTATTGATGTCACACTGTCTCAAGTTAATGTTTTATAACTGTGTTCTTTGTAACCAAACGGTTAGCTGACTGGTGAATTTTACAAATAAAATGTGCTTGTTTCATTTAGGAAACGGAATCATTTCACACCAAATAGCTGGATGCACATGAATTGTTTCATTCTGCGATTGTGGCGTGGACCCTGATATTTTGTCATCAAGGCCGGGAACAGAAGCGTACAATCTTCCATTTACTCACAGTCCATTCATCTGCAAATAAAAGCATTGTTAGAAGAAATCTAGGGAGATGGCAGTGGGATAATCTAATGCCACTTCCTGAGTTCTGCCAGCCAAGAATAAAGATGGGTAGGAAGGCTTTTCTTTTCTTATTCCCAGAGCTAAATTTTCTCCCTCCCACTGATGTCAATGACAGGCTTGTTAACTGGAACAGCTCCATGGCTTATATAATGTTGGGTCCTTTTGGATGATGCATCAGAGGAATAAAAAGGGTTGTGATCGTGTGGATATAAAAGTATTCCTTATTTGCTCACACGGTACCATTTGGCATCTTACTAACAGTACATCGACTGCAAAACTTTCCTTAGGGATATATGGTGCATAAGTTATACACCAACAGGGACAAAATCAAAAGTTTGCTGTTCGGCTGTAAAACTGCAACCTGGTAGGATAAGACTATTGTTAGGAACTCCCATTACTTTTAACAAAGCATCCTCTCACTATAATGTATTTAGCAGATTACAACCTCCACAATCTCTAGCCATTGGCCATGTTGGATTAAGCTAAAGGGGGTATAGTTCAAAACATCTGGAAGGCTGGCAATTAGGACTGAAATCTAAGGCCCCTTCTACACTGCCCTATATGCCAGGATCTGATCCCAGATTACCTGCTTTGAACTGGATTATATGAGTCTACACTGCCAGATAATCTGGGATATGAAAATAATTTGGAATCAGATCCTGGGATATAGGGCAGTGTAGATCCAGTTTAACTCTCTCAAGTTTTTTTTTCTTGTCAGGTGTGACTTGAGAAACTCCAAGTTGTTTCTGGTGTGAGAGAATTGGTCGTTCGCAAGGATGTTGCCCAGGGGATGACCGGATGTTTGATGTTTTACCATCCTTGTGAGAGGCTTCTCTCATGTGAAGCCAGAGCTGACGGAGAGAGCTCAACGTGCTCTCTCCAGATTCAAACCACAAACCCATTGCATCACTGGAGGCTCCACTCTCTCCAGTAAAATCATTTTATTTTCCTGAGCTTCTGGTTAAAAATATAATTACTTTTTATCATTTCTCCAGTTCTTCTTTTGATGTTGATTTTCTTCAAAAATTAAACACGGGATGAGAATATTTTAAATAAATAATCCCAGTTGCCACAAAGTTAGAGCTTGCACTCGTATCAGGTTCTCTTCTCTAGCTGCCAAGAGACATTTACATATTAGATACAGGGTCAGTTCATCATGAATATCAGGTCACCAAACTCAGACTTGGCCCTGGATGCACATTCCTCAGAAGCTCATGCTTGTTTAGTTTAGCAATTGATGTAGACACATCCCGGATTTATTAGAGACGGATCAAAACACACACTCAAGAGCTTCTAGAGCCATTTTGGTGGGACAGTCATAATCCAAGATCAACTTCATTAGAATATTTCGTGGTTTCTAAATTATAAGCACCAAGTTTATTGAAAGGTCTCTTTCCGGGATTGCTTTCCACCCATTTAATTGAGCTCATATTTAGATCCCGTCAGGCATGCCTTCTCCCTGGAGACATAGCAACTAACCCGCCGTCTGCACTTTCTGTTCCTGCCATTGCAGGAAGCATTTGTAGGGGCTTGCATGCCCCAAAATTAGATGATTAAGTGATATAGGACAAGCCAACGCTGTGCCTATAGGGTATGCAGACTCTGGGAATACAACCAACTGTCTACTCCAGCCCAAAGGCTTCATGAGCCTGTTACGCACCAGAGCACATGCACAAACTACCCTCACAAAACTGCACAAAAGAACCACAGCCTAAGGGCGTATTTTCGCAATAGGAAACACATGGTAAAAAATATCCTTCCCCTTATTTGTTAGTATAATTCCCAGAAAGGTCTGAAACTGCTGATGAAGAACATCTTAATGCTCTTGACTTTCAACTTACCAAACATAATGCCCCGAGAACTGAGTACACTGCCGAAACCTAGGTCATTGGAAACCACTTGGAAAAGTACAAGGTGAGTTATTAGTTTCCAACCCGTTTAGAATGAACCATGGTTCAAGGGTTGTGTAAGGAAACAGGTTTGACCTGGACAGGCAAAAGGTCTCTTTTTGCAAAAGAAAGTGTGGTGAGAGGAGTTTCGACACACTTGATTATGCCGCAATGAATTTTTGCTCATCCTCAGAAAATGTCAAACAAATAAAGATTGCGACCATTGCATCCAGAATTTCTGCCATAACTCAAAGAACGATAGGGCTTATATTTAGATAATACACATACTATTAAGGTTGCCATTGATCTGAAGGCACACAATAACCACGCTTCCTAGAAGCCCTTCCCCGAGATCTTTGTTTTGCAAATAAAAGCCTTCAGGGAAGTGGCTGTTAGCATTAGCCACTCAGAACTGAAGCAGAAACCACCCAAAGTCCGCGTTGGCATTCTAAAGTCTTGATAGATTTAATACTTTGCTGGCATGTACAGAGTCCACTTCAATCACTGATTCTCAGAGCCATAATGAACATGCCGTTTATTTACGGACATCCCAAGATTTGATTTTGCTGCAAAAACAGAACCACTCAATCAGTGGACAAACAACAGCACTCGTCATATGCCCAGAGGCATTTTTTTTCTCATTTTCAAGGAAAAACCGGTGGGAAGGTTTACAGCAGGGGTGCTCACACTTTTTCAGCATGTGAGCTACTTATAAAACAACCAAGTCAAAATGATCTACCTACCCACTACTCAGAGAGCCATAAGAGCAAAATATTTGGAAATTTATTTCAGTGAGAGCCATATAATATATTTTAAGACTGAATTTAACTAAATGTGAGTTTAATAAGCCCCTGAATTTATTCATAATAATAATGATGATAATATTCATTCAGCCTCTGCTAGTACTAATAATAATAATAGTAATAACAACAATAAGTTCCTAGAGTAGAAGGAGACCTCCAAGGGCCATCCAGTCCAACCTTCTTCTGCCATAAGGGAAAAACACAATCAAAGCATTCCTCACAGATGTGCATTCAGCCTCTGATAATAATAATAATAATAATAATAATGGGTTCCTAGAACAAGAGGAGACCTCCAAGGACCATCCTGTCCAACCCCCTTCTGCACTTGGGCGGCATCGGGAGCCTGCGAGGCAGGACTGAGCCTTCCTCCAGCCCTACGCCAGGGGTGCTCATTAGGTAGATCGCGATCTACTGGTAGATCGCATAGGGCATCCTGGTAGATCACAGACAGGGCGGGAGGAAGGTTCAGTCAATTCGTCCAGTAGTAAGAAATCAGTTTGTGTGTGTCAACTGTAAAATAGGATCTGAGGTCGTTTACACACAGTTGAATAAAATCCCATGTTATCTGCTTTGAATCAGATTATATGGCAGTGTGGACTCAGAAAACTCAGTTCAAAGCAGATGTTGTGTTATGTTTCACATTTTTGTAGTGGGCAGGTAGATCATTTTGACTTCGTTGTTTTATAAGTAGCTTGCATGCTGAAAAAGTGTGAGCACTCCTGCCCTACGCGATCTACCAGTAGATCGCGATCTACCTAATGAGCACCCCTGGTTTATAGAGTATGCAATCCAGTAAAAAGAGAGACAGGGAACTACAGACCCTTCCAAGTAGCCATATAACCCAGAATATCAAGGCAGAAACGCCCACGTTTTCTGTTTTGAACTGGAATATATGGCAGTGTGGCCTCAGATAACCCAGTTAAAATCAGATATTGTGGGATTTTCTGCCTTGATGTTCTGGGTTATATGGCTGTGTCAAAGGGCCCTACAGTATAGTTTGAATACCCCTTATCTATAATTGTGAATAATAATAATAATAATAATATGCGCTGGGCTGTTAACATCGTTAAAATGCATAGATCAAAACATACAACTATTAGAGAACACATAATATTAATGGCCCTTCCACACTGCCCTTTATCCTAGGATTTGATCCCAGATTATCTGTTTATCCCAGGTTATCCTGCAGTGGGGACTCATACATTCACATCTAAAGCAGATAATCTGGGATCAGATCCTGGAATAAAGAGCAGTGTGGAAGGGCCCCAAGTCACTGACACAAGATTAAACTCATTCATACCAATTTGAAATCCATCATTTAAAATTGGATTGATGGCATGTACAAACTCTATGCCATTGACAAAATCATGTAAAATATTGTGTGGAATTAGAATTGTAAAGTAGGCATGAACAATAAATGAATACCATGTTGACACTTGGGTTCCATCTCTGTGATATCCCATTATGTATATACTAATATGCCAAAATCAAAATAATAATAAAACACAAACAACCCAAAATACCGATTGTTGCAAGTATTTTGGAGAAGATGATAAAGGGTCCTTCCACACAGCCATGTAATCCAGAATATCAAGGCAGAATTACCCACAATATCTGCATTGAACTGGAATATCTGAGTCCACACTACCATATATCCCAGTTGAAAGCAGTTAATGTGGGATATTATTCAGCTATGTGGAAGGGGGCAAACTCAACCTATAGGAACCCAATTCTGGGAGGTGTAAAGAAGCAGCTGTCTAGTCCCATACCAGGGCCCTTCCACACAGCCCTATATCCCAGAATATCAAGGCAGAAAATCTCACAATATCTGCTTTGAACTGGATTATCCTAGTCCACACTCAGATAATGTGGGATTTTCTTCCTTGATATTCTGGGATATAGGGCTGTGTGGAAGGGCCTTTAGTGTAGACTCAGATAACTCAGTTCAAAGCAGATATTGTGGGATTTTCTGCCTTGATGTTCTGGATGATATGGCTGTGTGGAAGGGCCCCTAGTTTCCACACAAATGAGAAACCAGGGGGCGCATCTGCACTGTTGAATTAATGCAGTTTGACACCACTTGAACTCAATGCTATAGAACAGGCATGGGCAAACTTCAGCCCTCCAGGTGTTTTGGACTCCAACTCCCACAATTCCTAACAGTCTACCAGCTGTTAGGAATTGTGGGAGTTGGAGTCCAAAACACCTGGAGGGCCGAAGTTTACTCATGCCTACTATAGAACCAGGGCAGTTGTGGTTTGACCACCTCTTATTTATTTATTTACATCATTTATATTCCTCCCTTCTCATCCCATAGGGCAGTGTTTCCCAACCTTTTTTGAGCCGCGGCACACTTTTAACATTAAAAAAATCCGGGGGCACACCACCAACCTAAATGACACAAAATGACACTCTAACACAGTAAAGAACGGCTGGGGGATGGGGGCCTGCTGGGAGCAGCTGCTGGAAGTGCCGAAGCCGGGGAGGGGGGTGCCATGCCCCCCCCCTACCCCGGCTTCACCTCTCCCAGCAGCTGCTCCAGCCTTGAGGGCAGTGCCAAGCCAGCAGTGCCAGAGCCAGCACAATGCTGGCTTGGCACTGTCCCCTCAAGGCTGGAGCAGCTGCTGGGAGTGCCGGAAGCCAGGGGAGGGGGCAAAGCCAGGCCGGGCCATGCTCCGCCCCCTCCCCCCAGCTTCAGCTCTCCTACAGGCCGCGCCATGCCCTGCCCCTCCCTCCAGCTTCAGTTCTCCTACAGAGGAGGAGCATGAGCGGTGGACGGGCTTCAGTGGGCGGGGCTCCTCCTCCACGCGGCTTCAGCGAGCGAGGGTGAGAGTCATGGTGGGAGTCATGGCGGATTGGAGGTTGGCTGGGGAAACAGCCGAAGGAGGCGGCACCCCGGTCCCTTCTTCTTTTTCTTCTCCACTGCCCGGCCCTTCCTCCTCCCCCAAGCAGCAGGAGTTCAGCAGGAGGGGGAGGAAGGGGGGCAGAGAGCTTTTCTCACGGCACAGCAGGAGGTCCGTCACGGCACACTAGTGTGCCACGGCACACTGGTTGAGAAAGACTGCCATAGGGGACTCAGGGCGGATCACAATGCACGTATACAGGCAAACATTCAATGCCATAGACAGACAACAGACAACAAGCTACACAATTGGTCGAGAGCTCACCCCGACCCGGACAGGCCTCGAACTCATGACCTTCTGGTCAGTAGAGATCTTATGCAGCTGACTCCCAGCCAGCTATGCCACATTTAGCCTCCTCTGCCAAAGGGCCCTTCCACACAGCTATATACCCCAGAATATTACGGCAGATAATACACAATATCTGCTTTGAACTGGGATATATGGCAATGTGGGTTTAGGGCCCTTCCACACAGCCCTATATGCCAGAATATCAAGGCAGAAAATCCCATATTTTCTGCTTTGAACTGGGATATATGGCAGTGTGGGTTTAGTATCCTTCCACCCGGCCCTATACCCCAAAATCTCAAGGCAGAAATATCTGCTTTGAACTGGGTTTAGGAGTCCACACTCAAATAATGTGGGATTTTCTGCCTTGATATTCTGGGATATAGGGCTGTGTGGAAGGGCCCTTAGTTTATGCTTTGATGTCGATTGTAAACCGCCCAGAGTAGCCTGCGGGCTGAGAGGGGCGGTATATAAATATAGCGAATAAATAAACAAATAAGTTGAAAGCAGATATTGTGGGATTCTCTGCCTTGATATTTTGGGTGATACGGTTGTGTGGAAGGGCCC
Organism: Anolis apletophallus; assembly: GCA_030556195.1. Lineage (NCBI taxonomy): Eukaryota > Metazoa > Chordata > Lepidosauria > Squamata > Anolidae > Anolis > Anolis apletophallus. The sequence continues at coordinate 115,700,764 of JARBWK010000005.1, read as the reverse complement.
TGAGCCCACAGTACCATATATTCCAGTTCAAAGCAGACAACTTGGGATTTTATATCTCATGCTATCATTCACCCTCAATATTTGCTCTGAGCGTACACCTCCTCCTAACCCTAAACCTTTTACTTGAAGGTCCTTCCGAAAGAGTTTTCTCCCTTAATTAATTTGCCCCACTGCCATCTCACCTCCTGTTTTTAATCCCTATCTTTTCTATTTTGATCTGTACATGTGGCCTGCTCGCTGTTTTGTGTCATGAATGGTTTTATTTTATTAAAATTTTATATTGGTTGTAGTATGTTTATAGCTTATGTTCTATGTAATCGATTATATTGTTTTTTATGACTGTTTTTACTTTGTGTTGTTGGGCTCGGCCTCATGTAAGCCGCCCTGAGTCCCCATTGGAGAGATGATAATAATAATATTTATTTATTTACTGAGTCCCCATTGGGGAGATAATAATAATATTTATTTATTTATTTATTTATTTACTATGCTTCTAATAATAATAATATTTATTTATTTACTATGCTTTTAATAATAATATTAATTTATTTACTATGCTTCTAATAATAATAATATTAATTTATTTACTATGCTTCTAATAATAATAATAATAATTTACTATGCTTCTAATAATAATATTTATTTATTTACTATGCTTCTAATAATAATATTTATTTATTTACTATGCTTCTAATAATAAAAATATTTATTTACTATGCTTCTAATAATAATATTTATTATTTATGTATTTACTCTGCTTCTATACCTCCTCTCTCAGCCCAAAGGCGACTCGAGGCGGTGAAGAAGCGGCAACAAGTGCCCACATACAAAACACATCATAATATGATATAAAAAAACCCAGCCATATAAAAACCATACAATTTAACAGTTAAAAACAACAACATACAAAAATCAGCGTCTCATTCTTAAAATCGGTTTGCGTTGCGTCGTCATAATATTCCGTTAGGTCGCAATTAATTAAAGTTCGTCTGCGAATGCCTGCTCAAACAGCCAAGTCTTGACTTCCTTACGAAATGCCAGGGGGGAGGGAGCTGATAATAATAATAATAGTAATAATAATAACAGGGCCTTCTCAGTGGTGGCTCCTCAGCTTTGGAACGCCCTTCCTAGTGACATCACTAGGAAGGGCGTTCCAAAGCCATGGAGCCACCACTGAGAAGGCCCTGTTGTTATTATTATTATTATTATATAGCTGTGTGGAAGGGGCCCAAGAGTTCTTCTGTGGGCCTCAGCCAAACTATTCCATAGCATGGAGCCATGGGAGTCCAAAGTGGTTACCCAAACTGCGTGACTCCACCAGTGCAGATGCACCTGAGGCATGAGGCACTCTTAGCTCTGCTTCCCCCACCTCTTTGCCAGGGAAGACCTTGTCAAACTAGAACTCCCATGTTGCCACAGCCTTCAAGCGGCGTCCCAAATGCAGTGTAGACACACACCTCCCTCAGGGATGAGGGAGGGCTCGGCTGTTTCCCCGGCAGGTGAGCCTGGGCAGGTGTTTGCCTGCCTGCCTCCTTCGTTCCTTTCCCTTCCCGCCATGCCTCTCTCCCTGCCTGTCTTTCTCGTTCTCCCTCCCGCCATCTCTCCTTCCCCGCCGACTGACCTGCTCCAAACGCCTCCCGCTCAGGCTGCCTTCCTCCAGCGCTGGCAGCGGGAGCGCGCCTCCTCGTCCTCGCGCTCCTCCTCCTCCTCCTCCGCGGAGGGAGCGAACCCGCTTGCCGCCGCACCGGGGAAATAAATAAAAAGGGGGCCGGCTCCAGCACCGGCTCGGAGGCCCCGCCCCGCTCCTCCTGCGCGTCATAGCCAATGGGAGCGCGGCTGGGAGACCCGCTGACTGGGGCTTAGAGAGAAAGACAACCAATGGTCATCAAAGGGGCGCAGAGGAGGCCTTTGGTTTAGCTCTCGGCCTCCCTTTGAGGCGGAGAGTGAGTGAGTGAGTGGCGCGCCTCGCCTCCTCTGTGTCCTCGAATGGCCCTCACCCCCAAGAGCCCTCCCAGATAGCTCCCTCCTCTATCCCTTTCTCTGAGCCCAGGTTTTCTGTTTATCCCGGATTATATGGCAGTGTGGACTCACATAATCCGGTTTGAAGAAGACAGCCTGCCATCACATCCTGGGATATATAGGGCCTGTCTGGAAGAGCCCTGAGAGGGATGTCTGGATCCGTATGGAACATATTTGATGTATAGGGGGGGGGGGGGGGCAGGGGCGGTCTAAGGTAATTTTAAATGGTAGGCAAACATTATTTTGGTGCCCCCCCGCAAAAACATTATTTTGCCCCCCCCATGTAAAACAAATATACAATTATAATATCACAATACCATTAGTAGTACTATATTGTATCAATGTATATACAATATATTATACCATACTCATACTATATTATATCATAATTATATTATACTACATTACAATACAATTATATTATAATATATTGACATTATAATATAATGTAACATTCTATTATATTATTATTATAAAATTATTTATTTAAATAAAATTATCCTCTACTAAATATTTTCATGACTCCTATAAAACTCAAATAACCCAAAATAAAGTAAAATAAAATATTATATACTACTATTTTGTACAATACCACTATACTGCAATATTGTTTGTAATATTACATGTAATATAAAATATAACATTATTCTATTGTTATATTGTATTTGTATTATATTGTATGACAATATTAAGCAGAACTGTATAATAATCAACAAGAAATGCAATGTAAATGCATCAAAATCAGAATATATTACCTACCACCCATTGTCTCATAATTCATAGGAGTCTCCCCATAAGTCCAAAATTAGGATCCCAATGTAAATGTAAATAGAAAACAGCCAAAATGTTCAAATGAGGTCGAATACAGGCAGCGCGGCCTGGGCAAACTTGGGCCCTCCCTCCCTTTAGGTGTTTTGGACTCCAACTCCCACAACTCCTCATAGCCTCAGGCCCCTCAGGTCTAGGCAGAAATAGAGCCGAAGAAAGGAAGGAGGGAGAGAAGAGGTCACAGAGGAGGAGGAGGGAAGCCCATCATTCATTCCTCCACTTACACTTCCTTCACTGATTCTTTTCTCCTTCCTGCGCGGCGGAGACAAAGGGAGAGGGGAAGCACTCCCTGCCTGCCCGATAGGGAGTGCTTTGCTTACAGGCTTCTGCGCAAGGGAGCTACTGGGCATGTGCGGAGGTTTTCGCGCATGTGCAGTTGCTCCTGCGCTCAACTTCAGCTCCAGAGCAACTGCGCGCTTGCGTGAAAACCTCCGCGCGTGCCCAGAAGCGGCGGAGCGCACAAGGCCGGAGTAAAAGCAGGCAGCTGCAGCACTGTCTGAGGAACATCGGCAGGGCCAGGATGGCGCCCCATGCGGCCAGGATAGCGCCCCCTTCCCAGATGGCGCCCTAGGCGGCCGCCTACTTGGCCTATCTTGTAGGACCGCCCCTGAGGGGGGGAGGAATATGTCCCCCATCTTGGGGCACATCTACACAGACCACTTAAGTCAGTTTCAATCTGGTATATTTCAGCAAAATGGTTTTGCTGTGTAGATTAAAAGATGCTTACAGGGGAAGTCCTGGAAGCAGTATGAGGCCTGGATGGTGGTTGCACAAACCACAAAGCATTGATGCACATCAAGGGCTTTCTTTCGTGCCCTTTTGTGAAAATGTGTTGCCTGGCCACCGCAAATTGAAGCTAATTTTGAACAGCATTAAATGGTCAGTGTAGATGGAGCTTCAGTTGCTGTTCTTAATAAATTAGGAGGCTTTGAGTTAATCCTTGAATCAGATTAAACCCATGAGATGGATACTGAGAGGTGTGTGCCTCTCTCGGCATTACTTCGCGAACAAAGATTCTTAGGAAGGACTCATCTCACACTTTTTACAAGCGCGTTGATGACTAAAAAGGCCAATCTGAGATAGGCAAGTCTGGTTGCAGAAAGCACAGCAGAACGTTTCCTTAGGTGATGTTGTTTCCAAGTGGTGGTTCTTTCTGCGTTGTCGTTTCTCTTCGAGACCCATTCATCATGTTTTCTCGAAGGAGGCCGCAGCATTGTGGATAGTGCTTCTCCATGCCTCCCGATGTGAGGCCAGGGTGGACCATTGTTGGTGATCAATCTGGCCGAGCCTGAGATGTTGTTTCAGGGAGTCCTTATATCTCTTTTTGGGGGCGCCTGTCTTGCGCTGACCCGTGACGAGTTCACCATAGAGTAGTATCTTTGGGAGGCGGTGGTCCTCCATCCTAGAGACGTGCCCTGCCCAGTGCAGCTGTGTTTTCAATAGCATGGCTTCAATGCTGGTGATCCCTGCTTGCTCAAGGACAGCAACATTAGTCACATAGTCGGTCCAGTGTATATTTAGGATTGTGCGAAGACAGCGCTAATGAAAGCATTCGAGGAGTGGTAGGTGTTGGCAATAGGTGACCCATGTTTCAGACCCATATAGGAGAATAGACAGTACGATAACTCTGTACACACTGATTTTTGTGCTTTGTCTCAGGTGCTTGTTGCTCCAGACTCTTGTGAAGCCTTCCAAATGCACTATATGCCTTTGATAATCTGTGATCTATCTCTTTGTCAATCTTGACATCTGAAGAGATGATGCTTCCCAGGTAGGTGAACTGCTGAATGGATTTAAGCACAGATTTGCCTATGCTGATGGGATGATGGTGTTCTTCCTGTGGTGCGGGCTGGTAGAGGACTTCCGTTTTCTTCAGGCTGACTTCCAGCCCAAACAGCTCTGCAGCTGTTGCAAAGCAGGATGTTAGGCGCTGCAGGGTTGCTTCTGAATGGGCGACAAGGGCAGCATCGTCGGCAAAAAGCAGCTCACGGACTAGATAGTTTAGAGTCTTAGTGCGAGCCCTCAGACGGCTTAAGTTGAACAAGCTGCCATCAGTACGAAAGGGTATATATATATGCCGTCTTCTTCTTCTTCTTCGAGATCTGCCATAGCCCTTTGGAGCATCATTGTGAATAGGGTTGGTGCAAGAACACAACCTTGTTTCACTCCATTAGTTATTAGAAAGGGCTTCGAGAAAGCATCGTCGTATCTGACTTGACCGCGCTGGCCCTCATGTAACAGGATAATCAATTTGAGGAATTTGGGGGGACATCCTAGACGTTCCAGGATCTGCCACAGACCTTTTCTGCTCACAGTGTCGAAGGCTTTGGTGAGGTTGACAAATGTTACATAGAGTCCTTTGTTCTGCTCTCTACATTTCTCTTGCAGTTGTCTAAGGGCAAAAACCATATCTGTGGTGATCCTGTTAGCTCTGAAGCCCCATTGGCTTTCAGGGAGAAGTTCTTCTGCAATAGCAGGAACTAATCTGTTCAGGAGTATCCTTGCAAGGATCTATCTTGCCTATCTATAAATACGGTAAATACAGGCATGTAGCCAGGGGGGGCTAAGGGGGCTTCAGCCCCCCCCCCCCCCCGAAATTCTCAGGGTGATCCGTGATAAGGCCTTACTGGTACATTATTTAAACTGTTATGTTTATTCATATCATGATCTGATCACCATGCTCATTATATCCCAGATTCATGGGGTTATTGGGATAACAATACAAAAGGTTTGCTAGGGTAGACCCTCTTCCACCCAGTCTCAGCCCCCCAAACTCAGCCCCCTGAATCAAAATCCTGGCTACGGCCCTGGGTAAATATATGTGTTTATATATACACACACATGGATATATGCATACCTGCATACATACTCCCGCCTACACATATGCGTTCAGTATATCTTCTCCAAAATGCCTAGGACCAGAAGTACTCCAGATTTTGGAATGTGTACATTTATATATAGGTACATAATGGAGATACCATGAACTTCCTGACTTGAGAGCCGTTCAGCAGTGGAACTCTCTGCCCTGGAGTATGGTGTAGGCTCCTTCTTTGGAGGCTTTTAAACAGATCCTGGATGGCCATCTGTCAGGGGTGCTTTGAATGCAATTTTCCTGCTTCTTGGCAGAGGGTTGGACTGGATGGCCCATGAGGTCTCTTCCAACTCTATGATTCTAGATGGGATCCCGGTCTGAGCAATCCATTTATGTTTCATATATTCCTCATACACACATCCTGAAAGTAACCACATACAATCGTTTTTGAGTAATTCTATGCATGAAACAAAGTTAGTGTATACTGAAACATCAAAAAGCAAATGTGACACTGTCTCAGTCACTTGGCAATTTTGAATTTTGGAGTATTTCAGGATTCTGGACAAAGGATGTTCAATGGGTCTGTATACGGTATGTATGAGTGTGTGTTTTTGCATGTATATGTGTGTGTGGGAATATATGGACATACACACATACACAAACGTGCATAGATACACGTACACACCTTAGTCTGAGCTAAGGATTGACTCTAATCCTAATTTGTTAATAAAGAAGAGTGCCTGAATCTGTGTGCAACAAATTCCCCTTACTACAGATCCACCGCCAAGCTAAATACAAAGAACTTCAAGATGTGGGATCTCACAGGCCTCCTGACTTGCCCCCATTCCCAGTCTTTTATGTTGGTCCATAAAGGGGGGGGGGGGATGTAATTAGTCAGCTAATATCTTTATTAGGAATAATTGCAATGTCACGGTACAATGCTGAAGAACCGCAGGTGTAATTTGAACTGGAAGTGTGCCATTGCAAGCCTTTTCCTTATTGGAAACGTTTCTTATCTATTTCCAAGAGCCAGTATGGTATAATGATTTGTGGGTTGGACTCGGACACAGAGTGATCAGGGTTCAAATCCCTGTTCAGTAACCCAATGGGGGACCTTGGGCAAGCCACACTCTCCCAGCTTCAGAGGAAGGCAAAGGCAAGTCCTCTTTGAACATATCATGCAAACCCCCCCAAATCCTATGATAGTGTTGCTTTAGGGTCACCATATATTAGAAACTATTTGAAACATACAACAACAATTACATTTATGTGGTATACTTATTGATTGATTGATTTATTTATATTTATATTCCGCCCTTCTCACCCCGCAGGGGACTCATGGCGGATTACAATGTACACATACATGGCAAACATTCAATGCCATAGACCAGTGTTTCTTAACCTCTATTGAGCCGCGGTACATTTTTTACATTTACAAAATCCTGGGGCACACCGCCAACCAAAATGACACAAAATGACACTCTAACACAGTAATACATATAGTTAATATGTTTTTAAATGTATTTATACACTCAGTGTGAAGCCTGGGCCTGTTTCGATGAACACAACATATATATGACTTCCTCTCACATATTTATACATGGCTATCATGTCTTCTCTCAGCCTTCTCCAGGCTAAACTTGCCCAGCTCTTCAAGCCACTCCTCATAGGGCTTGTTCTCCAGACCCTTGTGAAATTTCACCCTGGAGTGAAACTTGCTTCCAGTTAACTATGGATGTCATGAAGCTGTTATAAACAGTTAAACAGTTCGGGGGAGGCAACTCTCGAAAAATCCATTAAAATAGTTTTTAAAAATCCAAGCGGAGCGGCTCAATTTGTTTCTTGGAAACCTGTGAGGGGGTGCTAGGAGGGGAGGAGAGTGCCAATTTCCCAAGGCAAACCTGATGATCTCTCACGGCACACTAGTGCGCCATGGCACACTGGTTGGGAAACACTGCCATAGACACACAACAGACACTCAGAGGCTATTTAACATTCCAGCTTCTGGCCACCAGGGGAGCTGTTGCTTCCTCATTCTTTGCATACTTTCTGGAGATTTTTATGGCCTCGTAAATCAGTTAATTTAGCCTCCCCACATAGTGGTACTTTTCTGGGGAGATACATATACAACTGTCTTTCGGGCTGCAAAGGTCGACAACAAGTTACACAATTTTGGTCGGGAGCTCACTCCGGCCCCAGGCTGGCTTCGAACTCATGACTTTTCGGTCAGTAGTGTTCTTAATGCAGCTGATTCTCAGCCAGTTGCGCCACAGTCCCAGTGTTTTAAAAATTACATTTTACAGCAGTGTACAATTCAAAAATTCAAAGAAACCCTACAAAATAAAAACCTAAAAGAGCAGCTATACCAGGCATGAGCAAACTTCGGGACTCCAGGTGTTTTGGATTTCAACTCCCACAATTCCCAACAGCTGGTATTGTGGGAGTTGAAGTCCTCACAGATAAAGGTTGGCCTTCTAGTTGCTGTTAGACAGGGTTAGCCAGCATAGCCAGTGGTGTAGAAGACTTGTAAATGGAATCCAATAATGCTCAGAGGGCTACAAGATTCCTACCTGGCTTAGTAAAATACCGTATGTGTTCTCTGAGATACTCAGGACCTGAGCTGTTTAGGACAAGTAAAAACAAGAACAAGCACATCCAAATGCTTTGTATGCAAACGATTAGAAGCTGATAGAATTCTTCAAAACTAGTAAAAAAATGAAAATATTGAGACACGGCTTCTCATTTTTTAGAAATTTCTGAATCATCAAAGGCTTCCTCCTACTATTGAAGACCCATAAATTATGAACAATGACTAGGGCCCCTTCCACACAGCTGAATAGCATCCCACATTTTCTGCTTTGAACTGGAATATATGGCAGTGCGGACTCAGATGACCCAGTTCAAAGCAGATATTGTGGGATTTTCTGACTTGATATTCCGGGTTATATGGCTGTGTGGAAGGGCCCTAGATCTCTCCTCCACCAGAAGATGTATGAGGCATATGAAAATGGGTGCATCTATACTGTAGAATCAATGCAGTTGACACTAGTTGAACTGCCATGGGTCAATGCCTTGGAATCATGGCAGATGTAGTTTTACAATGTCCTCAGTCTTCTCTGCCAAAGGGTGTTGGCATCTTGCAAAACTACAACTCGCATTATTCCATAGCATTGAGCCATGGCAGTTAAAGTGGTGTCAAGCTGTATTAATTTGACAGTGTAGATCAGTGGTTCCCACACCTTTTTGGCCCACTGCCCCCTTTCCAGAAAAAAATTTACTCACCACCCCCCTAGAAATTATTTTTTTAAAGTTTTTAATAGCAATTAAACAGAAAGATATATGTATTAATGTTTCTACCTTTTTCGTAAAATTAAATGCTTACATGTGTTTTAATTTTAATTTAAATGTTATTTTAATTGCATGTTGTTTTTATGGCATTGATAAAAGAAGGGGCCGGCACTGGACAAGCGAGGCTCACCTTAAAAAGCACCTCCCGTTCGCCCCGCCCTGCGCCGGGCGCGCTTGCGAGGACATCCCCATTGGAAGAGGCAATACACAGAACTGCGCCGTGGGCGGGGTTGATGAGAAGAAGGAGGCGTGCGCTGCGATTTCCACGGCAATGCCTGCCTGGGGATCGCGCACTTGCGACTGTGTCCCTGCGAGTTGGAATCCCTGGGTAGACGTTGCCGTGGAAACCACAGCACACGCTTCCTTCCTCTCGTCAACCCCGCCCACGGCGCAGTCCTGTGTATCGCCTCTTCCAATGGGGATGTCCTCGCAAGCGCGCCCGGCGCAGGGCGGGGCGAACGGGAGGTGCTTTTTAAGGTGAGGGAAAGGGGGCAGTGGGCCAAAAAGGTGTGGGAACCACTGATCTACACTGTCAAATTAATACAGCTTGACACCACTTTAACTGCCATGGCTCAATGCTATGGAATAATGCGAGTTGTAGTTTTGCAAGATGCCAACACCCTTTGGCAGAGAAGACTGAGGACATTGTAAAACTACATCTGCCATGATTCCAAGGCATTGACCCATGGCAGTTCAACTAGTGTCAACTGCATTGATTCTACAGTATAGATGCACCCATTTTCATATGCCTCATACATCTTCTGGTGGAGGAGAGATCTAGGGCCCTTCCACACAGCCATATAACCTGGAGTATCAAGTCAGAAAATCCCACAATATCTGCTTTGAACTGGGTCATCTGAGTCCGCACTGCCATATATTCCAGTTCAAAGCAGAAAATGTGGGATGTTATTCAGCTGTGTGGAAGGGGCCCTAGTCATTGTTCATAATGTATGGGACTTCAATAGTAGAAGGAAGCCTTTGATGATTCAGAAATTTGTAAAAAATGAGAAGGCGTGCCTCAATATTCTCATGTTTTACTAGTTTTGAAGAATTCTATCAGCTTCTAATCCTTTGCATACAAAGCATTTGGATGTGTTTGCTCTCGTCAACCCCGCCCACGGCGCAGTCCTGTGTATCGCATCTTTCTTCCAACGGGGACGTCCTTGCAAGTGACCCTGCAAGTGGCAAGCAAGCCTGACTCACGCCACCGCCTCCTTACAGGGGTTCAGCGCCCCTCTCCCCAATTCTCCTGAGCCTCCCAGATCACCCCACCACACACCAGGGGGCGGTACCTCCCACTTTGGGAACCACTGGTGTAGATGCACCCAGTGCCAGGTCACACCTGCTCAATCCAAGAGTAATGGCAGATCCAACAGTACATCCAAGCTACAAGCCTAATAAAGTTGTGAATGGTGAAAGGGGTATAACAAATTTTGGCAAAGTCACGCTCCATTTATCAAAGAGCGTGGCTTTGTCAATATTTGGCATGCCCCCTCCATTATAAGCAACTCTGTCACATCTGGACTGAGCATAACTTGATTCTCTACAATCTTGTTTCATTGGCGTTCACAAGCAAATATTTAAAAAGCACTGACTGGAACGGAAGATGGAAGCTAGCAAATAATATAGCAGCGCACATATAGCAGGTTTTTCCAGTTTTATCCTGACAAAAGTGCTAAACAATGAAGTAGGTTAGGCAATTCTGAGCAAGGAATTGAACCCTCAAGATTCTTGCTAGAACAGTAAAATGGGTCTAGATTTCTGGTTGCTGTGAGTTTTCCTGGCTATATGGCCACGTTTCAGAAGCATTCTCTTCTGACGTTTCACCCACATCTATGGCGCATCCCCAGAGGTTGCGAGTCTCACAACATCTGAGGATCCTTGTCATAGATGTGGATGAAACGTGCTTCCGGAACATGGCCATACAGCCCGGAAAACTCACAGCAATCCAGAGATTCTGGACATGAAAGCCTTTGACAACACAGTCCAGATTTCCTTCACCAGATCTACAACATCATGCAGTTCTTTCATTTGATTTTTAAAAAAACCCAAATACTTCTTCCAGTGTTTCCATTTATAATTCGGCCCCACTGTCAGATTACTCAGGAATTAACAAGGTAAAAATGGGACACAGCCATATATACTTTAAGTTCATACATGCTTGACCACATTTGAATATATATATATATATATATATATATATATATATATAGAGATATATACTGAGTATAAGCCTAGTTTTTCCGCCCTTTTTTTAGGTTGAAAAAGTCCCCCTCGGCTTATACTCGAGTCAAGATTATTTATTATTTTACTCTGTTATTATTATTATACTTTATAATTGTAGTTATTGCAACATTCATTATTTTGCTCTTTTATTATTATTACATTTATTATTTTACTGTTGTTGTTGTAAATATATGTAAGCACATTTACATTGAAGAAGGTTAGAATAATGGTTTAATCAGCTTTGTACAGTCTTATCTTAAATTACTGATTTTTTGTAAATATTCAAAAACATTTAACCTACTGATTCCTCAATTAATGTAATTTTATTAGTATCTATTTTTATTTTGAAACTAGCAGTACCTGCCCCGTGTTGCTGTGGCCAACCTTTCTTCCCTCTGTCTCTCCTTCTTTCCTTCCTTCCTTCTCTCCTTCCTTCCTTCTCTACCTTTCTTTCCTTTCTTCGCTTTTTGCTTCCATCCTTCCTTCTCTTTCCTTCCCTTTCTCTTTTTTCCCACCTCCTTTCGCTCGCTCTTTTCTTCTTTCCCTTATTTTCTTTCCTTCTCTCCTTCCTTCCTTCTGTACCTCTTTCCTTCCTTCCCCTTTTCTTTTCCTTCCTCTCCTTTCTTCCTTCTCTACCTTTCCTTCCTTCCTTCCTTCACTCTTGGCTTCCATGCTTCCTTCTCTCCTTCCTTCTTTCTTTCCCCCTTCTTTCCCTCTCCTCTTCCTTCCCTTTTTTCTGTATCATCATTTAGCCTTTTGGGGTTTTTAAGTCCCTTCCACTGTTTTTTAGGGGGGCTTTATGAGTGATGGTCACTCATTGGTTTGTTAGGGGTATAGTGCCCACATTTCATGTCAATTTTTCCAGTGGTATTTCAGTTATGTTAATAATAATACACTTTATTTATATTCCACTCTTCTCACCCTGAAGGGGACTCAGAGCGGATTACAGGTACACATACAGTACTTAGCAGACAATCCCTGCCGTTTTCCACATACACACATATAGACGAACAGAGGCAAACTCTGGCCACCAGGGGGAGCTGATGCACTCCTCATCTCTCAGCATTCCCAGCATCCCTTGTTATTCTTTTCGCATTCCTCGGCGTTCCTGGAGTTCTTTAATGGTCTCATAATTCAGTCAAAATTTGCCTCACCACTTAATGTAGTACCTTTATCTCCTACTTGACAGATGCAACTGTCTTTTGGGCTGCAAAAGTCAACATCAGGCTAAACTTAAAGGTCGAGCACCCACCTCGACCCGGGCAGGCCTCAAACTCATGACCTATTGGTCAGAGACATCGTATGCAGCTGACACTTAGCCAGCTGTGCCACATTCCCTCAAACAAACATTAAATTTATATAGAGATTTACCAGTAGCAGCTGCATTTCCCACACTCGGCTTATACTCCAGTCAATGTTTTCCCGGTTTTGTGTGGTAAAATTAGGTGCCTCGGCTTATATTTGGGTTGGTTTGTACTCGAGTATGTACGGTATGTAGCAATTGTGACAAGAAAACTGCCTTCTTACTGTTTTTCTTGCTTGCCTGGTTATTTTGGAATGATCTTCTTTATTAATGGTACAAACGTAAACAATCAATAATCCAGTTAAAGCCTGGCTTAGGAAGAAGAACTGAAGGGAGGAACTCCAGGGGGTTATACATTATTTGTGCGTTTCCTGAACTAGATAGGAAAATTACTTTCCGATTGCAGCATCCCATGCTTTACAGAAAAGAAATGAGAACTCCTGCTGACAGGTGTACCTGCCTCTCACGGCTCAAGATAAAGATTCACAAGGCAAGTTGCGCTTGAGTCATAGCCTGCTGAGTCTCAGGAAAGCTGTGGCTTGAATACCAGCCTCCTGCGTAACTCTGCCTAAAGAAATTAGACAGCCTTAGCCTTAGCCCCCTCACCACCTGCTTTCTCCTGCAATGGGAAAACAAGAACTGGAGGCAGAAGACAGCACCCTGCTAGGTCAACAGCAGGATAGGATTAGATCAGCCACCCCCAGTTAGCTGTCTGTTCTTCTAAAGACAAGCGCAAGAAAGGCGAGGGGGGGGGGAGCCACTTTGCTGTGTTCCTTGTAGAATATCAGCTTAGCTCCATCTCTGTCCTACTGGAAAAGACTGAAAGAAAAGAAAATTTGAAGGAAAACCTGTCACCACTGTAAGCCGAAATCCCCTTGTGGGTTGTGTGAGCGGGGTAAAATCCCGAAATAAATAAATAAGATGCACGAAGCTGATTGGTCGTTCTATGCCCGGGGAGTTGGCTGAGCCTGGGACTTTTGGGTATGGTTACGTTTTTGTTCAGGCTTGAGCTATTCATGTGCAGAGAGAGGGGGGGGGGGGAGAGCGAGAAAGAGATGCTTCTTGGCTGCTGAAAGAAGGTCTCTCACACGGACACAGAAATAACTATTTTAAATGTCTCATAAAAAGGACATTATATGAGTCAATGCAACGGATCACATTGCACATATGTTGTTCTGGATTTACGAAGAGTAAACTACTTGTTCTTTATTGTTTATCTGTGTGGCATATTTTCTTTCTCTGGCAAGGCACTGTGTGGGCTGATCGAATGTGAACTACATGTGCCTTATTTTACATTACACCACAAAACCAACCTATTTTTTTTATTCTATTACTCTTTTGATTTGGAAGGTATCACTGTAAAGCAGGGGTCGGGAACCTTTTTGACTCAGAGAGCCATGAAAGTAAAATATTTGGAAATTTATTTCAGTGAGAGCCATATAATACAAATCTTAATATATTTCAAGACGGAATTCAACTAAATGTGAGTACATATGTACATACTATGAGAAAAGGAGTCCCCGGCAGAATGATGGGACACTTCAGACCTGGCTCTGCAAAAGGCATGCTCAGGACTCTGGGAAGGAAGAGAAGATGGAAGGAAGGGGGAAAGAAAGAAAGATGAAATAAAGGAGGGAGGGGGAGGAAGAAAGAAAAGAAGAACAAACTATGGAAAAGGAAGAAAAGAAAAGAGAAACAAGGAGGAGAAAAAAAGAAAGAAGGAAATGGGAAGGAGGAAAGGAAAGGGTGGGGAAAAGAAAGGAAATGGAGTGAGGAAGAAGTAAAATAATGAAGGGAAAAGAAGAAAAGAAAGAAGGGGAGAGAGAGGGAAGTGAAAAGAAAGAAAGGAGAATGAAAGGAAGACTTGGAGAAAAGAATAGACGAAGGAAGGAAGGAAGGAAGGAAGGAAAAAGAGGGAGGGAAAAGGAAGGAGAGAAGGAAAGGGTGAAGGGGGAGAAAGGAAGGAAGAGAGGAAAGAAGAGGTAGAATGGAGGAAAGAAGGAAGGGGAGAGAGTTAGGGAAAAGGAAGGAGAGAAGGAAAGAATGGAAGAGGAAGGAAGGAACGAAGAGGGAGGATAGAAGGTAGGGAGAGAGGGAGGAAAAAGAATGAAAGAAGAGAGGGGAAAAAGAAAGGAAGAGAAAGGAAGGGGGAAGGGGGGGGCCAGGCAGACCGGTGTCAATGGCAAGGCAGTTGCGGACCTTGATGAGGCAGTTGCTCCGGAAGGCGTCGAAGAGGCAGTCGCTCCGGAAGGCGTCGAAGAGGCAGTCGCTCTGGAAGGCTCTTGAGCTGCCCGACAACGAGGGCAATGAGCTGGGTGTCCCCCAGGGGCAGCGAGGCCGGGTCCGCGGCGCCATGGGCAGGCCCGCCTTCGCCGCCTCCCCTGAGGCCACACCTGGCTCCCGAGCCATATGTTCCCTACCCCTGCTATAAAGCTTGGATAACCCCATCCTCCTTTCATTTCTTTTGCAGTTAACGTTTCCCCCCCTTACTCTCGATCTTTTCCATACTTCAATAGTTAAGTTTCCTATCCCATTCTTTTAATTTCTCCCAAGGGAGGAGTTTCTGGAAGGGACTGGACTAGATACATTTTTTTTGAATTATCAACATTTTCAGTGTTTTTATCCTAGACAGCCATCTCAGGTTTTTATTCTTCCAACTACTCATTTGTTTGAACATTTTCTTCCATACTGTTCTGTATTCTCCATCTATTATTTTATCTTTTTTAAAAAATATAATTTTTATTTACATACATTAACAACCTACAGTGTAAACAGAACACGAAACAATGAACATAATAACCTCGTAGCGGTGGGGTTATCTATTGTTTTATCTAATGCTTTTGTATCTAAATTCCCAAATACTTCATTTTTAATACCCAATTTTAATCCCGATTCCTTCCTTATCTCTAAATGTCTGGCTCTTCTATATTTACTGATAGCCCTGATTCTTGTATAAACTCTCTAGAAATTATTTTAATTGATTTAATCATTTTCTTTGGTCTCTGTTAAAAATATTGCGTTGTCTGCAAATAAGTCTCAACTCCTGTCTGCAAATTCAGTCTCAACTCCTTTCTAACAGTCTTATAACCTTCCCACAATCCACCCTTCTTTATTTTATATGCTAAGGATTCTATTACCAAGTCAAATAACATTGGAGAAAACTGACACTTGTTTAGTCCCATTTTCTATTTGAATATTCTCTGTTCTTTGTCCATTCACTCGAATGCAAGCCTTATTTACTTATTGATCGGCTCACATTTGCATGTTTTTGAACTGCTAGGTTGGCAGGAACTGGGGCTAACAGCAGGAGCTCACCTTGTCCGCAGATTTGCCAACCTTTCAGTGAGCAAGTTCAGCAGCTCAATGGTTTAATCCGTTGTGCCACCACACTCCCCTTTCTTGGGGGGGCAGATATAGCCAAAATAGTTTATGCTCTAGGGCTAGGCCCCTTCTACACTGCCAAAATATCAAGACAGATAATCCACATTATCTGCTTTGTACTGGATTATCTGAGTCTACGCTGCCATATAATCCAGTTCAAAGCAGATAATCTGGATGTTATACAGCTGTGTAGAAGGAGCCTGATTTACCTCTTGATCCCACTACTGTAATGTGCCCTTGAAAATGCCTGGAAGCTGCAGCTCTGCACGGTGCAGCAGCCAGACTAGTATCAGGCACACATTTTAGAAACAATAATAAGGATACAGGCTTCCAATTTTCTGCCAAGCTCAATTCATGGTCCTAGTGTAGACTGACATAGCCATAAATGTATTGGAATCAAGATATCTTAATCTGCTTCCAGTATAACAGAAATTTGACATCTTCAGGGGAGCTCTTGGTGCATTCCCAAAACTTCACAATCCAAGGAAGTTAGGCTGAATTCATGTCCTTTAACTTTCAGATGGGCAGCCCTAACAATGTAAAAATTGTACATTGTGAACAGTCAAAAAGCGTGAAAATGTATGGATTTGTGTTCCTGGAGTTTTCTTCCTATTGGACAATACGAAACAGAATTTGTTTAAAACCCAGTGTGGGGGACCCAAATAAATTATAATTATTCTAATCTGGATTACAGCCAGGGAGAAAGAAAACAATTTCACCCTTAAATAAACCTTTCTTTTACATCAATAACACTCTGTCCATTAGTGTACAAACCACAAAAAGTATCAGAAAACTAATCTTGTTATATTTCGAATATAAAATAAAATCCAATTTGCTTTAAAAGCACAGAGAAGGTTTCAGGACCTTCTTTCTGAATTCTCCTCCACATCTTTATAAAAATGTCTGTATGGAACGGTGCTCTCTGCCGGCCAATATGAGAAGATAAATTGGAAGAAAATATTTGCTCATATTACACAAGCTCTGATAGAGCAGAATATGAAACTACCCAGGAGCATAATGTTGGTATGGCTTGTGATGACTTTCCAATACTGCCACACACAGTTCTTTAAGTGGAAGTGCCATGGATTTTATTTTTATATGCAAACATGTGCTTTTTCCATCAAACTATACAGCCCTGTCCACAAACAATAAAATATGTTGCATGTGATAATACGAATGTAGACAAAACAAAAATATAACAATTACTTATTCCAGGTTGTTTCATTATAATTTCATTTTTAGCTGGAACGATTTAATGCAGAATCAGTTTTGCAACCTCTACAATATGTCAATAATGAAACATAGTCCACCTTGAAGTATACTTCCCATCCACAAGATTTGTGTATGTGCAGAATATAGGCCTCTTCCAGGGCCCATTCTTACAGAGTACTCTCACCATCAGGCATGGGCAAACTTTGACCTTCCAGATGTTTTTGTGCTTCAGCTCCCAGAATTACTACCAGTCTACCAGCTGTGTGGAAGGGCCCTATAACTCCCAAGATATCATAACCCTGAACCAGGGCAGTTGAAGTGGACTCATACTGGATTCAATCTACAGTGTTGGGCCCTTCCAGACAGCCCTATATCCTAGAATGTCAAGGCAGAACATTCCACATTATCCGAGTGTAGATTCAGATAACCCAGTTCAAACCAGATATTGTGGGATTTTTGTCTTGATATTCTGGGATATAGAGCTGTGTGGAGGGCCTTCCCAGTTCAAAGCAGATATTGCAGGATTTTCTGCCTTCATAATCTGGGATATAGGGCTGTGTGGACGCCCCCCCCCCCTAGTTCAAAGCAGATATTGCGGGATTTTCTGCCTTGATATTCCGGGATATAGGTCTGTGTGGTGGGCCCCCCAGTTCAAAGCAGATATTGCGGGATTTTCTGCCTTGATATTCTGGGATATAGGGCTGTGTGGAGGGCCCCTCAGTTCAAAAGAGATATTGCGGGATTTTCTGCCTTGATATTCTGGGATATAGGTCTGTGTGGTGGGCCCCCCAGTTCAAAGCAGATATTGCGGGATTTTCTGCCTTGATATTCTGGGATATAGGGCTGTGTGGATGGCCCCTCAGTTCAAAAGAGATATTGCGGGATTTTCTGTCTTGATATTCTGGGATATAGGTCTGTGTGGTGGGCCCCCCAGTTCAAAGCAGATATTGCGGGATTTTCTGCCTTGATATTCTGGGATATAGGGCTTTTTCGGAGGGCCCCCCAGTTCAAAACAGATATTGCGGGATTTTCTGCCTTGATATTCTGGGATATAGGTCTGTGTGGTGGGGCCCCCAGTTCAAAGCAGATATTGTGGGATTTTCTGCCTTGATATTCTGGGATATAGGTCTGTGTGGTGGGCCCCCCAGTTCAAAGCAGATATTGCGGGATTTTCTGCCTTGATATTCTGGGATATAGGTCTGTGTGGTGGGCCCCCCAGTTCAAAGCAGATATTGCGGGATTTTCTGTCTTGATATTCTGGGATATAGGTCTGTGTGGTGGGCCCCCCAGTTCAAAGCAGATATTGCGGGATTTTCTGCCTTGATATTCTGGGATATAGGGCTGTTCGGAGGACCCCCCAGTTCAAAACAGATATTGTGGGATTTTCTGCCTTGATATTCTGGGATATAGGTCTGTGTGGTGGGCCCCCCAGTTCAAAGCAGATACTGTGGGATTTTCTGCCTTGATATTCTGGGATATAGGTCTGTGTGGTGGGACCCCCAGTTCAAAGCAGATATTGTGGGATTTTATAAAGGGCCACTTCACCTCGCCACAGCAAAACTACTTTGTTTCTATTGTTTCCCCCTTCTCTCGGCTGAGAGGGGTGATTTTTGGCAAGCCATTGGACGTCCCTGGGCTCGCACCATGTGTCCTGAAAAAATGGAGAGGGGAGAGGTGAAGAGGACAAAGGGGCCCCTGTGCAGGCACACTGAGGGAGAGAGGATAGTGGCTGGGGGCACTCCCTGGCACTCCAGTTCCTAATTGCTTCTGTCTTTAAAATTGCCAATAATGAAATAATAATGAAGTTTTGAAAGTTTTGTTAGATTTCTGAAATGTTCACCACCAGAACTTTAGCAACACGTAGAAGCAAAGCACCAGCGCCACTTAGTTTTCACCACCAGAACTTTAGTTTGTAAGTACTTTAGAACCATTTAGAACCATGATTGCCCAGGCCTAGTGGCTGTGTGGGGCAACTCTCATGCTCCCTGGCTGGGTGGTGCAGGAGTCCAGGCTCCAGAGCATTTTCTCTCTCCATCTGCCCCCCTCCCCTCTTCCTTCACACTCCAGGCAGCCAAGCCAGGCACTTTGTGTCCCACAATGCAACACAGCATCTGCTGAGGAAGAGACCTCGCTCGTAAGTTGGACTCCACTCACGTCTCAAATGGAAAAACGAGTCGAGCGACGGATCGTGTCTCACAAAACTCATGGGGTGGATAGCTCATTAAGTCAAGGTTTCACTGTTAAGATAAATGAAAACAGCTCTTTGTGTAAAATTTATGACAGCGTTTCAAATTTAATGATTTGTTCAATCAAGTCAACTTTACGTGTTATAAAATTGACATTACTAAGTAGATACTTGAGGACCATTTTTGTAAAATAAAAATGCAAAATTCGAAGTGACAGCAACATATCCAGCTATTCAGTGAGAAAATGTACTTATCATGGGGAAATGACAAGCCCAGACTCAAGGAATCATACTGATCTCCAAGCAATTTTCCTCCAAAATCAGGATCATCTATGCAAAATCACTGCCCATAGAATCTTATCTTATTTATTCTAGCTACAAGGCCTTTGGCATGATTAATTTTTGTATGTATTTCTACCACAATTCTGTGCATCACCTGCTCAACATATACTGAATTATAACGGCATTAGCTGCTCAGAATGTTGTTGTGCTATTTACTGAACTTACTCAAATGTTGAATATTATCGTACATTTATTTGCAGCAAGCCCATTATGCACAGAAAAGGGAATCTACAAGTCCCCATCGGAAAAGCAATATGCATGATATTTCTTTAAGTTGTGTTCGTAGTTCTCTGCTTGAAATTCCAAAACCGTTTTCAATGTACCACTGTATGGATTTGTGAATGACATAAAACATTAACTCCAAAGTTAATGTTTCCTCCAGTTCTTCAGGATAACTTCTGCTGCGTCCAGTGTGCTGTCTTTCTGGCAACAAGGAAAAAACCAAAGTAATTATTGATTTAGTCATGGAAGAACACATCAAAAGATAAGTGAGAACACTGGGGGAGTTATTTTCCAAACTGGTTGTTACGTTAGATCACAACCATCTCTCTGTCCATAGAAATCCAAGAAAGCGTAACACATGAATATGTCAAATCCAATACAGTATCAAAACAACTGACCAGAACAGCAGATCTATTTATTTACATTTATTTACAGTATTTCTACCCTGCCCTTCTCAACCGCCCCTCTCCCGGGGGGGGGGGGACTAATCTAATAAAGTGATCGTCACCATCCTTTTCTGTATGTGTGTTTGCGTGCACTTTAATGTCAATTATTGTCCTATGACGGCCCCATAGATTTTACCAGGTTTTCTTAAGCAAATAGGATCTGCACAGCCCCAAACAAGAGCAGGACCATAATGCAGGCCCTCTGCCTTCCTACTCAAGAGTGCACGGGGCTAAAAATGGCAGAGAAGAACCTCAACTGTTGCAAGATAAAGACATTTTGAAAGAAAAAATGGCAAAGGGGCAGGTGGTTTACATCTCTCACATCCACGATCCAGATTGGGTTTGTACTTCCTTATCTGAGTTTAGAAAAAGAAAGTGAATCTAAGTCACCTGTCCACCTTTAGTGACCCCATTAGTTTCACAGTTTTCTTAGGCAAGGAATACTCAGAAGTGGTTTTGCTTGTTCATTGATTTAGAATGATTAAAAGCACGAACTGCCAATGCTCGAGGTTAGAACTATTACCCATATTTCTGGTCTTTGAGCATTTAGGGGACATCGTGATACACACATATATACACAATTTGACCACAGGAAATTATTATTAAAATCAATATTAAAATATGTTAATATTGGAAAGCTCAGCATGTTATCTTTTAAACTACAGTTCCCCAAATCCCTCAACCAATATGATTGTTGTTTCAAGGATTAACAGACAGAACTGCAAAATGCATTTAAACATTTCTAAAGTTCTGGCTGCAGAACTTACTTTGATGAAGCAAAAGCGAATGTATTTCTCAAACTGTTCTTTCGTTGCTGAGCCACAAAATGAAGTCAGAGGAATAGCTGACAGTTTCTGAAATGACAAAACACGATTACCTGCTCACCACATACATGAAGCATACTCATTACATTTTCACACACTTGCAGTATGCAAGACTAAGACTCTAAACTATCTAGTCCTAGAGCTGCTTTTTGCTGATGATGCTGCCCTTGTCGCCCATACAGAAGCAGCCCTGTAGCGCCTAACATCCTGCTTTGCAGCAGCTGCCGAGCCATATGGGCTGGAAGTCAGCCTGAAGAAAACGGAAGTTCTCTACCAGCCCGCACCACAGGAAGAACACCATCATCCCCATGCCAACATAGGCAAATCTGTGCTTAAGTCCATTCAGCAGTTCACCTACCTGGGAAGCATTTTCTATTCAGATGCCAAGATCGATAAAGAGATAGATCACAGATTAGCAAAGGCATATAGTGCATTTGGAAGGCTTCACAAAAGAGTCTGGAGCAACAAGCACCTGAGGCAAAGCACCCAAATCAGTGTTTAAGGAGCTATCATACTGTCTATTCTCCTATATGGGTCTGAAACATGGGTCACCTATCGCCAACACCTACGACTCCTCGAACGCTTTCATCAGCGCTGTCTTCGCACAATCCTAAATATACACTGGACCGACTATGTGACTAATGTTGCTGTCCTTGAGCAAGCAGGAATGACCAACATTGAGGCCATGCTATTAAGAACACAGCTCGCTGGGCAGGGTCGCTGGGCAGGGCACGTCTCTAGGATGGAGGACCACCGCCTCCCAAAGATACTACTCTACGGTGAACTCGCCACGGGTCAACGCAAGAGAGGCGTCCCCCAAAAAGAGATAGATCACCAACAATGGTCCACCTGGCCTCACATCGGGAGGCATGGAGACGCACTATTCACAATGCTACGGCCTCCTTCGAGAAGACACACCGAATGGGTCTCGAAGAGAAACGACAATGCAGAAAGAGCCGCAACTTGGAAACAACATCACCCAAGGAGACTTTCTGCTGTGTTTTCTGCAACCGAACTTGCCTATCTCAGATTGGCCTTTATAGTCATCAACGCCCTTGTAAAAAGATGTGGGATGAGTCCTTCCTAAGAATTTTCGTTTGCGAAGTAATGCCGAGAGTATGCATACTTTGTCAGTGAGGTAGTCTTCTGCAAGCATGAATGGAACTGCACCATAAATCAGTATATTTATAGAAGTTTCAAGCAGTAGTTCCCAATTCTATTCTCCTAGCAAAGACTTTTGGAAGGAGAGGAGAGAATTGCTCTTTACATTGTAGCTGTGTCTATTCCAGAGACAGGAACAACAGATTGGCAAGTTCAGGCAAATACCAGACAAACACCAGGACTTCTGTTTTCACAGAGATAAGAGGAAAGTTGTGCAAGAGCAACAGAAGACAATATCACATAGTTGCCCTAGTTTTAGCAAAAGAGAAGGAAGACAAAGCAACAACAAAGACTTACCTTGGATTTCATCATCCATTTCACAAATTTATAGTCATATGGTTTATCTTTCTCCACATCAGATAGATCCACATCTTTAAATGAAATAGCCAGAATTAAAAATGTTTTGATCAGAACAACATTAATAAGTATGGAAATTTCTGAATAAAGCAGTTTGAAGGCACCAGGAAAGCAATCCATCAGTCTGAGAACAATTGTAGTATCTTATACAAACTGAGCCCCCTTCTTTGGAAACCACAATACGCTTATCGTGTATTGTGTATCAGCTGCTGATTATCATATTTGGGGAAAAAGGGCAAATTACACGTCCAGAAGTCTAGGAGGATGCCAATTCCTGCAGCTCTGCTCATAGGAGGTCCCAGACATCTCGGACATTTCTCCTAATGCCCTATCACCGGGAATGTGGCGCAACTGGCTAAGTGTCAGCTGCATAAGATCTCTCTGACCAATAGGTCATGAGTTTGAGGCCTGCCCGGATCGAGGTGGGTGCTCGACCTTTAAGTGTAGACTGCTGTCGACCTTTGCAGCTCGAAAGACAGTTGCATCTGTCAAGTAGGTAATAAAGGTATCACATTAAGTGGGGAGGCAAATTTTGACTGAATTATGAGGCCATTAAAGAACTCCAGGAACGCTGAGAATGCGGAAGGAACAACAAAGGACGCTGGGAACGCTGAGAGATGAGGAGTGCATCAGCTCCCCCTGGTGGCCAGTTTGCCTCTGTTAGTCTATATGTGATGTATGTGGAAACGGCTGGGATTGTCTGTTAAGTATGTGTACCTGTAATCCACTCTGAGTCCCCTTCGGGGTGAGAAGAGCAGAATATAAATAAAGTAAATAAATTAAATAATATAAATAAATGCCAGCATACTTTCCACCCTTTTAGGAAAGTGATACTTGTGGCTGGGAAGGGAGGAGAAAATCCAAGTGGATTGAGTCAGATTTCACTCATTTGCCATAGCCCTTGTAGCTAGTAGTGAGGGAAAAGTGCGCCTCCATCTGCACTGCAAAGGGGGACTTTGCTTGGCTGCTGCTGGCAGTGCTCTGATCCACTGGACTTTTCCTCCCTTCCCAACTATGAAGACTACTTTTCTAAAATGGTCGAAAGTGTACTAATAGCTAGGAAACTGTCTATTACAAAACCCAAAACACTTCTGGTCCTAAGCATTTCAGATAAAGAATGTGTATTATTCTTTCAGGACTGTACCAAAGCTGTACTGAAAGGCTGAGCTAGAAATTATAATAAGTGAAAGGGCTAATCCAAAAAAATGGAATCCACAACTTAAGTCTGCCTCTTTTACCCCCGTCTCATAGAGTGAAAACCCTCACTGTTTGTACTTTCCCATCTACTGATCCATGATACTGGCTTTATTTCGAGAATATATCTTCTCCGTGTTCCCGTCATAGATTTAAAACGTCACTAACTTAGTGAAGATACATCAACGATCATGAAGTAGCCTCCCTCTGGGACAACAGGTTTCAGCCCAACTTCCAGGAGCATCTGGGCCATCCGGTCCCGTTTGCCTTCCAGCTCTCTGGGCAAAGAGTAGAAGTAACACTCTGGATCGCCCATGCGTTTCAAGTCAATCAAAAGGGCTTGTGCGAGAGCCTCCTAAGAAATCAAGTTATAAAAGGAAAGAAAATCACATTGAAATACGAGTTAGCAAAAAGAAGAAGGAGTTAATTATGCCTCATAAAGGCCCACCTCCATTGGAATAATGGATGGATCACAACCTGATAGGATCTCAACCCATTCGAGGTAGCAGAGGTTGAAAGGAGTCTTCCTTATTGGATGCTTTAGGCAGGCAAAGATTCAAGCAGACTTCTTTTAGAAACACAATGCTTGTTTACCTATAACTTCATGCATTTCATGATACGGGCACATTTCTTTTGAGAGTTAAAACACTTCAAAAACGTTTAGAGAGATTGTATCTTAAACGTTATAAACTTTAACTTTTTTCATCAACTATGCTGCTCCACACAGCTCTCCTCAATAAGAGTCCTCTTTCAAAGAAAACACAAGCCTCAACAATTTACTAGCTTCTAACATTAGCTTTAATGAGCCCCTGTGGAATGTCCAGGGTGGGAGAAAGGACTCTTGTCTGTTTGAGGCAACAAAGGATTCCCCCAGGCGGGAAACATGCAAGCTTTGAAGCTGCAAGGCTATTCCATGCTAATCAAGGCAATCAACTGCAACATTCACACCTGCCTCAAACAGAAAAGAGTTCTTTCATCCACCCTGGACATTCCAGAGATATATAAACCTCACTTGCCTAGATTCCAACAGACCTCACAACCTCCGAGAATGCCTACCGGAAATCTAGGCGAAACGTCAGGAGAGAATGCTTCTGGAACATGAAAAAACTGGTAAGCTACCTATATACCTAACGAACAACAAAAGTGGGAACAATAGTCTAACTGGATAGAAATATCAAAAATATCTATAATGCCCTATAACAATCCTGAAATCCAGTGTGCCTTTTTACTTCAGGATTGTTATAGGATATTATATTTTGGATATTTCAATCCAGTTAAGACTATTGTTCCCACTTTTGTTGTTGCTTCTGGAACATAGCCAGACATACCAGAAAACTCATAGCAACCTAATACAATGTTGCCTCACTTATTGCGGGGGTTACGTTCCAGGACCTCCCGCAATAAGTGAAAAACTGTGATGTAGGGGCGCTCAATTTATTTTAATATTTATACATTATTTTAGTACATTATTTAGTATAAACTTAAAATGAAGTGAAGGAAAGGAAGGAAAGGCCCCTCAAGACTGGAGGGAGGGAGGACTGAGAAGGGAAAGTGCCTTGGAGAGTGGCGGAGGCAAAACCTCACAAAACAGCCAAAATACCATGCTATATAGTTTAAATTAATTTTTTTGAACTCAGCGAAACAGCGATTCCACAATAAGTGAACCACGAAGTAGCGAGGGAACACTGTAATAAGAAAGGGAGAACTGTGGATTCCAGCCAAATACTGCAGTTAGATTTCCAACATTTTACATATCCTGTCTCCAGCCTCCTGCCTCATACATAACTGAGGAAGTAATGCATGAGATGGGAGGATGGAGAAAGACTGGGGATCTTTACAAAGGCAGAAATCCGAGAACAGGGCTCAGTGCAAATCCACACTGCCCACCATTTTACTGATCCCATCTCTCTCTAGCCTCATGTCTGGTTTGTTCACTACTTGTGCCGTGTATGAGATGCAAGGCTGGAGAGAGACTGAGGATCTGAGAGGTTGCCACCTGCGCACTTGCATCTTTCAAATCAAGAAGTAGGAGTGCTGAAATTGTAGGGTCAAAGGCAAAAGCAGATGGTTGGTGACCAAAAAATATGATATTGGAGGGTTTGGATTTCTGGACAAGACAGGCTCAATCTGCACGTGTAGGCAGTTACGAACAAGATAAGTTGCATAGGTTTGTTTTTAAGTTGAAATTGTATGCAACTCGGAACAGGTACATTTTTAAAGTGTAGCTCCAGCCAAAAATATATACCCTACATATTAGTGCTGGGTAGCCCAGGGAAGTGTTAACACTCCTGCAATATTTTGAAAAATTTGGCTTGTGGTAGAAACGAGGCTTGATGAGAAAGTTTGAGTTTACCGGCTGTTAGGGTTTATGGGAGTTGAAGGCCAAACACCTGGGGACCCACAGGTTGAGAACCACTGGCGTAAATTATATCAGGTTATTTAGAAAATGGTCTCTTTCCTTTGTAAGCACCCGTACCTACCTGTAACGGAGTTGCACATGTATATAGTGTATTTTGATGAACAACTTGCAAATGCTTTATCAGATGTCGAGGACCAATAGACCAGCCAAGCTTAAACAAAAAGATACAAATTACTGTAAGTATTTGGTTGTTTGTTTAAGACATATAAATTAAAAGTGAAGAAAATGGAATGTATTTATTGATTTATTTGCTTCATTTTTACCCCACCTTTCTCACCTCAGAGGGAACTCAAGGCGGCTTACAAATCCAACAAAACTTCAATGCCGCACAGGTAAATAATAAAACACATCTCATCAAAATATAAAGCAATCCAAACATATAAGCGATTAAAACACGTATCAATCAATCAAACAGATTAAAAACCATATAAAATGCCAAGTCATGATGTCATATCCATAATCATTTTCCAAAATGTATAGTCTCATTCCATAGTTTCCTATTCACCAAACACCTGTGTAAAAAGCCAAGTCTCAAGTTTTTTAAATATAAAAACTAGGAGAGATGGGGCCTACCTGATGTCACTGGGGCGGGAGTTCGACAGCCGAGGGGTCACCACTGAGAAGGCCATATCTCTCATCCCAACCAATCATGCTTGCAAAAGATTGGGACGGAGAGCAGGGCCTCCCCAGCCGATCTCAAAGCTCTTCTAGGCTCATAGAGGGAGATGCGTTCAGACAGGTAAGTTGGAGCAGAACCATTTAGGGCAGTGGTTCTCAATCTGTGGGTTCCCAGATGTTTTGGCCGTCAACTCTCAGAAATCCTAACAGCTGGTAAACTGGGAGTTGTAGGCCAAATCATCTGGGGACCCACAGGTTGAGACCCACTGGATTAGGGCTTTATGGGCCAAGACCAGCACTTTGACTTGGGCTCGGTAGCAGACTGGCAACCAGTGGAGCTGTTGTAACAGAGGAGTAGTATGCTCCCTGTATGCCACCCCAGTTAGGTATCTGGCTGCCACCTGTTAGACTAATTGAAGCTTATAGGCCGTCTTCAAGGGCAACCCCACGTAGAGCGCATTGCAGTAATCTATTCTCGATTCTCTTGGGGGCAGAAACTTTCTAAAGGGCGCTGGACGGATTTAAAGGCAAAAAACATTTTAAAGCTATTACAAAACCAACCTTCGATGACTTCTCCCTTGGTTTTTAAAATGGTGCAGTGGGTTACACCGCTGAGCTGCTGAACTTGCTGACTGAAAGGTTGGCGGTTCAAATTCAGAGAGCAGGATGAGCTCCTGCTGTTAGGCTCAGCTTCTGCCAACCCAGCAGTTCAAAAACATGCAGATGGGTACTGCTTCTGCAAGAAGGTAACGGTGCTCCATGCAGTCATGCTGGTCACATGACCTTGGAGGCATCTATGCACAATGCTGGCTCTTTGGCTTAGAAATTGAGATGAGCTCCATCCACTCCCCCACCCCCCAGAGTCAGACACAACGGGATTTAATGTCAGGGGAAACCTTTACCTTTACTAAAATTTAAAAATCTTTATTATCTTCTCAATTGATGTTTTCCAATATATGTATATTGTATATAACAGTTTCAAGTGTTGCAATTTGCAAGTGACATAATCACCGCTGCATACATGTTGTCTCTTACTGTTGTCTCTTTACCTTCCAGCCGGTGGCACTGTATGTTTTCCCAGCACTTCCTATAGTTACTGTTCTGTCCCACATGCCAGGCAAAGTCGCTGTCCATTAAAAAAAAAAGCCTAGAGTTAATTGCATACAAGTTATAGACTTTAACATGTACATCAGTGTGAAGCTTCCTTGCTTACATTCAAACACATTTAGTATTTATGAAGATTTTGTTAACACCTAAGACATTCACCTAAATGGGAAGGTGAATCTGCTTGGAGAAAAAAACAGTCAGAATATACTAACGAAACGAACAAACTTTTCTCAAATTTCATGTGTGTGTTGGGGGGGGGGGAGAGAGAGATTTTGTTCTGTTTGGGTTCACAGTGGGACTTCCCATGTTTTATTTCAATGGTCCTTATCTACAAATTACCAAATTTGCAAAGGGTTTTCTTGGCAAAATGTGTCCAGAGGGGGTTGTCATTGCCTTCCCGAGACCGAGAGAGTGTGACCTGTGTTGCCATGGCTGAACAAAGATCTGAACCTTGGCCTCCAGACTCATAGCACTGCACTCAAACCACTATAATATACTGGTGTCAGGGATTCTATGCAGTCATAAAACTCCTGTTCTTGCCGAAGTGCCTGTTAGTTCCAGTTAAACAACCAGATATCCAAAAAGACAGTTGAAGTGGTCTTCTACTCAAACAACAAAACACGCAGAGACTTTTGTTCTTTACCAAAGAATCAGGAAAACATTTGGGTTGCTACGTATTTTCCAGGCTGTATGGCCATGTTCCAGAAGCATTCCCTCCTGACGTTTCACCCATATCTATGGCAGGCATCCTCAGAGATGGTGAGGTCTGTTGGAAAATGAGCAAGTAAGGTTTATATATCTGTGGGATGTCCAGGGTGGGAGAAAGAACTCTTGTCTGTTTTAGGCAAGTGTGAATGTTGCAAATGGTCACCTTGGCACATAATGGCCCTGCAGTTTCAAAGACTGGCTGATTCCTGCCCGGGGGAATCCTTTGTTGGGAGGTGTTAGGTGGCCCTGATTGTTTCATGTCAGCAATTCCCCTTAACTGAAAATGAACAAAATCTGGTTACCAGTATTAAAAAAGTCTAAAAAAACAGGGGAATTCACAACCTCTAAGGATGCCTGCCATAGATGTGGGTGAAACATCAAAAGCGCACAGACCTTTCAGCTGCAAGGCCATTCAATGCTGATCAATGTGGCTAATGGGACATTCAAAAATGCATCCAGACAAGAGTTCCTTCTCCCACCCTGACATAATTCCACAGTTATAAACAGGCAGAATGAAAGCGCACAGACCTTTCAGCTGCAAGGCCATTCAATGCTGATCAATGTGGCCAAGCAGATGAACTCCTCGCAGTCGCAGATGACTAGATGGGCTGAAGCCCGATTCAGCATGGCTCTTCTTATGTTCTTATGTGGCCAATGGGACATTCAAAAGTTATAAACAGGCAGAATGAAAGCGCACAGACCTTTCAGCTGCAAGGCCATTCAATGCTGATCAATGTGGCCAAGCAGATGAACTCCTCGCAGTCGCAGATGACTAGATGGGCTGAGGCCCGATTCAGCATGGCTCTTCTTATGTTCTTATGTTCTTATGTGGCCAATGGGACATTCAAAAATGCATCCAGACAAGAGTTCCTTCTCCCACCCTGACATAATTCCACAGATACAAACTGGCAGAATGAAAGCACACAGACCTTTCAGCCGCAAGGCCATTCAATGCTGATCAATGTGGCCAAGCAGATGAACTCCTCGCAGTCGCAGATGGCTTTGGCAGGAAATGGCTGCCAAAACCTCCTTGTGGATGTCCTACCTCGTGGCCCGGCTTCGCGTGCTGCCGCACACTCCAAATGCGCATATGCGGGCCGAGTGCTGCCCCCTCCTTCACTCTGCTGCCCTCCTTCTTCTCCCTCCCTCCTCCTGCACTGAGGATGGAGGCGAGGGGGTCGCCTCAGGGGCAGCATGAGAAAGCCTGGTGGAAGATGCGCCGTGCGCGGGGCAGAAGCACCCCTCTGAAATCCGGCTGCGATCTACCAGCTCTGGGACCGCGATCGACTGATCGATCGTGATCGATGTTGTGAGCACTCCTGGTCAAAAGATAATGCTTCTGGAACATGGCCATGCACCCCAGAAAACTCACAGCAACCCAGTGATTCCAGCCATGAAAGCATTCGACAACACAAGTAAGGCTTTTCTTTCTCCTTTGTTGCAGCAGGATTCAAACTTTACAGCTTCTTCTTCCTCGCTACTCACAGCAGCAATTCTCCAAAATAGCATCTGTCCCTCAACAACCCTCATCAAACTTATTCAGTATAGCTACAAGGTATATACTACTCCCAATACTTTAACCACCATGTTATAGTGGCTTAACTCTTTTATGAGTGGTTAGGCAAGAGATATGAAATCTGCTACCATTTAGAAAATGGCTGGTAATTTCAAAATCCTGACCACTGGCTCTCATTTCTATTCTACTATTTTTTAAAAATCCAAATACGTTATGAAAATGAAACAGTTCTGATTAGCAAAGAATATTTCCTTACAATGAGGTTAATAGTGCAGGGTTACAGGAACTATACAGTCCTTCTAATGTTGCTGGATTATAACTCCAAGCAGCTCTAGCCAGCATAGACAACAGTGGAAAATAACAGAGGTTGTAGTTTAACAACATCTGGAGAACTGCACAATTCCTACCCCTGGTGTAAGGAAATCAGGGGCAGGAAAGTGCTTTTGGGCTAGCAATTTCTTTTTTCCAATCCATCACATGCTAAAATGAGTCAGGGATGTATACTTCCAGAGGTTTATTCATCAAAGACATACAGATACAGAAATCGTACTGTATATTCAAAACCATTCAGTTTAACGCTTATTTGGGAGGTAACAAACATTTTTTTCCAATCATTAGCAAGACTTTCTGTAACATGTGTATTATACAAATAAGCAATTAAAGTTGTACTTAAGCTGCCTATCAGAAACATACCATGCAATTTCAAGTGACACAGTACCTATTTTGATGTGTTTGTTGCCAGTGTATACCATCCACTCATAGACCTCATCGCTGATGCACAGGGTGTCATGTTTAATACAGACGTCAGCAATTACTTGAAGCTCTTCTTTTGTATAGACCTTGAAGAAAGCACAAGGAAACGGTGTATTGATAAATATATTCTAAGCCAGTGATTTTATTCCACTCAACTGACAGACTGAGAAGCTGGAATCTCACCTTTCCTATAGGATTGTGAGGAGTATTCAGTATAATAGCTTTGGTCTTAGAACTGAATTTACTTGCAAGTTCGGCAGGATCTAAAACCCAATCAGCACTAGATGCAACATCTGCAGCCGCAGATTTCTAGGATAGAAAAATATAAATATTGGTTAGCTGAAATATATTATTTTTATGCTCCATTGGTTCAAAGACATACGATGTTATAAGAACGTAACAGTAAACTGCTTATTCTCAATGCTAACAAAATGAATACAAACATGTGTGCTATTGCTTTGCGTGCCTATGCCAGATCCCCTAGTAGCCCCCTGGTGGAGCAACGGGATAAATCGCTGGGCTGCTGAACTTGCTGACTGAAAGGCTGGTGGTTCAAATTGTGGAGCGGGGTGAGCTCCCGCTGTTAACATCAGCTTCTCCAACCTAGCAGTTTGAAAACAAGCAAATGTGAGTAGATCAAGAAGTACCACTTCTGCGGGAAGGGAATGGCACTCCATGAAGTCATGCTGGCCACATAACCTTGGAGGTGTCTATGGACAATGCCAGCTCTTTGGCTTAGAAATGGAGATGAGCACACATGCACCCCCCCAGAGTCTGACACGACTAGACTTAATGTCAAGGGGAAACCTTTATCTTTACTTTGGGAGTGGTGGAATCATATCAGCTATGTCTCGATCAGGGCTGCCTAGGAAGTCGATTACGATCGACCAGATGATCCCGGGACCGAAGGAGGTCGATCCAAGCTGGATGGGGCGCTTCTCAAAGAGGGGGTGGAGCCAGGCCACAACAAGCCCCGCCCCCTCCCCCGACTTTGGTACTCCCAGCAGCTTATCCAGGCTTGAGGATGGCAATGCCAAGCCAGTGGTGGCATAGCTAGCACAAGGCTGGCTTGGCACTGCCATCCTCAAGCCTGGAGAAGCTGCTGGAAGCTCCAAAGCCAGAGGGGAGGGGGAGGGGCTTGGTGCAGCCTGGCTCCGCCCCCCCCGGCTTCTGCTCTACCAGCAGCTTCTAAAGACTTGAGGATGGCAATGCCAAGCCAGTGGTGGCATAACTAGTACAAGGCTGGCTTGGCACTGCCATCCTCAAGCCTGGAGAAGCTGCTGGTAGAGCAGAAGCCAGAGGGAGGCGGAGCCAGGCCACGCCAAGCCCCGCCCCTCCCCTCCCCTCTCCAGCCTTGAGGAGGTAGGTAGATCTTTCTGACTTGGTTTTCTTATAAGTAGCTCGCATGCTGAAAAAGTGTGGTCACCCCTGGTCTAGATCAACAGGGTGGGACTTTCATTGATCTGCAGTAGCTGGTGATCGTTAGAACATAATTTGGACTTGGCCAAATCAACTCTAGCCAATGTCTTTTTCAGATTTTGGAATATCTATATTTGCATAAGGGGATAGAAATTGAGATGAGCACCACCCCTAGTCAGACATGACTAGACATAATGTCAGGGGAAACTTTTACTCTTTTTAAAGCCAGATCCAAACAATAAAATGAAAGAAATATAAAAGCACTCTGAATAAAAAGAGTTGAATCTTTTTTATTTTTTTTCTCCCTAAAAAATCTGAATGCTATAGTATTAGAAACACACTCACATGTCTCAATGGTAGAAAAACGGGTCTTCCTCCAGCCATCTTCACCATGGGCTCATAACAGTCATAGAAAGGTTCTATTATTATCACCTAAAATATAAAAAAACAAGATGGATAAGAATTTTTTTAAGTGATACACACGCCTTTTTTCAAAGACATAAACTATATTCGATCTGATACAATAAAAATTGAATGTATCAAGGAAAGCACACAGCAGTCAGAGCTACACTGCCTGAGGCAGCAAGAATATATAGTATTTTAGATACTAAATGTTCTCAGGACTCACTATTGAACACTACATCAATTTTTAATGTCAGGAAAATATGAGAGAAGGTGGAAAATGGTGCAGTAATCAAAGAGATCAGGGGACAACAATCCTATTCTTTGTGTTGTCAAAGGCTTTCATGGCCAGACTCACTGGGTTGCTGTGAGTTCTCCGGGCTGTATGGCCATATTCCAGAAGCCTTCTCTCCTAACTTTTCACTCACATCTATGGCATGCATCCTCAGAGGTTAGGAGGTCTGTTGGAAACTAGGCAAGCGAGGTTTATATATCTGTGGAATAATGTCTAGGGTGGGAGAAAGAACTCCTGTCCATGTGAGGCAAGTGTGAATGTTGCAATTGGTCTCTTTGATTAGCATTGAATAGACCATGTGGACAATTTCAACAAAAAGGAGAAAAACCATGAAAATGAATAAAATCTGGCTACCAGTATTTTTTTTAAAAAAACCTCTAAAATTAGGACAGTAAATAAAGAGCAATGCTCAAAAAACAGGGGAATTCCAGACAGGAAACAATCAGGGCCAGCTAACACCTCCCAACAAAGGATTCCCCCAGGCAGGAAGCAGGCTTTGAAACTGCAAGGTTATTCAATGCTAATCAAAGTTTTCAATTGCAATATTCACACTTACCTCAAACAGACAAGAGTTCTTTCTCTCACCCTGGATATTCCACAGATATATAAACCCCACTTGCCTAGTTTCCAACAAACCTCACAACCTCTGAGGATGCCTGCCATAGATAAGGGTGAAATGTCAGGAGAGAATGCCTCTGGGACATGGCCATACAACCCGGAAAACGTATAGCAACCCAACCCTAGTCTTTATTTTAATTAAAAAATGAATTCAAAGAAACAACTAATAAACAAAACAAAAACCAAAGCACACACAATAATAAAGCATGTACTAAACAAACAAAACAATAAAAATAATAAAATGGCTTCCAACATAAAGATTTACAATTCTAAATGGCATTATTTCCCCCCTCTAACTTAGATAAAAATAACTCAAATAAATGTATCGCTTTATTTCTGCACTTTATAATCATTCCAAATACAAGTAAGTATAAATACATTCATAAATGTTGGGTAATTATTAGATTTGATATACAAAAAAAATCTTAAAAGTTGAAGTAGAATTAAAACCTTTTTGAGGAAGATTCTACATTAAAGAAGAGTGTGGAAAACTAATAAGACATATGGTGACAGTAGCAGAAATAGTTTACAATACATATTATAAAAGTGTTGATAGACCAAGTGAAGATTGGTTTAAAAAAGTATGGGAAGTAACAAAAATAGATAAATTAACATATTTATTACGGGATAGATCTGAAAATTCTTTTGAGAGATATAGGAATTTATTTGTGGGATACTGTAAAAGAATGGAAGGGGATTTAATGATAATAGAGAACGAGGAGTGAAAATTGACTCCCCGGATTATAATAATAGATCAGGTGCATAGTTATTTTATTTTGATTTGTAAATTGATATAAGTATGAATGTAAACAACTGCATTCTGTATGCTGGAAAAAAATCTATAAGAATGAGAACAGACCTGTAGCATTTCCATAAATACTGAAAGGGTAAGAAAGCAAAATACAGAAGAGAAACATAACACTATTTCATTACCTATTTTATCCTAAATAAGGAGTGGGGGTTGGTTTAAAATGTATCACATTGTTAATATGAATAAAGTTATCAATATTACATGAATTACGGGAAGATGGGTTTTCTTTACAGACTGAAATAATCTCACAAAAAAGGATTGAGGCTAAAGTTTTTTAAGAAAAACATTTCAAGTGCCCAGGCCCGAGCAATTATTTCTTCCCAAATATCCAGATAGCTTGGATTTTTCCATCACTATCTGACACAATCATGGAAGAGGATTTAGTCAGCTGAAAATTAAGTGGTAAACAGTTGAAAGAAAAAAAACAATGTCAGAAATATGGTTGTTTTTTTTTAAAGAAAATGGCCCTGCTTTTGAACTTCAGGGAACAATAATTAATTGCAATAGGTAATTATAGGGTTAAGGTCTTTTCTACCACCTTTTATTAGCATTTACACCTAGTACTTGGAAAGATCCCAAGGTTACTATGTCTTTACAATAAAATTAACAGATGGCTACCACATTAAACAGTTATATATATTTTTGGATACACCATAATACTTACTTCATCATCTACTTCAATGAGTCCTTGAATGGCGCTAAAAAGAGAACCATACGCTCCTACTGTTACCAGGATGTCCGTGAAGGGGTCAATCTTTCTTCCACAGACTTTTTCATACACTTGAGACAAGGCTTTCACCAACAATGAGTGTCCCTGTACACAATAGTCATAGGTCATTAAAACATACCACTTAAAGACCATAATTAGAAACACATAATGAAATATGTATAAGTTGATTATCCCTCTTATAATTTTATGGATTTTGGAATACCTCTGTTTTCATAAATGTAATAGTAATGCCTCCACTTTTACAGGTTTCATATTCATAGTTATGATTACTCCGTATATACTCCGTATATACTGTACTTGCGTATAAACGGAGCTATATATAAGCCGAGGCACCTAATTTTACTACAAAAACACTGGGAAAAGTATTGACTCGAGTACAAGCCAAGGGTGGGAAATGCAGCAGCTACTGGTAAATTTCAAAATAAAAATAGATACCAATAAAATTGCATTAATTGAGGCATCAGCAGGTTAAATGTTTTTGAATATTTACATAAAACCCTAATTTAAGATAAGACTGTCCAATTCTGATTAAACCATTTTTTAACCTTCTTCGGTGTAAATTTGCTAACATATCTTTTCAATAATAATAAAGGGAGTAAAATAATAAATGTAATAATAATAGAGTAAAATAATGGAAATGTAATAAAAATAATAACAACAACAGAGTAAAATAATAAATAACATTGACTCCAGTATAAGCTGACGGGGCTTTTTCAGTCTAAAAAAAGGGCTGAAAAACCCGGCAAATATTTGAGTATATATTAATATTCATGCCTTTGAAATGCAGTCTGTATCTTCCAAAGTTGGGGACGTTTAGAAGGCAGGTGTGCTATATGTTTCTTTCACCTAGTAGATCCCTTCCTTTGCCCAGGCAAAACAGATAACCATAACACACAGGAAGAAGACATGCCCGGCCTCACACACAACCCCACTGACATCACATATCAGGCTCATCTTCATCTTCCCATGTGTCGCAAATGTCTGTTTCACAGAGGTAAAATGGAGATACTGGGGGAACAGAAACATGTAGCAGAGAGGAAGAAGAGAAGGAACCAGATCTCCAGGGTAAGTGACCCTGTGGCCGTGAACAGGGCTAGTTACTCCTCTTCTTCCTGTTTCCATGTGTT
Organism: Anolis apletophallus; assembly: GCA_030556195.1. Lineage (NCBI taxonomy): Eukaryota > Metazoa > Chordata > Lepidosauria > Squamata > Anolidae > Anolis > Anolis apletophallus. The sequence continues at coordinate 115,664,381 of JARBWK010000005.1, read as the reverse complement.
TCTGTTCTATAGTATCTCCCCTTCTTCACTTGGGTGAAAAAGACACTCAGACCATGTAGGAAGAGGAAGACAAGACAGGATTTACAGGATAAGTGAAGTGGCATGTGGGGTCAACTACCCCCTGGGAATGGTGGGTTCCTCACTCACTCCCCGAGATCGCAACACTGGCACCTCATTCACACACAAACACACCAGAAATATTCTCATATTTTTTCCACTTCCATTGGAATGCTGTTGCCATAATCCTTGGAGAAGTAGAGGGATGGCTTTTGGAGATGGGACCCATTCCAAGCTCAATTTTCAGATACATATACCCCTTATGAACACATCCTTAAAATCATTTTATACACAGTATTTTTAATATAATTTTGAAAAAAATGGATTGTTGTGGAAACAAGGATTGGTGAGAAAGCTTCAGTGGAGGCATCAGTAGGTTATCCTCATGATAACTCTTTCAGGAGTAAATTTCCCTTCTGACAGATATATTTCTCTGACTTCCTGCTGTCTCATTCGTTCTTAACTATGAGTCATTTGTAAGTCAGATGTTTGTAACCAGGGGACTGCCTGTTACAACTACCTATAGCAGGGGTGCTCACACTTTTTCAGCATGCGAACTACTTCTAAAACAACCAAGTCAAAATGATCTACCTACTCACTACTCAGAGAGCCATAAAAGCAAAATATTTGGAAATTTATTTCAGTGAGAGCCATATATTTTAAGACTGAATTCAACTAAATGTGAGTATAATAAGCCCCTGAATGTATTCATAATAATGATGATGATAATATTCATTCAGCCTCTGCTACTGCTACTACTACTACTACTACTACTAATAGTAACAACAACAACAACAGGTTCCTAGAGTAGACCTGCAAGGGCCATCCAGTCCAACCTCCTTCTGCACCTGGGTGGCGTCGGGAGCCTGCGCGATCTACCTAATGAGCACCCCTGACCTATAGCTACCAGTTTGCTGTAGCTGTATTTTCTCCTTTTTTAAAGATCTGGGTTTTCCCAATTTTGACACAGTGTGTTACCTTTCAGTATTCCCTTTCCCCTTTTATATTAGTAATACTTAGAAATACCAGAAAGGGTTTTCCTCAAAGCCTTGGAAAAATATACAAGTTTGTAATTGAGTTTTTCTTTTTGAATTGGTTATTAAAGTGCACATATCAAATATCTGACAAATGTAATTACAATAATGATGATGATATAATGATTTGTCCAATTGCAAAGTTTTCCTTTTATCTATCTATCTTCTCATCTATTCACATAATGAAAATGAAAATGTGTATGTGACGCCAGTGTCTACTTTCACAGACAGGCGACAGCCTCCACAAACAGTTTAACCCACAATGCTGAGGAGCCACCCAAGACACTCTCTCCAAGGACATTTCAGGTTTTCATCGGCACAATGAGCATGTCTCCCAACCCCTGCCAATGTCCCCCCCCAAACACCATACTGCCCATCACTCAAGGAATGCTTTTATTCGGGGGCAATTTCATCCTATACAGCCTGTTTTTCCTCCTGTTTTTCTTCCAGTATGGACATCCCAGGGTTCTTTCTCTCTCCTCACTGGCGTGGAATTTGCATGACCCTGCCCACTTCCTTTCCCTTAACCCTCTCCTATGGCATACAGCAAACAGGAATTGATCAGCAAGTGAACAAGAGGCTTGGGAGGAATTGACCTTGATTTATAGGAGTTATCGTTCACCTACATCCAGAGAGCACTGTGAACCCAACCAATGATGGATCAGTACCACATGGGCTTGGACCAAACTTGAGACACAAAACCCCCATGAGCAACAGAACATACTGGACAGATTTGGAGAACTGACCCACCCGCATGGAAGTTATAGTTCATCTGCATCCAGAGCACTCTGAACCCTACGAATCTGGACCAAACTTTGAACAGAGAACCCTGGTGACCAACACAACATACTGGAGGTGTTTGTGGGGAGGACCGCATGGGAGTTGAAGAAACATTTTGACTACTAAACAGATCCAAAACATCCTCTCAGAGTTTACTCACAAAGCCACGCGTGTACTGGTTCAGCATGTCCACTGAGGATGCTTTTGCTAATCCTTCCTTCACATAGTCAGGAGGAGATATATCTGGGAGGCCTTGTCCAAGATTCACTATGGAAGGATCAGCAGCTAGTTGGGTAAATTCCACCCTATGAAAGGAAGGAATTGCGGAAATCATATTTGATACAGAATTACAAGGAATAGTATTCCAGATGAGTGATTCTCAAACTGTGCTCCTCCAGGTGTTTTGGACTTCAGCTCCCACAATTCCTAACAGCTGGTCATCTGGCTGGAATTTCTAGGAGCTGAAGCTCAAAACACCTAGAAGAGCACAGTTTGAGAAACCCTGCTCCAGATTCATGCTAAATTAAACTGCTATACAGTTTGAATATCCCTTATTCAAAAACACTTGGGACCACAAGTGTTTGGGTTTTTGTTTTTTGGATTACTTGTATTTGTATATGCATACATAATGAGCCCCTGGTGGCCCAGTGAGTTAAACTGCTGAGCTGCTGAACTTGCTGACCAGAAGATCAGCGGTTCAAATCGGGGGCGCAGCAGCTCAATAACATGCAAATGTGAGTAGATCAATAGGTACCGCTTCGGGGGAATGGCTCTCCGTGCAGTCATGCCGGCCACATGACCTAGGAGGCATCTACGGACAACGCCAGCTCATCTGCTTAGAAATGGAGATGAGCACCACCCCCCACAGTCCGACACGACTGGACTTAATGTCAAGGGGAAACCTTTACCTTTACAGTTACATAATAAGGTATCTTAGAGATGGGGTCCAAATACATACTTGAATTTATTTTTCATATACATCTTATTACACATAGCCTGAAAGCAATTCCATATACAAGATTTTTAATCATTTTGTGCATGAAACAGAGTTTGTGGACACTGAACCATCAAAAGGGCAAAAGTGTTGTTATGTCAGATGTCCATGTGGACAATGTTGGATTTTGGAGGATTTCAGAATTCACAATTCCAGGAAAGGGATGTTCAACCTGCAGGCAGCAAATGACTCGGGAAAATGCCCAGTAAAGGCTTGCCTCCAAAATGTATCCAATTCCTTTGGTACAGAGCTTGGAAAATTGCATTTTATTGCAAAAGAATGCGTGTCTTCAGCACAGTTTTTGCAATTCCTGTAAAATTTGTTCAGACATATCTGGTAGCTTTTGGAAACAATGTATGTAGTCACTGGTAGAATGGATTAAAGGTATATACATTTGAATCTTTTTAAAATGAGCCTATATTGTCACTATTAATTTTCATTGTTACTTACCACACATTGCTATCAAGTCCTTCAATTCGTTTTGCATTTTTGTGCTTGGTCATGATCTACGTAGAAAAATTGAAAAGCACAGACACAAACATCACACTCTTAGACATATTGGACGAATCAACATAGCGTACAAGTCAAAGAACAATATTTCCCTTCAATACACATTTGACAAAAATTTAAGGATAATGTGGGATTTTATACAGCTGTGTGGAAAGAGCCATAGTCAGAGACCTTCTGCCACAAGTAGGGTGCACTCTGCACATGCTCAGAGACATGCTAGAAGCCAGACACCAGGACTGTGGTGCAGCTGGTTGAGAGTCAGCTGCATTAAGATCACTACTGATAGGAAGGTCATGAGTTCGTTCAGCCTACCTGGCACACTCTGAGCTGTTCACTAAATTGTGTAGCTTGTTGCCAACCTTTGCAACCCGAAAGACACTTGCATCTGTCAAGTAGGAAATTTAGGTACCACTTTGTGGGGAGGCTAATTTAACTGATTTACAAGGCCATAAAATCTCCAAGAAGTATGCAAGGAATGAAGGAATGCGACAGCTCCCCCTGGTGGCCAGAAGCTGGAATGAGCAAGGCACACTGCACATGCTCAGGGACCTTCTACTAAAAGCAAAGCACACTATGTGCATGTATAGAGGCCTTCAGCCATGAGCAAGGCACACTGCGCATGCTCAGGGGCCTTCAAATACAAGCAAAGCAGGCTGTGCATGCACAGGGGTCTTCAGCCATGAGCAAGGCGCACTGCACATGCTCAGGGGCCTTCTGTTAGAAGCAAAGCACACTCTGCATGTATAGAGGCCTTCATCCATGAGCAGAGTGTGCCTTGCTCAGGGGCCTTCTGTTAGAAGCAAAGCACACTTTGCATGTATAGGGGCCTTCATCCATGGACAAGGCACACTGCACATGCTCAGGAGCCTTCTGCTAGAAGCAAAGCACACTCTGCATGTATAGAGGCCTTCGTCCATGGACAAGGCACACTGCACATGCTCAGGAGCCTTCTGCTAGAAGCAAAGCACACTCTGCATGTATAGAGGCCTTCATCCATGAGCAAGGCGCACTGCACATGCTCAGGGGCCTTCTGTTAGAAGCAAAGCACACTCTGCATGTATAGAGGCCTTCATCCATGAGCAAGGCGCACTGCACATGCTCAGGGGCCTTCTGCTAGATGCGAAGCACACTCTGCATGTATAGAGGCCTTCATCCATGAGCAAGGCGCACTGTGCATGCTCAGGGGCCCTCAAATACAAGCGAAGCACACTCTGCATGTATAGAGGCCTTCATCCATGAGCAAGGCACACTGTGCATGCTCAGGGGCCCTCAAATACAAGCGAAGCACACTCTGCATGTATAGAGGCCTTCATCCATGAGCAAGGCACACTGCGCATGCTCAGGGGCCCTCAAATACAAGCAGCAGTGTGCATGCACAGAGGTCTTCAGCCATAAGCAAGGCACATTCTGCACATGCTCAGGGGCCTTCTGTTAGAAGCAAAGCACACTCTGCACACATAGCGGCCTTCAGCCATGGACAAGGCACACTGCACATGCTCAGGAGCCTTCTGCTAGAACAGTGGTTCTCAACCTGTGGGTCCCCAGGTGTTTGGTCTACAACTCCCAGAAATCCCGGCCAGTTTACCAGCTGTTGGGATTTCTGGGAGTTCAAGGCCGAAACATCTGGAAATCCACAGGTTGAGAACCACTGTGCTAGAAGCAAAGCCCACTCTATGCATGCACAGAGAGGACTTCAGCCATGAGCAAGGAGTCCTGCGCATACTCAAGGGCCTTTGAATAGGGGCAGGGCACACTCTGCACATGCTCAGAAACCTCCAGCCCTGCACAAGGTATACTTCGCATAGCAGCCTTCAAATACCAGCCATGCGCACTCTGCACATGTTCAGAAACCTCCAAAAGTTGGCAAAGCATACTCCACACACCTTCTAAGCCTTCAGCTATGAATTAGGTGCATTTGGCACACGCTCAGAAACTTTCAGCCGTGAGCTTGGCGCACTCTGCACATGCTCAGACAACGCAAGGATCAGAAGAAACCTTGTGGCCTCCCAGTGCTCTGTGCCCTTCCCTCCCTCCCTCCTCCTCTCACCTTCCTGGGTGAATGGGGCCCGCTCGCCCTCCAAGCTGCTGAGCAGGCCTTTTCCCCACGAAGGAGGCGGGCACCGAGGGCCACGAGCATTCCTCCTGGGCCTCAAAGCCGGCCGCTCGCCCGCCCCTCTTTCCCCAAGAAGGAGGAGACCGCGGCGGGGAGGGAACCACGGGGGAGTGGCCCGGCCCAGGGCTGAGCGAAGAAGCTCTTGCCCGCTCTGTGCTGGCAGCCTGCCATGTTTTGAAGTCTTGCTCTCATACATCTTGGCCTCCCAACCGTGTGGCAGGGAAAGCACCTACAGCCCTGGAGAATTAATACAGTTTCAGAGTCCCCTCAATCCTAGGAGTTGTAGTCCTTCCAGGTCTTTAGCCTTCTCTGCCTAAGGGCAGAGAACTGGATTATATGGCAGTGTGGACTCAGATAATCCAGTTCAAAGCAGATCTTGTAGATTATCTGCCTTGATATTCTGGGTTATATGGCCAGGCCCGGATTACCCATAAGGCCAGACTAGGCCATGGCCTCGGGTGGCAGGTTTCGGGGGCAGCGGATGAGGCCCCGAAACATTTTTTTATTCCTCCCGCGACCGAAAGGAAGGTGCGAGGAGGAGGAAGGGAAGTCCCGCCCTCCTCCTCGCGCCCTCCTTTTGGTCGCGGGAGGTGGAGGAGGCGGCGGATGGAAGCCCCACGAGCAGTGCCGCGCGGCTTCCGTCCACCACCTCCTCCCGCGACCGAAAGGAAGGCGCGAGGTGGACGGAAGCCGTGGGGCCAGGGCTGCTGCTGCACATGCACAGCAGCGCCCTGGGGGCGTGGCTTTCTGCACCCTGGGGGCATGGCTTTCTGCACCCTGGGGGCATGGCTTTCTGCGCCCTGGAGGGGCGGCGCGGGGCGTCTTGTCCTCGGGCGGCCGAAGAGCCTAATCCGGGCCTTTACATGGCCCATTCCTACAGAGTACTCTCAACATCAGGCATGGGCAAACTTTGGCCTTCCAGATGTTTTTGGGCTTCAGCTCCCAGAATTACTACCAGTCTACTAGCTGTGTAGAGGAAGGGCCCTATAACTCCCAAGCAGGGGCGGACCTACCTATTCCGGGAGGGTAAGCAACAAAAATATTCTGTGCCCCCCCCCCCCAGTGGCTACCGAGCGCGAGTCACGCTCTGGAGCCCAGTGCGCATGCGCAAATCTCCGCACATGCATACTGGCTCCAAAGTGCGCCTCCTGCTTTGGAGCCAGTATGCATGTGCAGAGATTTTCAAGCGCATGCGCAGAAGCTTCTAAGGCGCTGTAGCGCCTTAGAAGCTTCTATGCATGCAAAAATCTCCGCACATGCATACTGGCTCCAAAGCGCCCCCGCTTGGAGCCAATGCACGGGCAACGGGGCTGGCTGCAGAGGTGCAGCCGGCAGCGCGGCACAGGCAGCAAGGCCGGCTGCAGAGGCACAGGCAGTTGAAGTGGACTCAAACTGGATTCAATCTATACAGTGTAGGGCCCTTCCAGACCTCCCTATATCCTAGACCAGTGCGTTTCAACCTTTTTTGAGCCACGACCCATTTTTTACATTTACAAAATCCTGGGGCACACCACTGTAAGGACTCACCCATTCTTTTTAGGCCGAGGCCTGGTTAGCAGTTTGGCATCCCTGGTAAGATAGAATAGCTAGGAAAGGGGGAGTGGCTTAGAGCCTCTCCAGAGAGGGGGGGGAAGGGAGAGCTGCCTGGGAGTGGCTCAGAGTGAGGGGGTGGAGCCAGCTATCTTAGGAGGGAAAAAGTGTAGCTTTTTCAGTCAGTTTTGGACTAGGCTTTGACAGAGCAAGGTCAAAGCCTGAGAGAGGAGAGTGGGCAGTCAGTGGAGACAGAGGTGTCTTGGAAAACTGGCAGGAAAAGTTCTGTGAGGAGCTGACAGGCAGTCAGACACAGGCTTTTGATCTCTAGGGCAGTGTTTCACAATCTTTTTTGAGCCACGGCACACTTTTTACATTTGCAAAATCCTGGGGCACGCCACCAACCAAAATGACACTCTAACACAGTAATACATATAGTTAATATGTTTTAAAAATGTATTTATACACTCAGTGTGAAACCTGGGCCTGTTTCGATGAACACAACATAGATATCCTGGCAGGAATGGCAGAAAGACACAAACTTCCCACACTGAACTCCCATAACCAAGAGAAAATACTATAAGAGTTTGGTGGGTAGTTCACCTATATCCAGAGAGCACTGTGGACTCAAACAATGTTGGATCAGGACCAAACTTGGCATGAATACTCAATATGCCCAAATATGAACACAGATGGAGTTCAGGGGAAATAGACCTTGACATTTGGGAGTTGTAGTTGCTGGGATTTATAGTTCCTCTACAATCAAAGAGCATTCTGAACCCCTCAAATGATAGAACTGGGCCAAACTTCCCACACAGAACCCCCAGGAGGCAAGAGGAGGTCTCTACTTGGAGAAAGGGAGGCGGGCCTTCCCAATGCATGGAGAGGGAGAGACCAAGTAGAAAACGGTTGGGGATGGGGGGTGTTTGTAATTTTTTGCCTTTACCGAGGTAGGTTTCTTAGGGTTTTTATACTTCAACACACTAGACTCTCCCCCCCCCCCCCTTCCAGGAGGTTCCAATTTCCCATGGCACACCTGATGATTGCTCACGGCACACTAGTGTGCCCCAGCACACTGGTTGGGAAACACTGCTCTAGGGTAGAGATTGGCTCACATCTCTGGGAAGCCAGCTACAGGGAATTCTAGAAGAGTCTGTAGGTCTGAGTGGATGCTCAGGGAACTAACTAGTTCAGTTAGTTGAGGAAACTCACTACTAGTCTTAGGATTAGAGTGAGGGAGTTATTGTTGTGAAAGACATTACGTCTGTCTAGTTCTGTTTCTAAGTTTTTAAACATACAAGTTTATGAAACCACCAAGCTATTGTGCCTTTCTTGAAAACCATTTACGCTTCTGTGCCTTTTAAAGTTACCTGTTACAACAATAAACATTTCTCTGTTGAACTTTAAATAGAAAAGCCTTTCTTGTGCCTCATTCCATCTAGCAGTTAATTTAACAGTCCAGTGTGTTGACAGTTCCAGCCCTTGTTACTATATAAGAGCCAAGGCTGGTGCAGTGTGTTTTGATCTTTACAAAATCCTAAAGGCTATTTTTTTAGGTGGGTGGCAGCGATACCCAAGTGGTCCAAGCCCAAGTCGTCACATTTTTGGTGGCAGCGGTGGGATCTAAAATAGGAAGGTCCACCCTGCCCCAAGGTCCCAAAGGCCAGGTCGTTACAACCACCAACCAAAATGACACTCTAACACAGTAATACATATAGTTAATATGTTTTAAAATGTATTTATACATTCAGTATGAAACCTGGGCCTGTTTTGATGAACACAACATAAATATATAGAGATATATATGCTCTATACGGTTCTGGCCCAGCTTATTTGTCCGAATGCATCTGCCGCTACGTCCCACCTCGTACTTTAAGATAATCCGGGGAGGTCCTGCTCTCGCTCCCGTCGGCGTCTCAGGTGCGGCTGGTGGGGACGAGGGAGAGGGCCTTCTCGATGGTGGCTCCTCGTCTGTGGAATGAGCTGCCTAGTGACATACGATCAATTCCATCCCTCCTGACATTTAGGAAAAAAGTGAAGGCTTGGATGTGGGACCAGGCATTCGCATAGTAGCACAGGACAGCACTTTAGTTTTTAATGGAAAGCTGGTGAATAGGGCTCAATGCTTTTATGGACAGAACACTGTTTTAACATAGATGAATACATAGGTTGTATGAATGTAATTGTATTTTAATGTATTTTAGTGTCAATGTTTGAGGGTTTTTATACTGTTTTTATACTGTGTTTTTATACTTGTGCCTTTTGGAAGCCGCTCTGAGTCCCCCTCTGGGGGTTGAGAAGAGCGGGGTAAACTGCCGAAATAAATAAATAAATAAACATAGATATCCTGGCAGTTCACTTTTAATCCATCTTCCCTAGCAGATAAGGCAAATTCATGCACTCAGCTTTTGGGTCAGGGTATGTAGAACCTGAATTGGTGAATGCTGCTTTTTTGTATTCAACAGGATTTGTTTTCTTCTAATCAATCCATAAAAACCAACAGCTCACCGTTATCATCAAGCAAAGTGACAGCAAAAACATCTGTCTTTATTTGATGAGGAAGATGAAGAGGTAGGTGATTTCCGATAATAACTAGCACGCAGCACTGCCGCCCTAGAATTGCATTGGCACGGTGCTGACATACTCCGAGGGAATTATTTTTTGGGAACACAAGCCACATCCGGAAGTTGTCATTTGACGCGGAACAAGATTCGCGACACCCGAGCTTCCCCATAGGGGCTGTTATATGAGTTAGGAGGACACTCACGGTAACGGGGGACCATTATTATTCATTACCCTGGTGTGTATTTCTGCTAGTGTGGAGACCTCATTCCCCACATAGGAGAAGGGAGCCAGAGTGGAGAAGAAAAAGTGTTTGGCAGGAGGGGGAAGAAAGGGTATTTTCCCACGGCACAACTGATGATCGCTCACGGCACACTAATGTGCTGCAGCACGCCAGTTGGGAAACACTGTTGTGAAGGCGTGGCTGATGCCACCTGTGTATAAGACTTTAAGTTGCAAGGTTTAAACTATTGGATTATGTTTTAGCTAGTCTGTTTAGTGTTGTTAAGTATTGGTTGCATTGATTGGTTCTTTAGAGCTGTCAATCATCGTTAAGTTTGTTTTTCCTCCCCCTTGAGACTTTGGAAATCTAGCTTTCTCTTTAGGTTTTGCCTGCATCTCTACAGAAGAGGACGTGTTAGAGGGTTTGCCAGCCAGGCCTCAGTCAGGCATTCTCTAGCACCAATTCTTCATATCTTGGATTCATTCTGCATATCCAGCACACCTGGATGGGACTGTGGAATCTCAAGCGCCTTCAACTAGTCATTTGGCACCAAGAGGAAGGCTCTGTGCCTTCAATATAGGTCATTTGACTGGGGCTAAGAGAGTTCTCACCTCAAAGCCATTGAGAGAGAATTTGGAAAGCCATCTGGCTGAAAGCTTCCTGGACTCAAACAACTAAAGAACTGTAATGTATATTTTATTTTACCCCTGTTTGGAGAACCAAGTTTAGTACCTCTATAAGATAACTCCTTTTGTGAACAATAAAGCCTGTTTGAGTTATCTAAAGTGACTGGTTTGGTACTTGGGAGTTCCAGTTCTCTATGGGAAGGCAAGAAGAAGTCCCCTGGGAAGAGATGTCACGTCCTTGTTTCTATTCTAAGTCAAAGACCCCAGGCGCGTCTTCACAACTGTCCTAGAGCAGGGGTCAGGAACCTTTTTGACTCAGAGAGCCATGAAAGCAAAATATTTGGAAATTTATTTCAGTGAGAGCCATATAATATAATATAATATACAGAATTTTAAGACTGAATTTAACTAAATGTGAATATATACCTACATACTATGAGAAAAGGATTCCCCCAACAGAATGACGGGACACTTCAGACCTGGCTCTGCAAAAGGCATGCACAGGACTCTGGGAAGGAAGAGAAGATGGAAGGAAGGGGGAAAGAAAGAAAGAAAGACAGACAGAGGAAATAAAGGAAGAAGGGAGAAAGGAAGAAAGAAAAGAAGAACAAACTATGGAAAAGGAAGAAAAGGAAAGCAGGAGAGAGACATGCAGGGGAAATGAAAGAAGTAAATGCGAAGGGAGGAAAGGAAAGGGTGGGGAAAAGAAAGGAAAGGGAGTGAGGAAGAAGTAAACTAATGAAGGGAAAAGAAGAAAAGAAAGAAGGGGGAGAGAGAAGTGAAAAGAAAGGAAGGAGAAGGAAACGAAGACTTGGGGGAAAGAATAGAAGAGGAAGGAAGGAAAGAAGAGGGAGAAAGAAAGGAGGAAAGAAAGAAGGGGAGAGAGGGAGGGAAAGGAAGGAGAGAAGGAAAAGGTGAAGGGGAGAAAGAAAGGAAGAGGAAGGAGAATGGAGGAAAGAAGGAAGGGGCGATAGGGAGGAAAAAAGGAACGAGAGGAGAAGGAAAGGGTGAAGGGGAGAAAGAAAGGAATGAAGAGGAAGGAATGAATAGGGAGAATGGAGGTAAGAAGGAAGGGGAGAGAGGGAGGGAAAGGAAGGAGAGGAGGAAAGGGTGAAGGGGAGAAAGAAAGGAAGAGGGAGGAAGGAAGGAGAATGGAGGAAAGAAGGAAGGGGCGATAGGGAGGAAAAAGGAAGGAGAGAAGGAGAAGGAAAGAGTGAAGGGGAGAGAGAAAGGAAGGAAGAGGAAGGAATAGGGAGAATGGAGGTAAGAAGGAAGGGGAGAGAGGGAGGGAAAGGAAGGAGAGAAGGAAAGGGTGAAGGGGAGAAAGGAAGGAAGAGGGAGGGAGGAAGGAAGGAAGGAGAATGGAGGAAAGAAGGAAGGGGCAATCAGGAGGAAAAAGGAAGAAGGAAAGGGTGAAGGGGAGAAAGAAAGGAAGAGGAAGGAAGGAAGAGAGAATGGAGGTAAGAAGGAAGGGGAGAGAGGGCGGGAAAAGGAAGGAGAGAAGGAAAGGGTGAAAGGGTTTTTATTCAGTTGTGTGAAAGGGGCCTCAGTTATCTGAGTCCACACACTGCCATATATTCCAGTTCAAAGCAGTGTGGGATTTTATTCAGCTGTGTGAAAGGGGCCATCATCCAGTTCAAATATAATGCGGATTATCTGGTTTGATAATCTGGATTATATAGCAGTGTAGAAGGAGCCTGGAACACTTCTGGACCCAGGCATTTTGGAGAAGGTAGACTGGACCTGCATTTGTGCTTGAATATAAATGTATATATGTGTGTGTACACACAGATCCACACATCCTTCTCAGGGCTCTTCCAGACAGGCCCTATATATCCCAGGATCTGATGGCAGGCTGTCTTCTTCAAACTGGATTATGTGAGTCCACACTGCCATATAATCCGGGATAAACAGAAAACCTGGGCTCAGAGAAAGGGATAGAGGAGGGAGCTATCTGGGAGGGCTCTTGGGGGCGAGGGCCATTCGAGGACACAGAGGACCATTTGTTGTCTTTCTCTCTAAGCCCCGCCCCCGGCCTTGGCTGGCCCAGTCAGCGGGACTCCCATTGGCCGAGGCGCCGGAGGGGCGGGGCGGAGCCTCTGAGCCGGTGCTGGACCCTTAAGTTTCTTATTTACTTCCCCGGTGCGGCGGCAAGCGGGTTCGCTCCCTCCGCGGAAAAGGAGCGCGAGGAGGTCAGTCGGCGGGGAAGAAGAGGTGGCGGAGGGAGAAAGAGAAAGACACACACACACACACAGAGGCATGGCATGAAGGAGGCAGGCAAACACCTGCCTAGGCTCACCTAGCGCCCTGCTGCCGGGGAAACAGCCGAGTCCCCCCTCATCCCTGAGGGAAGTGATTCTACACTGCATTTGGGACGCCACTTGAAGGCTGTGGCAACATGGGAGTTCTAGTTTGACAAAATCTTCCCTGACAAAGAGGTGGGGGAAGCAGAGCTAAGAGTGCCTCATGCCTCAGGTGCATCTGCACTGGTGGAGTCACGCAGTTTGGGTACCACTTTGGACTCCCATGGCTCCATGCTATGGAATAGTTTGGGTGAGGCCCACAGAAGAACTCTTGGGCCCCTTCCACACAGCTGAATAATATAATAATAATAGGGCCTTCTCAGTGGTGGCTCCTTGGCTTTGGAAGGCCCTTCTTAGTGACATCAGATCCGCCCCCTCCCGCCTGACATTTGGAAAAAAAGTCAGGACTTGGCTGTTTGAGCAGGCATTCGCAGGCGAACTCTAATTAATTGAGACCATCGGAATATTATGAGGATGCAACAGAAACCGATTTCAAGAATGAGATGCTGAGATTTGTATTTTGTAGTTTTTCACTGTTAAATTGTATGGTTTTTATATGGCTTGTTTTTATCATATTATGATGTGCTTTTGTATGTGGTCACTTGTTGCCGCTTCTTCACCGCCTCGAGTCGCCTTTGGGCTGAGAGAGGCGGTATAGAAGCAGAGTAAATACATAAATAATAATAATTATTAGAAGCATAGTAAATAAATAAATAATAATAATATTATTAGAAGCATAGTAAATAAATAAATAAATATTATTATTAGAAGCATAGTAAATAAATAAATATTATTAAAAGCATAGTAAATAAATAATTATTATTATTAGAAGCATAGTAAATAAATAAATATTGTTATTATTAGAAACATAGTAAATAAATAAATAATTATTATTAGAAGCATAGTAAATAAATATTATTATTAGAAGCATAGTAAATAAATAATAATAATAATTATTAGAAGCATAGTAAATAAATAAATATTATTATTATTAGAAGCATAGTAAATAAATAAATGAATATTAAATAAATAATAATAGCATAGTAAATAAATAATATTATTAAAAGCATAGTAAATAAATAATTATTATTATTAGAAGCATAGTAAATAAATAAATATTATTATTAGAAGCATAATAAATAAATATTATTAGAAGCATAGTAAATAAATATTATTATTATTAGAAGCATAGTAAATAAATAATATAATTATTATTAGAAGCATAGTAAATAAATAAATATTATTATTATTAGAAGCATAGTAAATAAATAAATGAATATTATTATTAGAAGCATAGTAAATAAATAATAATAATAGAAGCATAGTAAATAAATAAATAATAATAATAATTAGAAGCATAGTAAATAAATAAATATTATTATTATCTCCCCAATGGGGACTCAGGGCAGCTTACATGAGGCCGAGCCCAACAACACAACAAAATAAAAACAGTCATAAAACGAATATAATCAATAACATAGAACAAAAGCTATAAAAATACTATAACCAATATAAAATTATAATAAAATAAAACCATTCATGACACAAAACTATTCTGCAGCAGCTTCATTGGCTGCCTATCAAGCACCGGATCACTTTCAAAGTGATGGTACTAACCTTCAAGGCCTTGTATGGTCCAGGGCCGGTGTATCTGAAGGACCGTCTCACCCCCTACCAACCCCAGAGACCACTCCGTTCGGAAGATCTAAACCTATTGGAAGTGTCTAGCTTTAAAGTTGATCGCCTAACATCGACAAGGCGCAGAGCTTTCTCCATTGTGGCGCCATCTCTTTGGAATACCTTGCCAACTGAAGTTCGTGCCCTGCGAGACCTCTTGGTAAGACTTGCAAGACTCATCTGTTTCGGTTGGCATTCGAACTTTGAATTTTAATCGGGTACTAATTAATGTTAAGTTGTTTTTATGGTGTTTCCATTCTGTGTTTCTATACTGTATTGTGAGCTGCTCCGAGCCCTCGTGGAGTGGCAGCATACAAGATCGAATAATAATAAATAAATAGATAAATAAAACACTGAGCGGGCCACATGTACAGATCAAAATAGAAAAGATAGGTGTGCCATCGCGCCCAGGCTATGTAGTTTCAAAGGGACGGGGACAGGATGTTTCTGTTCTCGGGGGATTGCTTCTTGACCTCCTTTAGAGGCTTTGGGGCTCCCAAGGACCAAACTAAAAGGGTTTGTTCTTAATACAGAGTGGTGATGTACTCGGGTTCTTCTCTTTTTTTATCCAAACAAATAGAAAACTTACTTTACAGTTCTTAGTGCAGATGCAGTCCTTGAAGCTTCAACCGGTTGGTTCTCCAAAGTCTCTCTAACTTCGAGGCAAATACGCTCAAAGTCACAGTCAGGTGGCCTATATGAAGGCAGGAAACCTTCCTCAGGGTTGCCAACTGACTGTTTGAAGGCGCCCGAAGTTCCTCAGCGTCACCCGACCATCCGTTATATTGGGTATACTGTATGAACTTCGAGGTGTGAAGTATTGTTATTGGTGGATGCCTTGACTGAGGCCTAACTGGCACACCTTCCAACACGTCCACTCTATAGAATCTCTGGTGGTCAAATGACAGGAAAGACGGATTCGTTTTTCAAGTCCCCGGAGAAAAGGGCGGAGCAAGCTTGAATGGGTTCTATAAACAATAATTGACCGGTGCCAAGGACCAATGAATGCAGCTAAACCTTAAGTAAGCTGCAAACAGATTAAAACAATAGCAAAACCCCTTGCAAAAACATGCAAACAGTTACATTACATTAATGCAAACCTTTGAACTCAAAACCTTTAAAGCAGGAGGCGCTAGGGATAAAAACAGGAGGTGAGATGGCAGTGGGGCAAATTAATTGTAAGGGAGAAAACTCTTTTGGAATGGGGTTGAGCAAAAGGACCTTCAAGTAAAAGGGGGGGGGAGGTGTACATTCAGAGCAAATATTGAGGGTGAATGATAGCATGAAATATAAAATCCCACATCTGCTTTGAATTGGAATATATGGCACTGTGGGCTCAGGGCCCTTATTGACAACCGTTTCACCCAGAATATCAAGGCAGAGAATCCGACAATATCTGCTTTCAACTTATTTATTTATTTGCTATATTTATATACCACTCCTCTCAGCTTGCAGTCTACTCAGGGCGGTTTACAATCAATATCAAAGCATAAACTAAAGGCCCTTCCACACAGCCCTGTATCCCAGAATATTGAGGCAGAAAATCCCACATTATTTGAGTGTGGACTCATAAACCCAATTCAAAGGAGATATTTCTGCCTTGATATTCTGGGGTATAGGGCTGTGTGGAAGGGCCCTTGGTTATCTGAGTCCACGCTGCCATATATCCCAGTTCAAAGCAGAAAATGTGGGATTTTCTGCCTTGATATTCTGGGATATAGGGCTGTGTGGAAGGGCCCTAAGTCCACACTGCCATATAGTCCACTTCAAAGCAGAAAATGTGGGATTTTATTCAGCTGTGCAGAAGGGGCCTCAGATACCCCAGTTCAAAGCAGATATTGTGCATTATCTGCCCTAATATTCTGGGGTATATGGCTGTGTGGAAGGGCCCTTTGGCAGAAGAGGCTAAATGTGGTGCAGCTGGCTGGGTGTCAGCTGAATAAGATCTCTACTGACCAGAAGGTCATGAGTTCGAGGCCTGCCTGGGTCGGGGTGAGCTCTCGACCAATTGTGTAGCTCGTTGTCTGTCTATATATGTTGGATGTCTATGGCATTGAATGTTTGCCTGTATATGTGCATTGTGATCTGCCCTGAGTCCCCTGCGGGATGAGAAGGGCAGAATGTAAATGATGTAAATAAATAAATAAGAGGTGGTCAAACCACAGCTCCCCTGGTTCTATAGTAGGCATGAGTAAACTTCTGCCCTCCAGGTGTTTTGGACTTCCAACTCCCACAATTCCTAACAGCCGGCCATCCAGTCTCTGTTTAAAAGCCTCCAAAGAAGGAGCCTCCACCACACTCCAGGGCAGAGAGTTCCACTGCTGAACAGCTCTCACAGTCAGGAAGTTCTTCCCATTGTTCTGCTTCCTAGTTGCAGGGCAGCAGAAAACAAGCTTGCTCGCTCCTCCCTATGACTTCCTCTCACATACTTATACATGGTTATCATGTCTCCTCTCTGCCGTCTCTTCTTCAGGCTAAACATGCCCAGCTCTTTAAGCTGCTCCTCATAGGGTTTGTTCTCCAGACCCTTGATCGTTTTAGTTGCCCTCCTCGGGACACATTCCAGCTTGTCAACATCTCCCTTCAATTGTGGTGCCCAGAAGGGACTTGAGAAACTGCAAGTAGTTTCTGGTGTGAGATAACTGGTTGTTTGCAGAGACGTTGCCCAGGGGATGCCTGGATGTGTAACCATCCTGTGAGAGGCTTCTCTCATGTCCCCGCATTGGAAGTTGGAGCTGACAGACGGGAGCTCAGCCTATCTCTCCGATTCGAACCGCTGACCTCCAGATCAAAAGGGTTTAACCCATTGCACCATCGCAGCAATGATGTGATAAAATGTAAAACATTTCAGTATAAAATGTCTTCAGTTACATTGCATTCGGGATCAGAGGAGAAAATCTGTCTCACAAATGCATGGCACATTTTTGTAAATGCAGTGTGCCTTACCTGCTAGTTCCAATGGTCAAAGTTCATTATGCTCACTGTCCCCATTAATTCTCCATTACTAGCAAAGTAATGCTCCAAAGTCCAGTTTCCCTTGTGTGGAATCAGGGCAGCATCTGGTTCAGGACCCTCTTTTCCTTCTTTCGCGACAATCAGAAACTTGGAAAGAGCTGCCAAAGAGGTCTACGGGTCCTACCACACAGCCCTATATCCCAGGGGCGGGCAAGCGGCTGGCTTTGAGGCCCAGGAGGAATGCTCTTGGCCTTGGGCGCCCGCCTCCTTCGTAGGGAAAAGGCTTTCTGCTCAGCAGCTTGGAGGGCGAGCGGGCCTCACTCGCCCAGAATTGGTGCCAGGAAGGTGAGAAGAAGAGGACGGAGGGAAGGGCCTGCGAGGGGTCCATCCAGCGCTTCTTTGGGCCTCACAAACAAGGCAACGAGCACTGGAGGCCACAAGGAATTCTTCTGATCCTTGCTTTGTCTGAGTGTGTGCAGAGTGTGTCATGTTCATGGCTGAAAGTTTCTGAGCATGTGCCAAATGCACCTAATTCATAGCTGAAGGCTTATGAGGTGTGTGGAGTAGTATGCTTTGCCCAACTTTGGAGGTTTCTGAACATGCACAGAGTGCGCTCGGCTGGTATTTGAAGGCTGCGGTGTGAAGTATGCCTTGTGCAGGGCTGGAGGTTTCTGAGCATGTGCAGAGTGTGCCCTGCTCCTATTCAAAGACCCCTGAGTATGCGCAGGGCTCCTTGCTCATGGCTGAAATCCTCTCTGTGTATGCATAGAGTGGGCTTTGCTTCTAGCACAGTGGTTCTCAACCTGTGGATTTCCAGATATTTCGGCCTTGAACTCCCAGAAATCCCAACAGCTGGTAAACTGGCTGGGATTTCTGGGAGTTGTAGCCCAAAACACCTGGGGACCACTGTTCTAGCAGAAGGCCTCTGAGCATGTGCAGTGCGCCTTGTTGATGGCTGAAGGCCTCTATGCATGCACAATGTGCCTTGCTCATGATTGAAGGTTTCTAAGCATGTGCTAAGTGCACCTGTCTGGTATTTGAAGGCCTCTATGTGGAGTGCACCTTGCTTATGGCTGAAGACCTCTGTGCATGCACAGAGTGTGCTTTGCTTCTAGCAGAAGGCTCCTGAGCATGTGCAGTGTGCCTTGCTCATGACTGAAGGCATCTATGCGTGCAGAGTGTGCTTTGCTTCTAGCAGAAGGCTCCTGACCATGTGCACAGTGTGCCTTGTTGATGGCTGAAGGCCTCTATACATACACATAGTGTGCTTTGCTTTTAACAGAAGGTCCCTGAGCATGTGCAGTGTGCCTTCCTCATGGCTCAAGGTTTCTGAGCGTGTGCAGAATGCACCTTGCTGCTACATTAAGGACCCCTAAGTATGTGCAGTGTGCCTTGCTCATGGCTGAATGTATCTGAGCATGTGCTGTATGCACTTCATCTGTGACTGAAGGCTTTGAACAACTGCAGAGTATGCTTTGCTCATGGCTTAAGGACTCTGAGTACCTTTCTCATGGCTGATCAGGTTTGTATTTGATGGCCTCTGTGCATGCACTAAGTGTGTCTTATTTATTATTTATTTATTTACAACATTTATATTCCGTCTTTCTCACCCTGCAGGGGACTCAGGGTGGATTACAATGTACATAAACATTCAATGCCATAGGCACACAACATATATAGACAGACACTCAGAGGCTATTTAACATTCCAGCTTTTGGCCAACAGGGGGAGCTGTCGCATTCCTTCATTCTTTGCATATTTCCTAGAGATTTTATGGCCTCGTAAATCAGTTAAATTAGCCTCCCCACAAAGTGGTACCTAAATTTCCTACTTGACAGATGCAAGTGTCTTTTGGGTTGCAAAGGTCGACAACAAGCTACACAATTTGGTCGAGAGCTCACCCCGACCTGGGCAGGCTTCGAACTCATGACCTTATGATCAGTAGTGATCTTAATGCAGCTGACTCTCAACCAGCTGCACCACAGTCCTGGTGTCTGGCTTCTAGCATGTCTCTGAGCATGTGCAGAGTGCACCCTACTTGTGGCAGAAGGTCTCTGACTATGGCTCCTTCCACACAGCTGTATGAAAGCCCACATTTTCTGCTTTGAACTGGGTTATATGGCAGTGTGGACCCAGATAACACAGTTCAAAGTAAGTATTGTGGGTTATCTGCTTTGATATTCTGGGTTCTACAGTATGGTTAAATTTTTGTCAAATGTCTATTGAAGGAAAATATTGTCCTTTGACTATGTTGATTCACCCAATATGTCTAAGGGTATGATGTTTGTATCTGTGCTTTTTAATTTTTCTACATAGATCATGACCAAGCTCAAAAATGCAAAGCGAATTGAAGGGCTTGATAGCAACGTGTGGTAAGTAATAATGAAAATTAATAGTGACAATATAGGCTCATTTAAAAAAGATTCAGATGCATACCTTTAATCCATTCTACCAGTGACCACATACATTGTTTCCAAAAGCTACAGGATATGTCTGAACAAATTTTACAGGAATTGCAAAAACTGTGCTGAAAATACGCTTTCTTGTGCAATAAAATGCTATTTTCCAAGCCCTATACCAAAGGAATTGGATACATTTTGGAGTCTAGCCTTTACTGGGCATTTTCCCGAGTCATTTGCTGCCTGCAGGTTGAACATCCCTTTTCTGGAATTCTGAATTTTGAAATCCTCCAAAATCCAACATTGTCCACATGGACATCTGGCATAGCAACACTTTTGCCCTTTTGATGGTTCAGTGTCCACAAACTCTGTTTCATGCACAAAATGATTAAAAATCTTGTATATGGAATTGCTTTCAGGCTATGTGTAATAAGATGTATATGAAAACTAAATTTGAGTATATATTGAATCCCATCTCTAAGATACCTTATTATGTAACTGTAAAAGGAAAGGTTTCCCTTTACATCAAGTCTAGTCATGTTAGACTATGGTGGGGGGCAATGGTAATCTCCATATTTAAGCAGATGAGCTGGCGTTGTCTAGATGCCTCCTAGGTCATGTGGCCAGCATGACTGCATGGAGATCCATTCCCCCGAATCGGTACCTATTGCTCTACTCACATTTGCATGTTATTGAACTGCTAGGTTGGCAGAAGCTGGTGCTAACAGTGGGAGCTCCCCCTGCTCCCCCGATTTGAACCACTGAACTTCTGGTCAGCATAAAAAATACAAATAATCCAAAAAACAAAAACCCAAACACTTGTGGTCCCAAGCGTTTTCGAATAAGGGATATTCAACCTGTATAGCAGTTTAATTTAGCATAAATCCGGAGCAGGGTTTCTTAAACTGTGCTCTTCTAGGTGTTTTAAGCTTCAGCTCCTAGAAATTCCAGCCAGATGACCAGTTGTTAGGAATTGTGGGAGCTGATGTCCAAAACATCTGGAGGAGCACAGTTTGAGAACCACTGATCTGGATCATTATTCCTTGTAATTCTGTATGAAATATGATTTCCGCAATTCCTTCCTTTCATAGGGTGGAATTTACCCAACTAGCTGCTGATCCTTCCATAGTGAATCTTGGACAAGGCCTCCCAGATATATCTCCTCCTGACTATGTGAAGGAAGGATTAGCAAAAGCATCCTCAGTGGACATGCTGAACCAGTACACACGTGGCTTTGTGAGTAAACTCTGAGAGGATGTTTTGGATCTGTTTAGTAGTCAAAATGTTTCTTCAACTCCCATGCGGTCCTCCCCACAAACACCTCCAGTATGTTGTGTTGGTCACCAGGGTTCTGTGTTCAAAGTTTGGTCCAGATTCATCATTGATAGGGTTCAGAGTGCTCTGGATGCAGGTGAACTATAATTTCCATGCGGGTGGGTCAGTTCTTCAAATTTGTCCAGTATGTTCTGTTGTTCATGGGGGTTCTGTGTCTCAAGTTTGCTCCAAGCCTGTGGTACAGATCCATCCTTGGTTGGGTTCACAGTGCTCTTTGGATGTAGGTGAACTACAGTATAACTCCTATAAATCAAGGTCAATTCCTCCCAACCCTCTTGTTCACTTGCTGATCAATTCCTGTTTGCTGTATGCCATAGGAAACGGTTAAGGGAAAGGAAGTGGGCAGGGTCGTGCAAATTCCACACCAGTGAGGAGAGAGAAAGGAACCCTGGAAGAAAAACAGGAGGAAAAACAGGCTGTATAGGATGAAATTGACCCCGAATAAAAGCATTCCTTGGATGGTGAGCAGTATGATGTTTGGGGAAGACATTGGCAGGGGTTGGGAGACATGTTCATTGCACCCACGAAAACCTGAAATGTCCTTGGAGGGAGTGTCGTGGGTGGCTCCTCAGCATTGTGTGTTAAAGCTGTTTGTGGAGGCTGTCGGCTGTCTGTGTAAGTAGACACCGGCGTCACATACACATTTTCATTTTTATTATGTGAATAGATAAGAAGATAGATAGATAAAAGGAAAACTTTGCAATTGCAGAAATCATTATATCATCATCATTATTATAATTACATTTGTGAGATATTTGATATGTGCACTTTGATAACAAATTCAAAAATAAAAACCCAATTACATACATATATATTCTTCCAGGGCTTTGAGGAAAACCCTCTCTGGTATTTCCAAGTATTAGTAATACAAAAGTGGAAAGGGAATACTGAAAGGTAACACGCTGTGTCAAAATTGGGAAAACTCCGATCTTAAAAAAGGAGAAAATATAGCTACAGCAAACTGGTAGCTATAGGTAGTTGTAACAGGCTGTCCCCTAGTTACAAACATCTGACTTACAAATGACTCATAGTTAAGAACTGGGGTGAAACAGCAGGAAGTGAGAGAAATCTATCTGTCAGAAGGGAAACTTACTCCTGAAAGAGTTATCATGGGAAAAAGGGGTGTCCACTGAAGCTTTCTCACCGATCCTTGTTTCCACAACAAGCCATTTTTTTCAAAATTATTTTAAAAATAATATGTATAAAGTGATTTTAAGGATGTGTTCATAAGGGGTATATGTATCTGAAAATTGGGTTAGGAATGGGTCCCATCTCCAAGAGTCATCCATCTACTTTCCCAAGGATTATGGCAGCAGCATTCCAATGGAAGTGGAAAAATACAAGAATATCTCTGGTGTGTTTGTGTGTGAATGAGGTGCCAGTGTTGTGATCTCAGGGAGTGGGGGAGGAACCCACCATGCTCCCTAGGGGTAGTTGATCCCATATACCACTTCACTTATCCTGTAAATCCTGTCTCCTCTTCCTACATGGCCTGAGTGTCTTTTTCATCCAAGTAAAGAAGGGGAGATACTGTAGGGAACAGAAACACATGGAAACAGGAAGAAGAGGAGTAACCAGCCCTGTTCACGGCTACAGGGTCACTTACCCTGGAGATCTGGTTCCTTCTCTTCTTCCTCTCTGATACATGTTTCTGTTCCCCCAGTATCTCCCTTTTACCGCTGTGAACCAGACATTTGCGACACATGGGAAAATGAAGATGAGCCTGATATGTGATGTCAGTGGACTTGTGAGTGAGGCTGGGCTTGTCTTCTTCCTGTGTGTTATGGTTATCTGTTTTGCCTGGGCAAAGGAAGGGATCTACTAGGTGAAAGAAACATATACTGTAGCACACATGTCTTCTAAACATCCCCAACTTTGGAAGATACGGACTGCATTTCAAAGGCATGAATATGAATACTGTATATACTCAACACTCTTCCAACAACCAAAAAGACGGCTCTATACATGGACTTCACCAGATGGTCAACACCAAAATCAGATTGACTACATCTTTTGCAGCTAAAGGTGGCGGACATCCATCTAGTCTGTGGAAACACGACCTGGGGCTGACTGTAGTTCAGATCACGGACTTCTTATTGCTCAATTTAGAATAAAACTAAAGTGATCAGATAAAACACACAGACCAGTTAGATATGATCTCACTAACATTCCTAGCGGAAGTGAAGAACAGATTTAAAGGACTAGATTTAGTAAATAAAGTCCCAGAAGAACTATGGACAGACATCTGCGACATTGTTCAGGAGGTGGCAACAAAGTACGTCCTGAAGAAAAAGAAAACCAAGAAGGCAAAATGGTTGTCTACTGAGACACTGGAAGTGGCCCAAGAAAGGAGGAAAGCAAAAGGAAACAGTCATAAGGGGAGATATGCCCAGTTAAATGCACAATTCCAGAGGTTAGCCAGAAGAGATAAGGAAGTATTTTTAAACAAGCAATGCATGGAAGTGGAAGAAGACAACAGAATAGGAAGGACAAGAGATCTCTTCCAGAAAATTAGAAACATTGGAGGTAAATTTCAGGCAAAAATTGGCATGGTCAAAAACAAAGATGGCAGGGACCTAATAGAAGCTCAACAGAAAGTGGTGAGACTATACAGAAGATCTGTATAGGAAGGATAATAATATCGAGGATAGTTTTGACGGTGTGGTGAGTGAATTAGAACCAGACATCCTGAAGAGTGAGGTTGAATGGGCCTTAAGAAGAAGTGCTAACAACAAGGCAGCAGGAGATGACGGGATCCCAGCTGATCTGTTTAAAATCTTGAAAGATGATGCTGTCAAGGTGATGCATGTCATATGCCAGCAAATATGGAAAACACAAGAATGGCCACCAGACTGGAAAAATCAACTTATATCCCCATACCAAAAAAGGGAAATGCTAAAGACTGCTCAAACTTTCGTACAGTGGCTCTTATTTCTCATGTCAGTAAGGTAATGCTCAAGTTCCTGCAAGGAAGACTCCAGCAAGGCTTTCACCTTGCCAGATGTACAAGCTGGCTTTAGAAAAGGCAGAGGAATGAGAGACCAAATTGCCAATATCTGCTGGATAATGGAGAAAGGCAGGGAGTTTCAGAAAAACATCTATTTCTGTTTTATTGACTATTCTAAAGCCTTTGACTGTGTGGATCATAATAAATTGTGGCAAGTTCTTGGTGGTATGGGCATACCAAATCACCTTGTCTCTCCTGAGGAATCTGTATAATGACCAAGGAGCAACAGTAGGAACTAACTATGGAACAACAGACTGGTTTAAGATTGGGAAAGGCGTACGGCAGGGTTGTATACTCTCACACAACCTATTGAACATGTATGCAGAACACATCATGCGATGTGCGGGGCTTGATGAATGCAAGGCTGGGGTAAAAATTGCTGGAAGAAACATTAACAACCTTAGATATACAGATGATACCACTCTGATGGCCGAAAGTGAGGAGGAGCTGAGGAGCCTTCTTATCAAGGTGAAAGAAGAGAGTGCAAAAACTGGGTTGCAGCTAAACATTTAAAACAAACCAAGATCATGGCAACAAGAATGATTGATAGCTGGCAAAAGAGTGAGGAAATGTGGAGGCAGTGACAGACTTTGTATTTCTTGATGCAAAGATTACTGCAGACACAGACTGCAGCCAGGAAATCAGAAGATGCTTACTTCTTGGGAGGAGAGCCATGACCAATCTCAATAAAATAGTGAAGAGTAGAGACATCACACTGGCAACAAAGATCCATATAGTCAAAGCAATGGTATTCCCCGTAGTCACCTATGGATGTGAGAGCTGGACCATAGGGAAGGCTGAGCGAAGGAAGATATGGCCCCCTCGGCTTATACAGGAGTCAATGTTATTTATTATTTTACTCTGTAGTTATTATTGTTTTTATTACATTCCCATTATTTTACTCTATTATTATTACATATATTGTTTTACTCTGTTATTGGAAGGATACATAAGCAAATTTACACTGAAGAAGGTTGAAATAATGGTTTAATCAGAGTTGGACAGTCTTATCTTAAATTAGGATTTTATGTAATTATTCAAAAACATTTAACCTACTGATGTCTCAATGTTTCAATTATTTTGAAATTTTCCAGTAGCTGCTGCATTTCCCACCCTCGGCTTATACTCAAGTCAATACGTTTTCCCAGTGTTTTTGTAGTAAAATTAGGTACTTCGGCTTATATACAGGTTGGCTTATTCTCGAGTATATATGGAGTAATCATAACTATTAATATAAAACCTGCAAAAGTGGAGGCATGACTATTGCATTTATGAAAGCAGAGGTATTTCAAAATACATAAAACTATAAGAGTGATAATCAACTTATACATATTTCATTATGTATTTGTATCAATGATCTTTAAGTGGCATGTTTTAATGACTTGTGACCATGTGTACAGGGACACTCATTGTTGGTGAAAGCCTTGTCTCAAGTGTATGAAAAAGTCTGTGGAAGAAAGATTGACCCCTTCACGGACATCCTGGTAACAGTAGGGGCGTATGGTTCTCTTTTTAGCGCAACTCAAGGACTCGTCGAAGTAGATGATGAAGTAAGTTTAAAGTGTTAGCCATCTGTTAATTTTATTGTACTTGTAACTTTGAGATTTTTCCAAGTATTAGGACTAAATGCTTGTAAAAGGTGATAGAAACGTCCATAACTCTATAACTATCTATTGCAATTAATTATTGTGCCTTGAAGCCCAAAAGCAGGGCCATTTTCTTAAAAAGCAACCATATTTCTAACATTTTTTGAACTGTTTACTACTCAATTTTCAGCTGACTACATCTTCCATGATTATGTCAGATAGTGATGGAAAAATCCAAGCTCTCTGGTTATTTGGGCAGAAAGAATTGCTCGGGCCTGGGCACTTGAATTTTTTTAAAACTTTAGTCTCAATCCTTTTTTTGAGATTGTTTCAGTCTGTAAAGAAAACACATCCCCGTAATTCATGTAATATTGATAACTTTGTCCATATTAAGAATGGTATATGTTGTGAACAGAGCATGGCCGGATTATCCATAAGGCCACATTAGGGCACGACCTAGGGACGTAACTCGAGGAAGGCGCAGAAATCACGGGCGAAAAATAAATATTTTATTTTAATATTATTTTATTGCTTGCGCCGCGGTACCGCAAGACTTCTGGGTAATGTAGTCTCGCGGCCGCGGAAGTTCCGCCTCCCAGTGTTTCTAGCCCATGGAAAAGAAGAACCCCGAAGCGACCCGCCCACCTCCGCGCCAGGGAGCTACCATTGCGCAGCGGCGGCACGTGTCGTAAAGAGCTCCGATTGGCTGCCGCCGCCATGCTAGCTTTTCCTGCTTCTGCTATGCCTTAGCACAGGGCTGTCCAACTGGCGGCCCCGGGGCCGTACACGGCCCCCCAGCCTGTTGGACACGGCCCCCGCTAAGCCCCGGCCGCCATTTAAATTTTTATTTATTTATTTTTTAAAAAAATGGCGGCTGGGGGAGGCGGGGCAGGGAGAAGGAAGGAGCCAGCTCCTCCTCCCTGCACCGCCTCTTTCTTCCCTCTCTCCGTGCCGATGCAAACCGGTTTGCATCGGTGCCGGTGAGAGAGGGACAAGGGGCGGTGCAGGGAGGAGGAGCCAGGGAGGGGAGGTGTGCCTAAAGAGGAGGAAGGCAAGGGCGTGCCTTCCTCCTCTTTAGGCCTGCCTTCTGCATTCTGCCTCTCCCCACCGCGCCCTGATCGGTGCGCCGGTGGGAGAGGCAGAACAGGGAGGAGGCGTGCCTAAAGAGAAGGAAGGCAAGCGCTTGCCTTCCTCCTCTTAGGCCTGCCTTCTCGTTCTGCCTCTCCCACCGGCGCCCTGATCGGTGCGCCAGTGGGAGGCAGAACAGGGAGGAGGCGTGCCTAAAGAGAAGGAAGGCAAGCACTTGCCTTCCTCCTCTTTAGGCCTGTCTTCTCCGTTCTGCCTCTCCCTACCGCGCCTGATCGGTGCGCCGGTGGGAGAGGCAGAACAGGGGAGGGGCGTGCCTAAAGAGAAGGAAGGCAAGCACTTGCCTTCCTCCTCTTTAGGCCTGCCTTCTCCATTCTGCCTCTCCCACCGGCGCCCTGATCGGTGCGCCGGTGGGAGAGGCAGGACAGGGAGAGGCGGCGCCTAAAGAGAAGGAAGGCAAGCACTTGCCTTCCTCCTCTTTAGGCTGCCTTCTCCGTTCTTCCTCTCCCACCGCGCCTGATCGGTGCGCCGGTGGGAGAGGCAGAACAGGGGAGGGGGCGGGCGTGACACTTTAGGAAGGAGGGAGAAGCCATGGAGGGCTCCCCTTGGCTTTGCCCTCCGTCCTAAAGGGTCACGCCAGTCTCAGAAGCGAAATCGCCGCTTCTGAGGCTGGCGTGACACTTTAAAAGGAGGGGCTGGGGGCGTGGCCGGGGGCATGGCCGGGGGCGTGGCCGGGGGCGGAGCGGCCCCCCCAGGTCATCAGTGACTGGAAGTCCGGCCCTAGGTCCAGTAGAAGTTGGACAGCACTGTCTTAGCAGAAGTAAGAGGACTGGTGCGGCGGCGGCAGCCAATGGGGGGGGGGGCGTAATTTCGAACGGTGGCCTAGGGCGCCAAAAAATATTGATCCGGGCCTGGAACAGAGCACATTAAAGTAGCCAAGCCCAGTATAAGCCAATATTTACAAAGTTCAAAAAACATAAAAGAATGGGCAAAAGACCCAAAAAACACTTGAACTTCAGTGTGAGTACAGCAGTAACACAAAACGCAGTCCTGAACAGAAAACCTGGATTAAATCTCCACAAAATGCGATATAACAGAAAACACAAAAGGGAAAAGCAAGCGTTGACCGAAAGCTGATGTTGTCACCCAAGGGGAGGAGCCAGGTAGCAAGGAAGCATCAAGATGGTCCGTAGTCAATCCAGGGAGGAAGGCAGCAAAGTGGAGTAGTTTAAACCAAAGTCGCAACAGAGAAGTAGGAACAGCGGCAGCAGCAAGTAGCACACAGGAAGTAAGCGTGGTGTACCAATACAAAGGAAACAAGATGCGGACCCCCAGCAGATACAATACCCAAAACAGTGAAGAAGTCCATATTGATGTAGTGTTCAATAGTGAGTCATGAGAACATTTACCATCTAAAATACCATCTATACTTGCTGGCAAAGGCGCCGTGGCTCTGAGCGCTGTGTGCTTTCCTAGATACATTCAATGTTTATTGTATCAGATTGAATATAGTTTATGTCTTTGAAAAAAGGTGTGTGTATCACTTTTAAAATTTCTTATCCATCTAGTTTCCTTATATTTTTTAGGTGATAATAATAGAACCCTCCTATCACTGTTACGACCCCATGGTGAAGATGGCTGGAGGAAGACCTGTTTTTATACCACTGAGACATGTGAGTGTTTCTAATACTATAGCATTCAGATTTTTTAGGGAGAAAAATTATAAAAGATTCAACTCTTTTTATTCAGAGTGTTTTAATATTTCATTTTATTGTTTGGATCTGGCTTAAAAAGGGTAAAAGTTTCCCCTGACGTTAAGTCTAGTCTGGGAGTTGGTGCTCATCTCCATTTCTAAGCCAAAGAGCTGGCATTGTCCATAGACACCTCCAAGGCACCTCCAGGACTGCTTGGAGTGCCGTTATCTTCCCGCCGGAGTTGTACCTATTGATCTACTCAAATTTGCATATTTTCAAACTGCTAGATTGGCAGAAGCTTGGGCTAAGAGCGGGAGCTCACCCTGCACCCTGGATTTGAACTGCCAACTTTTCAGTCAGCAAGTTCAACAGCTCAGTGGTTTAACCTGCTGCACCACCAGGGGGCTACTAGGGGATCTGGCATAGGCACACAGAAGTTTCCAGGGGTTACTTATTGGGAAATAAGCAATACCACACATGTTTGTGTTCATTTTGTTAGCATTGAGAATAAACAGTTTACTGTTACGTTCTTATAACATCATATGTCTTTGAACCAATGGAGCATAAAAATAATATATTTCAGCTAACCAATATTTATATTTTTCTATCCTAGAAATCTGCGGCTGCAGATGTTGCATCTAGTGCTGATTGGGTTTTAGATCCTGCCGAACTTGCAAGTAAATTCAGTTCTAAGACCAAAGCTATTATACTGAATACTCCTCACAATCCTATAGGAAAGGTGAGATTCCAGCTTCTCAGTCTGTCAGTTGAGTGGAGTAAAATCACTGGCTTAGAATATATTTATCAATACACCGTTTCCTTGTGCTTTCTTCAAGGTCTATACAAAAGAAGAGCTCCAAGTAATTGCTGATCTCTGTATTAAACATGACACCCTGTGCATCAGCGATGAGGTCTATGAGTGGATGGTATACACTGGCAACAAACACATCAAAATAGGTACTGTATCACTTGAAATTGCATGGTATGTTTCTGATAGGCAGCTTAAGTACAACTTTAATTGCTTATTTGTATAATACTGAACGGAAGGGGTGTCCTGACAAACAATGGGAAATCCCAAAGAAGTTTCTACTCTTCTGTATCAATAAACCACATGCAGTCTTATCTTAAACAAAATATATTGCTCTATTCATTCAAAAATATATGAATTGGTACAGTGCAAAATAGTGCACAGGTAGACACTCAAATATGGACTGAATAACTTGATACAAGAGGGATTTCCTTTGAACTCAGCAGGGTCCAAAGTACACAGTATCGAGTTCAATGCAGGTTCTACACAAAGTAACATTCTACACAATACAGAGTTCTACACAATAAGCACAGTATCATTGGAAGATATCACATTCCAGACACTGCCTTCAACTATTCAAGCCGCTATTTGGCTTACTCCTTTGGACCTTTTTAATTGTGTTGAACTATGAAATGTTTGGAATGTGATATCTTCCAATGATACTGTGCTTATTGTGTAGAACGTTACTTTGTGTAGAACTTGCGTTGAACTCAATACTGTGTACTTTGGACCCTGCTGAGTTCAAAGGAAATCCCTCTTATATCGGGTTATTCAGTCCATATTTGAGTCCATATTTGAGTGTCTACCTGCGCACTATTTTGCACTGTACCAATTCATATATTTTTGAATGAACAGAGCAATATCTTTTGTTTAAGATAAGACTGCATTGATTTATCGATACAGAAGTGTAGAAGCAACTTCTTTGGGATTTCTCATTGTTTGTCAGCACAACCCTTCAGTTCAGTTTTGTCCGCACAATAAGCTTCTCTTTTGCGTAGTTTGTTATTTGTATAATACACATGTATTATACAAATTATACAAACACTCTCGGCCTCAGGAAGGCAATGACAACCCCCTCAGCACCCATTTTTCACAGAAAACCCTGTGATAGGTTCCCCTTATAGTTGCCATTAAATCAGAAACAATGTGAAGGTACCTAACAATAATAGGCATAATCCAGAAGTGTAAGACTTATTTTATTGAAACGTATTTGTTTAGACATCTTTTAATTTGCAGATTTCTTAATTCTATTCCATTGAAATGTTTGGCTTCAGGTAATTTCCTATTAAAATGTGCAGTTCTGCCTGTGAATTGTTTGTTGAATATACATACACATAAACACTCGGGATGCCCTAATAACCATTCCAACAGACCTTAGAGGAAACAAAAATACTCTGTTATTTCATTGGCATCCTCATTTTCCAGTTCGCGATTAATACATTCCTCATAGCTGAAAGGTGTTTTTATTGTGCAGCAAATTATGTGCATGGATGCCAGTCATAACCAGTTTTCTCATTAATGATTATCAGCCAGAAGTGTTTATTCGCTTGGATATTCTGGAACAGCTTTCCATCCTTTCATCTTACCTACAAACCATAAAACCTACATGCAGATGACAGTTATTTTTATCAACTGACTCCCCCTCCAAGCCGTTCTTTTTCCAGCTTTAGTATAACTTGTATACAAAAAACACAGATTGAAGCCTAGCAGCGGGTGTTGTATTAAGCTTC
Organism: Anolis apletophallus; assembly: GCA_030556195.1. Classification (NCBI taxonomy): domain Eukaryota; kingdom Metazoa; phylum Chordata; class Lepidosauria; order Squamata; family Anolidae; genus Anolis; species Anolis apletophallus. Next base: position 115,633,372 of record JARBWK010000005.1, on the reverse strand, counting down.
ACTAGTTCTATCAACCCAAGTGACACGTCTCTCATGAAAAATGCAAAACGGATATCGCATCAATTTAGCGCATCTGGTAGTGGTACTTTAATGCTCACCTAATAGGAGTTGCCAGTGACATATCGTAAAATTCGCATGGTGTGTATACTATCACCTCGGCAGTTTTCTCTTGTGCAGAACACTTCATCACATCTCTTATCTGGTTTGTGAGAAATAGAGGCTTTGTGCGACTAATGATTAGAGTTCCTTTGACAGATTTAAAGGCCGGATATTGTAAGTGATGACTCTCTTGACAGGGAAAAAGCCAATTCACGCACACGCATGTGTGAATATCACCTTCCTAATTAATGTGTTTGAATACAATAAACCATTCAGTCCCACTGTAGCAGGGGTGCCCACGACTTTTCAGCATGCAAGCTACTTATATTAAAACCAAGTCAGAAAGATCTACCTACCTCCTTAAGGCTGGGGAGGGGAGGGGGCGTGGGGCTTGGTCAGAGGGGGGCGGAGCCAGGCCGCACCAAGCCCCGCCCCTCCTCTTTGGCTTTGGAGCTCCCAGCAGCTTTTCCAGGCTTGAGGATGGCATTGCCAAGCCAGTGGTGACATAGCTAGCACAAGGCTGGCTTGGCCCTGCCATCCTCAAGCCTGGAGAAGCTGCTGGTAGAGCAAAAGCCACAGGGGGGTGGAGCCAGGCTGTGCCAAGCCCCCCCCCCCTCTGGCTTTGGAGCTCCCAGCAGCTTCTCCAGGCTTGAGGATGGCAATGCCAAGCCAGTGGTGGCATAGCTAGCACAAGGCTGGCTTGGCCCTGCCCTCCCCAAACCTGGAGCAGCTGCTGGGAGTGCCGAAGCTGGGGGAGGGGGCAGGGCTTGGTGCGGCCTGGCTCGGCCCCCCTCTGAGAAGTGCCCCATCCAGCTGGGATCGACCTCCTTCGGTCCCGGGATCGACTGGTCAATCGCAATCGACTTCCTGGGCAGCCCTGCACTATAGTGTAATGCAGTGGTTCTCAACTTGTGGGTCCCCAGGTGTTTGGGTCTACAACCCCCTAGAAATCCCAATCAGTTTACCAGATGCTAGGATTTCTGGGAATTGAAGGCCAAAACATCTGGGGACCCACAGGTTGAGAACCACTGGTGTAATGAAATGAGTTTCTCAGAGCAGTGCTCTTCTTCATTCTAAAGGTAATGCTAATATGCAGAAAACAGTTAATCTAATTCTGTTAAGTGAAATTGATTTTATTTTATGAGTATTATTCAACATAGCCTTCTGAAAATTGTGTTGTGTAGATGTTTGCTTCGCCAGTGTCTTATTTTTCTATAGATTTGCTAAATGATACTCGACACTGAACTAGGCTAAGAACTGTGCATTACAAGCAACATGGGAATACAGAGTATGCGCCTTCTGTTTTCTGTGTATGCATAGCCACATTTTAAATTAGGATCTCATTAGGTTGCATTCTTTCCAATATAAATGCTCATAAATGTGATGTGTGGCTGGCAAAATCCATGGCATTATTATGTTATAGCATGAGTAGGTGATCTAACATAATAATGTCATGAATTTCACCAGCATGAGTAGGTGCTAGGAGCACCTGGTGGCGCAATGGGTTAAACCTTTGCACCAGCAGGACTGCTGACCAAAAAGTTGGTGGTTTGAATCCGGGAAGTGGGGTGAGTTCCCATCTGTCAGCTCCAGCTTCTCATGCAGGGACATGAGAGAAGTCTCCCACAGAATGGTAAAACACCCTGTCCTTACAGATGTCCTTACAGATGGCCAATTCTCTCACACTAGAAGCGATTTGCAGTTTCTTGAGTTACTCCTGACCAAAAAAAAAGTAGGTGCTGCTACATCAGGGGTGCTCACACTTTTCCAGCATGCGAGCTGGAAAAGATCTACCTACCCACTACTCAGAGAGCCATAAAAGCAAAATATTAGGAAATTTATTTCAGTGAGAGCCATATAATACATTTTAAGACTGAATTCAACTAAATGTGAGTATACTAAGCCCCTGAGCATTCCTCACAAATGACATGGGAGCCATACACACTGTGCCTGCGATCTGCCTGCGATCTACCAGGACGCCCTTCAAGATCTACCAGTAGATCACGATCTACCTAATGAGCACCCCTGTGCTACATATTTCTGGGGGACTGATTTTTAGTGATATCCCTGTGATGACCCTTATACTGGTACGATATTCTTGTGGGTTTTGTTTCCTGCACCTCCATGTAGCAGTTAAGAAAAGGGTTATCATTTCATATTATTACTTTCAGATTAATATATGTAACTGAGTTCATAGCAGATTGTGCTCCCAAAAGGAGATTCTTCTCCCAAAAGGAGATTGGTGTTCAACCTGAGCAATATGGAGCGGACGAGGTAATAGGGGAAATGCAACCCAAAATAGGTAAAGTAGTAGTCCAGGAATACCTGGCTACGCTGAATGAATACAAGTCCCCAGGGCCAGATGAACTACATCCCAGAGTATTGAAGGAACTAGCAGAAGTCATTTCAGAACCACTGGCAATAACCTTTGAGTATTCTTGGAGAAAAGGACACGTCCCAGTAGACTGGAGGAGGGCAAGTGTTGTCCCTATCTTCAAGAAGGGAAAAAAGAGGACCCAAACAATTACCGTCCAGTCAGCCTGACACCAGTACCAGGAAAGACTCTGGAGCAGATTGTTAAGGAGGCCGCCTGCAATCACTTAGAACGGAATGCTGTGATTACTAAAAGTCAACATGGATTTCTCAAACAAGTCTTTCCAGACGGATCTCTTTTTTCAATAGAGTTACAAGCTTGGTAGATATAGATGCTGTGGATGTAGCTACTATGAGGTGGATCTGTAATTGGTTAAGTGACCCAACCCAAAGAGTGCTCACCAGTACTTCCTCTTCATTCTGGGAAGAAGTGACTAGTGGAGTGCTGCACGGTTAGGTCCTGGGCCCAGTCCTGTTCAATATTTTTATTAATGACTTAGATGAATCTTTAGAGGACATGCTTATCAAGTTTGCAGATGACAACAAATTAGGAGGTATAGCTAATACTCTAGCAGGAACAGAATTCAAAATGATCTTAACAGATTAGAGAGCTGGGCCAAAACTAACACAAAGAATTTCAACGAGGATAAATGTAAGATACTATACTTAGGCAGAAAAAATGAAATGCAAAGATCCAGCATGGGTGATGTCTATCTCGACAACAGTCCATGTGGAAAATATCCTGGAGTCTTAGTGGACAAGTTGAACATGAGCCAACAGTGTGATGCAGCAGCTTAAAAAGCCAGTGGGATTTTGGGCTGCATCGAAAGGGGTATAGTGACTAGCTCGAGGGAAGTCATGGTGCCGCTCTATTCTGCCCTGGTTAGACCTCGCCTGAAATACTGTACTGTAGAGGTGTGTGAAACTTTTGGATTTCGGGCAAATTTGGTAATTTGTAGATGGGGACCACCGAAATAAAACATGAGAAATCCCACTGTGAACCCAAACAGAACAAAACACCCCCCCCCCACACACACACATACATGCATGAAATTTGAGAAAAGTTTGTTAATTTTGTTAGTATATTCTGACTGGGCTTTTCCCCAAGTTGAAACAAGCTATTAAAGGTTAAAAAAAATATATTTGTAAAAACTTGAAAAATGTCCTAAAAATCAGTGGGTGAGTGAAATGTTCTAAAACTTGGTAGTCCAACAGTGGTAAATGTGTCCTACAAGTGCCTTAAGTTTCATTGTGATAGCTATAAACATGACGGATAAACAAGCCTCTAAAGTTCCCCCATTGCAGCCATTGAAACAAAACTAACAAAAGGATAACAAATCTTCTGAAATTCAGGTTCAAAATGAAATGCGCCCCCAATATTTTTGAAACAAAACAGGGGCCAGCTGACTATTGAAACAAATTTCAAAACAGATTTCTGCCATTTCGCACAATTCTGGGCACCACAATTTCAAAGAGATACCGATAAGCTGGAAGATGTCCAGAAGAGGGCAACTAAAATTATCAAAGGTGGAGACCATACCCTATAAGGAGTGTCTTAAAGAACTGGGCATGTTTAGCCTGCAAAAGAGAAGGTTGAGAGGAGACATGATAGCCATGTATAAATAACTATGTGAAACGATGTCATAAGGAAGATGGAGCAGGCTTGTTTTCTGCTGCCCTGAGAACTAGAACTCGAAGCTATGGTTTTAAATTACAGAAAATGAGATACCACCTGAATGTTAGGAATAACTTCCTGAGTAGCTCTTTCCAGTCCTGTCTACACTGCCATATGATTCCGTTTCTGAATCCAGATTATCTGCTTTGAACTGAATTATATTGCAGTGTAGACTCTTATAATATAATCCAGTTCAAAACAGATAATCTGGGTTCAGAAACTGGATTGTGTAGCAGTGTAAAAGGAGCCCCAGAGCAGATTCACCTTCCCATTGAAGTGAATGTGTTCGGTGTTACCAAAATCTTCATAAATACCCAATGTGTTTGAATGTAAGCAAGGAAGCTTCACACTGATGTATGTGTTAAAGTTTATAACTGGTATGCAATTAACTCTAGGCTTTAATTTTTTTTTAATGAACAGCGACTTTGCCTGGCATGTGGGACAGAACAGTAACTATAGGAAGTGCTGGGAAAACATACAGTGCCACCGGCTGGAAGGTAAAGAGACAACAGTAAGAGACAACATGTATGCAGCGGTGATTATGTCACTTGCAAATTGCAACACTTGAAACTATTATATACAATATACCTATATTGGAAAACATCAGTTTAGAAGATAATAAACATTTTTAATTTTTTTTTAGTAAAGGTAAAGGTTTCCCCTGACATTAAATCTCGTCGTGTCTGATTCTGGGGGGTGGGGTGGGGGGTGGAGCTCATCTCAATTTCTAAGCCAAAGAGCCGGCATTGTCCATAGACGCCTCCAAGGTCATGTGACCAGCATGACTGCATGGAGCACCGTTACCTTGCTGCAGAAGCAGTACCGTTTTGCATGTTTTTTAATTGCTGGGTTGGCAGAAGCTGGGCCTAACAGCGGGAGCTCACCCTGCTCCCTGGATTTGAGCTGCCAACCTTTAGGTCTGCAAGTTCAGCAGATCAGTGGTGTAACCCACTGCACCACTTTAAAAACCAAAGGAGGAGTCCTCAGATGTCGTTTTTGTAATAGTTTTAAGATGTTTTTGCCTTTAAATCCATCCAGCATTCTTTAGAAAGTTTCTGCCCCCCATTGGACCAGGATAACTTTTTTTAAAAAAATAATAATCAGGAAGTGACTTTTATATTCTAATAAAAAAAGCCTAAAATGGCACAGGCAGGTTTAAAACATGGCTAAAACATGGCCATGTACCTCTAAGATCCTGAGTGGGGCAAATACAGCTTCCTAGATTTCAACAGTTGCCACTCCTGTTTCAAACAGTCAGTAGTATGTTTAAATATTGACTTGTTCATCTTTAGTGAATGATTATCACTTCCAGAAGGACACACAGGAAACATAAGTTTGAGAAAGACTTGTTCCTCTTCTTCCTCCTCCTCCCTCTCCCTGCCTGTCAGTAGTCCATAAATGACTGGTGGGTATATGAGCAAGAAAACATTCCTGCATTTAGTAAATTAAGTAAACTTTCCTAGTATGTTGAAGTAGCATACTCATAGCATTAGTTTAAGATATTGGCCACAGTTTATAAGATTATTAGACTTGGCCACAGTGGTCCACACTCAGGTTACATCGAGAATAGATTAATGCAATATGCTCTATATGGGGTTGCCCTTGAAGACGGCCCATAAGCTTCAATTACTCTAACGGGTGGCATACAGGGGGCATACTACTCCTCTGTTACATCAGCTCCACTGGCTGCCAGTCTGCTACCGAGTCCAATTCAATGTGCTGGTCTTGGCCTGTAAAGCTCTAATCCAGTGGTTCTCAACCTGTGGGTCCCCAGATGTTTTGGCCTACAACTCCCAGTTTACCAGCTGTTAGGATTTCTGAGAGTTGAAGGCCAAAACATCTGGAAACCCACAAGTTGAGAACCACTGTTCTAAATGGTTCTGCTCCAACTTACCTGTCTGAACGCATCTCCCTCTATGAGCCTACAAGAGCTTTGAGATCGGCTGGGGAGGCCCTGCTCTCCGTCCCAATCTTTTGCAAGCATGATTGGTTGGGATGAGAGACATGGCCTTCTCAGTGGTGGCCCCTCGGTTGTCATACTCCCTCCCCAGTGACATCAGGTAGGCCCCATCTGTCCTAGTTTTTATATTTAAAAAACTTAAGACCTGGCTTTTTACACAGGTGTTTGGTGAATAGGAAACTATGGAATGATACTATAGATTTTGAAAAATGATTATGGATACGAGATCATGACTTGGCATTTTATATGGTTTTTTAATCTGTTTGATTGATTGATATGTGTTTTCATTGCTTATATGTTTGGATTGCTTTATATTTTGATGAGATGTGTTTTATTATTTACCTGTGCGGCATTGAATTTTTGTCAGATTTGTAAGCCGCCTTGAGTCCCCTCTGAGGTGAGAAAGGTGGGGTAGAAATGAAGCAAATAAATCAATAAATACATTCCATTTTCTTCACTTTTAATTTATATGTCTTAAACAAACAACCAAATACTTACAGTAATTTGTATCTTTTTGTTTAAGCTTGGCTGGTCTATTGGTCCTCGACATCTGATAAAGCATTTGCAAGTTGTTCATCAAAATACACTATATACATGTGCAACTCCATTACAGGTAGGTACGGGTGCATACAAAGGAAAGAGACCATTTTCTAAATAACCTGATATAATTTACGCCAGTGGTTCTCAACCTGTGGGTCCCCAGGTGTTTGGCCTTCAACTCCCATAAACCCTAACAGCCGGTAAACTCAAACTTTCTCATCAAGCCTCGTTTCTACCACAAGCCAAATTTTTCAAAATATTGCAGGAGTGTTAACACTTCCCTGGGCTACCCAGCACTAATACGTAGGGTATATATTTTTGGCTGGAGCTACACTTTAAAAATGTACCTGTTCCGAGTTACATACAATTTCAACTTAAGAACAAACCTATGCAACTTATCTTGTTCGTAACTGCCTACACGTGCAGATTGAGCCTGTCTTGTCCAGAAATTCAAACCCTCCAAAAGCATATTTTTTGGTCACCAACCATCTGCTTTTGCCTTTGACCCTACAATTTCAGCACTCCTACTTCTTGATTTGAAAGTTGCAAGTGCGCAGGTGGCAACCTCTCAGATCCTCAGTCTCTCAGTCTCTCTCCAGCCTTGCATCTCATACACGGCACAAGTAGTGAACAAACCAGACATGAGGCTAGAGAGAGATGGGATCAGTAAAATGGTGGGCAGTGTGGATTTGCACTGAGCCCTGTTCTTGGATTTCTGCCTTTGTAAAGATCCCCAGTCTTTCTCCATCCTCCCATCTCATGCATTACTTCCTCAATTATGTATGAGGCAGGAGGCTGGAGACAGGATATGTAAAATGTTGGAAATCTAACTGCAGTATTTGGCTAGAATCCACAGTTCTCCCTTTCTTATTACAGTGTTCCCTCGCTTCTTCGTGGTTCACTTATTGCGGACTCACTGTTTCGCTGAGTTCAAAAAAAATTAATTTAAACTATATAGCATGGTATTTTGGCTGTTTTGTGAGCTTTTGCCGCCGCCACTCTCCAAGGCACTTTCCCTCCTCAGTCCTCCCTCTCTCCAGTCTTGAGGGGCCTTTCCTTCCTTCACTTTACTTTAAATTTATAAAGACTTAAAATAGTGTATAACTACAAAAATAATGTATAAATATTAAAATAAATTGAGCGCCCCTACATCGCAGTTTTTCACTTATTGCGGGAGGTCCTGGAACGTAACCCCCGCAATAAGTGAGGCAACGTTGTATTAGGTTGCTATGAGTTTTCTGGTATGTCTGGCTATGTTCCAGAAGCAACAAAAGTGGGAACAATAGTCTTAACTGGATTGAAATATCCAAAATATAATGTCCTATAACAATCCTGAAGTAAACAGGCACACTGGATTTCAGGATTGTTATAGGGCATTATAGATATTTTTGATATTTCTATCCAGTTAGACTATTGTTCCCACTTTTGTTGTTCGTTAGGTATATAGGTAGCTTACCCAGTTTTTTCATGTTCCAGAAGCATTCTCTCCTGACGTTTCGCCCAGATTTCCGGCAGGCATTCTCAGAGGTTGTGAGGTCTGTTGGAATCTAGGCAAGTGAGGTTTATATATCTCTGGAATGTCCAGGGTGGATGAAAGAACTCTTTTCTGTTTGAGGCAGGTGTGAATGTTGCAGTTGATTACCTTGAATAGCATGGAATAGCCTTGCAGCTTCAAAGCTTGCATGTTTCCTGCCTGGGGGAATCCTTTGTTGCCTCAAACAGACAAGAGTCCTTTCTCCCACCCTGGACATTCCACAGGGGCTCATTAAAGCTAATGTTAGAAGCTAGTAAATTGTTGAGGCTTGTGTTTTCTTTGAAAGAGGACTCTTATTGAGGAGAGCTGTGTGGAGCAGCATAGTTGATGAAAAAAGTTAAAGTTTATAAGGTTTAAGATACAATCTCTCTAAACGTTTTTGAAGTGTTTAAACTCTCCAAAGAAATGTGCCCGTATCATGAAATGCATGAAGTTATAGGTAAACAAGCATTGTTTTTCTAAAAGAAGTCTGCTTGAATCTTTGCCTGCCTAAAGCACCCAATAAGGAAGACTCCTTTCAACCTCTGCTACCCCGAATGGGTTGAGATCCTATCAGGTTGTGATCCATCCATTATCCCCAATGGAGGTGGGCCTTTATGAGGCATCATTAATGCCTTCTTCTTTTTGCTAACTATTTCAATGTGATTTTCTTTCCTTTTATGACTTGATTTCTTAGGAGGCTCTCGCACAAGCCCTTTTGATCGACTTGAAACGCATGGGCGATCCAGAGTGTTACTTCTACTCTTTGCCCAGAGAGCTGGAAGGCAAACGGGACCGGATGGCCCAGATGCTCCTGGAAGTTGGGCTGAAACCTGTTGTCCCAGAGGGAGGCTACTTCATGATTGTTGATGTATCTTCACTAAGTTAGTAACGTTTTAAATCTATGATGGGAAAACGGAGAAAATATATTCCAGAAATATAGCCAGTATTGTGGATCAGTAGATGGGAAAGTACAAAGAGTGATGATTTCAGGATTTAAAGAAGTTTTCACTAGATGAGACGGGGGTAAAAGAGGCAGACTTAAGTTGTGGATTCCATTTTTTGGATTAGCCCTTTCACTTACTATAATTTCTAGCTCAGCCTTTCAGTACAGCTTTGGTACAGTCCTGAAAGAATAATACACATTCTTTATCTGAAATGCTTGGGACCAGAAATGTTTTGGGTTTTGCTTTCACAAGGCCCCTGTAAAAAAGCAAACGTAATAGACACTTTCCTAGCTATCAGTAGGCTTTCTACCATTTTAGAAAAGTAGCCTTCATAGTTGGGAAGGGAGGAAAAGTCCAGTGGATCAGAGCACTGCCAGCAGCAGCCAAGCAAAGTGCCCCTTTGCAGTGCAGATGGATGCGGAATAGCTACAAGGGCTGTGGCAACTGAGTGAAATCTGACTCAATCCACTTGGACTTTCTCCTCCCTTCACAAGCCACAAATATCACTTTCCTAAAAAGGTGGAAAGTATGCTGGCATTAGGAGAAATGTCAGAGATGTCTGGGACCTTCTATGAGCAGAGCTGCAGGAATTGGCATCCTCCTAGACTTCTGGACGTGTAATTTGCCCTCTTTCCCCAAATATGATAATCAGCAGCTGATACACAAAACACAATAAGTGTATTGTGGTTTCCAAAGAAGGGGGAAGGGGGCTCAGTTTGTATAAGATATTACAATTGTTCTCAGGCTGATGGATTGCTTTCCTGATGCCTTCAAACTGCTTTATTCAGAAATGTCCATACTTATTAATGTCATTCTGATCAATTTTTTTAAAATTCTGGCTATTTCATTTAAAGATGTGGATCTATCTGATATGGAGAAAGATAAACCGTATGACTATAAATTTGCAAAATGGATGATGAAATCCAAGGTAAGTCTTTGTTGTTACTTTGTCTTCCTTCGCTTTTGCTAAAACTAGTGCAATTAATTGCAATAATATGTGAGATTGTAAAAAGATTGTCTTCTGTTGCTCTTGCACAACTCTTCTCTGGTGTTTGTCTGGTGTTTGGTATTTGTCTGAACTTTCTATATTAGGCATGGAGATGCATTCAAACTCTCAACATAGTGTTCTTCATTTACTTATTAATATTTCAAGTTTGTATTCACCATTTCAAGTATATATTCATATTACATTCATATGGATCCCAACAATTATGAAATGGATGTTCCAACAGTCAAAACGCATTATAATCCAATCAATACAGCATAATTAATCAGTAACCATCATAGATATACATAAACAATTCCATACTGGAGCCTTTTTCCTCTTTTCGAAACTCAAAATAGTTATGGTTTGTGCTCCTGTCCTTTGTAGTTCTCTGTCCACTATTGTAAAGTGTCTCTTATACTTCAATTATAATCCAGGTTATTTTACGTTCTTTTCTCACCCAATGTAAGCAACCCTTCTTGCGTTTTTGGATTCGCCTGAACTTGCCAATCTGTTGTTCCTGTCTCTGGGATAGACACAGCTACAATGTAAAGAGCAATTGTCTCCTCTCCTTCCAAAAGTCTTTGCTAGGAGAATAGAATTGGGAACTACTGCTTGAAACTTCTATAAATATACTGATTTATGGTGCAGTTCCATTCATGTCTGCAGAAGACTACCTCACTGACAAAGTATGCATACTGCAAGCGTGTGAAAACGTAATGAGTATGCTTCATGTATGAGGTGAGCAGGTAATCGTGTTTTGTCATTTCAGAAACTGTCAGCTATTCCTCTGTCTTCATTTTGCGGGTCAGCATCAAAAGAGCAGTTTGAGAAATACATTCGCTTTTGCTTCATCAAAGTAAGTTCTGCAGCCAGAACTTTAGAAATGTTTAAATGCATTTTGCAGTTTTGTCTGTTAATCCTTGAAACAATCATCATATTGGTCGAGGGATTTGGGGAGCTGTAGTTTAAAATATGACATGCTGATCTTTTTTGATATTGGAAACTGAGCTTTCCGATATTAAAATATGTTAATATTGATTTTAATAATAATTTCCTGTGGTCAAATTATACAGTATATGTATGTATATATGTATGTATCCTCTCTAGTGGCGCCCCCTTGTCGTGGGTGAGAGGCTTGCGTACCCTAATGAAGTTGTGAGCTATGCTAGCGGTGGCATAATAGCGACCGGTAGGGCCTCCCATGCCAGACAGGTCACAACTGAAGGGTTTGACAAAGAGCGTCAATGGGCAGGGTGGGCTCTCTAGCCTTTTGGCAACCATCCTAAGAGAAGGAAAACCCTAAATTCAAACCCGGGCAGATGGTGCTCGTCTAACCCAATAAGGTCAACCATCTAAGAGAAGGAAACTCTAATCAAACCTACGACCTGAGGATCTCGCTGCCACCATCCTAAGCTTGCTAGGCCGCGGCAGACAAACCTTTGGTTTAAAGGGTGAGGCCAGTTCTGTGCACGCTGCGCTCCACCAGAAACATTCATTGCAAAGGCTTGAAGGACACATCCAACTTCTGAAAAAGCCCTGTTAGTCATCAACGCACTTGTAGAAAGCATGGGATGAGTCCTTCCTGAGTCTTCGTTCGCGAAGAAAAGCCAAGGTATGTATGTATGTAGTCATGATTTCCCCTAAATGCTCAAAGACCAGAAACATGGATAATAGTTCTAACCTAGAGCATTGGCAGCTCGTGCTTTTAATCATTCTAAATTGAGTACCTTGAGTTTGCTTTTGGGTGACCCAATGTAATTAAAGAACTGTACTGTAGGCAGTCGTCACAAGGTTCTTCTAGTTCACATGGCTCCTGGTACAGGAAATCTTCAGATAAAGCTTCCCCGATAGGCGTCCAGTTTAAAAACCTCCAACTGAAGAGAGTTCACATTTTCCCAGCTAGTTTGTTCTACAATTACAATGCTTTCCATTAGGATATCATCAGGTTAAATTACTCTCATTATGTTCTTCCTATATTTCAGTTAAATCAATTAAAATAACACTTTCCCCCATTCTTCAGGCAGGTGAGTTGGTAAGCAAAGGAGGGGGGCAAATATAGTGTTGACATGAGGACAGATGAGTTAGGTTCATAGAACCACAGTTTAAAAGAACCTTAAGGAATCCTTCTAGTCCAGCCCTATGCCAATTAAGAAATCCAAAGCGAAATAATTCAGTAAATTGATAATCTCTATTCAAAAGACTTTCAATCAAGGCAAGTACACCACCTTCCAAGTTGTAGTTGTTCTCATCCCTCCATTTTTCTCTGTGTGTGAAGCAGTATATCTCCAGCAGTATCTGTGGAGTCTTGCAGGCAAGGGATTTTCTTCCCAGTAAGTGTTATGTGGGGATATTTGCTGTTGTTTACTCGTTCAGTCGCTTCCGACTCTTTGTGACCTCATGGACCAGCCCCCAGAGCTCCCTGACAGCTGTGGTCACCCCCAGCTCCTTCAAGGTCAAGCCTGTAACTTCTAGGATAATTTCCATCCATCTTGCTCTTGGTCAGCCTCTCTTCCTTTTTTCTTCCATTTTCCCCAGCATCTTTATCTTCTCCGGGCTTTTTTGTCTTCTCATTATGTGGGCAAACTACTTCATCTTTACCTCTAATATCCTTCCCTCCAGTGAGCAGCTGGGCATTATTTCCTGGAGTATGGACTGGCTTGATCTTCTTACGGTCCAAGAACCTCTCACAGTTTTCCTCCAACACCGCATTTCAAAAACATCTATCTTCCTCCACTCAGCCTTCCTTATGGTCCAGCTCTTGCATTCATAGGTTACTACGGGGTATGCCATTGCCTTCAGTATGCGGATCTTCATTGCCAGTATGACATCTCAACTTTTAACTATTTTATTGAGATTGGTTATTGATCTCCTCCCAAGAAAAAAATGTATTCTGATTTCCTGGCTGCAGTCTGCAGTAATCCTTGCGCCTAGAAATACAAAGTGTGTCATTAACTTCCACGTTTTCTCCTCCTATTTGCCAGTTATCAATCAGTCTGGTTGCCACAATCTTGGTTTTCATTATGTTTAACTGCAACCCAGCTTTTCCACTTCTTTCTTTCACCTTGATAAGAAGGCTCCTCAGCTCCTCCTCGCTTTCAGCCATGAAATTGGTATCATCTGCACATCTAAGGTTGTTAATGTTTCGTCCAGCAATTTTAACTCCAGCCTTGGATTTGTCAAGCCCCGCACGTCGCATGATGTGTTCTGCATACGAGTTGAATAGGCAGGGTGAGAGTATACAGCCCTGTCGTATTCCTTTCCCAATCATGAACCAATCTGTTGGTCCGTGGTCTGTTCTTACTGTTGCTACTTGATTCCTCAGGAGACAGACAAGGTGACTTGGTATCCCCATACCACCAAGGAAATTCCCAGGAGGTGGTTAGAAATACGATTTCTGTATTAATGTGAAGTAAGAAATATCCACTGTCATGGAAATTAGATATAAACTTTTGTCAGATATATTCCTCCCTCTATGTTAACCTGATGTCCTGTCCTTTGTTCCACGTATCAGTCCTATTTAGACAGATTTAACAAAATCCATACACAATATTGCTACCGGGTTTGAAGTATCGGTGTATTCTGTTGGCCAATGACCTTGCTTGATACTATGAGACAGTATAAAACACACTTTTTTGCTATTGCCCCTGAAAAGGGGATTGTGGGAGTTAGCGCATAAGATAAGAAAAAGCCCTGTTTAAGACTGAGGGTTTAGCTGAAATGTACATTTCACAAACACATATAGTAACTATGAGCGCTTCCTGCTAAAAGTACTTCAGATTTTAATTATAAGGTTCAGCAATTATATGTGTTGTTGCTTACCTTTACAGTGTCATATTAGCTGGGTATTTTAATTGACAAGCAGGATAGATTTGTAGTTTCTGCCAAACTGCAGCAACAGATTTAACATTACAGTTGTGCAGTCAATCAGGAAGTTATGAACAAGGTTTGTTCTTAAGTTGAATTTGTATGTAAATTGGAACAGGTACTTTTTAAAGTGTAACTCCAGCCATACACACACACACACACACACACACCTTTGGATAGCATAGAGAAGAGTTAACACCCCAGTGGTGTCTGTCTTGCTGTCTGTGCCCCTGTTCACAAGATTTGCCCTCACTTTCTGTGCCTGTGAGAATTGGATTTTGAAAAATGTGTCTTGTTGTGGAAACAAGGATTAGTGAGAAAGCTTTAGTGGAAACACCTTTTCCCATGATAACTCTTCCAGGTGTGAATTTCCCTTTCTAGTGGGAGATTTATTTCACTTCCTGTTGTCTCAACCCTGTTCTTAACTATGTGTTGTTTATAAATCGAATGTTTGTAACTCGGAGAATGCCTGTTTATTTACAATGTTCTAGTCTTAAGATTATGCTAGAGAATATTTATTTCACTCTTCCTTATTCTCTGGGAATGGAAATAGAGATGTTCTTCTTTGTTGACCTGAGTTGTGGTTTTGGGAATTTTGTAAAGCTAAGAAGTGTCATCCATGATTAATACTTGGACGGGAGAGAACCAAAAATTACAGGATATTTTAGGCTATATTTCAGAAGAATGAACAAGCAAAACCACTTCTGAGTATTCCTTGCCTAAGAAAACTGTGAAACTAATGGGGTCACTAAAGGTGGACACATGACTTAAAGGTGCACACAACCTTAGATTCACTTTCTTTTTCTAAACTCAGATAAGGAAGTACAAATCCAATCTGCATCATGGATGTGAGAGATGTAAACCACCTGCCCCTTTGCCATTTTTTCTTTCAAAATGTCTTTATCTTGAAACAGTTGAGGTTCTTCTCTGCCATTTTTAGCCTCGTGCACTCTTGAGTAGGAAGGCAGAGGGCCTGCGTTATGGTCCTGTTCTTGTTTGGGGCTGTGCAGATCCTATTTGCTTAAGAAAACCTGGGAAAATCTATGAGGCCGTCATAGGACAATAAGTGACATTAAGGTGCATGCAAACACACATACACAAAATGATGTTTATTAGATCTGCTGTTCTGGTCAGTTGTTTTGATACTGTTTTGGATTTGACATATTCATGTGTTACACTTTCTTGGATTTCTATGGAGAGAGAGATTGTTATGATCTAATGCAGTGATTTTCAACCAGTGTGCCACGGAACATTAGTGTGCCATGAGAGATCATCAGGTGTGCCGTGGTAAATTATTTTCGAACTTTATTCATATATACAAACTATAAGGCGCATCTGTCCCTTTAAGAAATGGAACCATAGCACTCTTGCGTCACCTAAGAAGTTTGCTCAGACGTGGCTAAGTAAACAAAGTTAGAGTTAGTGCTGCAGCTGCGCATCAAGTGACAGTGGCAATTTGGGATCACAGCTAGATAAGCGAGAGAGACTGACAGCTGTTGAGCAAGAGCTTTGTGTGTGTCGTTCTACCATTCCTGCCAGGATATCTATGCTGTGTTCATCGAAACAGGCCCAGGTTTCACACTAAGTGAGTGTATAATTACATTTAAAAACATATTAACTATATGTATTACTGTGTTAGAGTGTCATTTTGTGTCATTTTGGTTGGTGGTGTGCCCCAGGATTTTGTAAATGTAAAAAATGTGCCGCGGCTCAAAAAAGGTTGAAAATCACTGATCTAACGTAACAACCACTTTGAAAAATAACTCCCCCAGTGTTCTCCCCTATCTTTTGATGTGTTCTTCCATGACTAAATCAATAATTACTTTGTTTTTTCCTTGTTGCCAGAAAGACAGCACACTGGACGCAGCAGAAGTTATCCTGAAGAACTGGAGGAAACATTAACTTTGGAGTTAATGTTTTATGTCATTCACAAATGAAGTGGTACATTGAAAATGGTTTTGGAATTTCAAGCAAATATTTGCACCGTGCTGCCATCTGGTGGTTATTTAAGTACAGCTTAGGTTTTGTGCCTAGTCCTCTCTTTACACACCTCTGGTCCTCTTGTGTGCTAATGAACACTTATATAAGCCTTAGTGGTAGATGTCTAAGACAGATTGCCATTCAAATCACCTACAGGCCAGATTAGGACAGTATTCAGTGATTCCCAAACTCCAAGTGTTTTGCACTGCATATCCCATAATCTCATGACTATTGACATCTGAGGCTTCTGAGAGTTGAAGTCCAAAACACTAGAGTTTGAGAATCAATTCTAAAGACTGTAATTTTTTAATAGGTGGGATAGATAAATTTGTCTTAATTGGCTGCCACCTAAAATTTATCAGATATAGTTGATTTTCACAGCATTATTCTTGATAAAGCACATAGAAGGAAGAGAATATTTCATTTGAAATATGTTGTCTGCTTTATTTTATGATAATACTAAATTCATCCTAGAGAACTACGAAACACAACTTAAAGAAATATCATGCATATTGCTTTTCTAATGGGGACTTGTAGATTCCCTTTTCTGTGTAAAATGGGCATGCTGCAAATGAATGTACAATAATATTCAACCTTTGAGTAAGTTCAGTAAATAGCAAAACAACATTCTGAGCAGCTAATGCAGTTATAATTCAGTATATTTTGAGCAGGTGATGCACAGAATTGTGGTAGAAATACATACAAAAACTAATCATGCTAAATAAGATAAGAGATTCTATGGGCAGTGATTTTGCATAGATGATACTAATGGAGGGAAATTGCTTGGAGATCAGTATGATTCCTTGAGTCTGGGCTTGCCATTTTCCCCATGATAAGTACATTTTCTCACTGAATAGCTGGATATGTTACTGTCCCTTCAAATTTTGCATTTTTATTTTACTGTGGCTGGGGTCCAGCTGCCTACCCTGGATGGCGAGGCATTATGCCCGAGATCTTCTGTAAAGAGCCTCGGGGTTATTTTAGACCCTTTGCTGACGATGGAAGCTCAAATCTCCACCGTCAGCAAAACCGCTTTCTTCCATCTGCAGCAGGCTAGGTGGCTGGCTCCCTACTTATCCAGAGACGACCTAGCCACGGTGATCCAAGCCACGGTCATCTTGAGACTGGACTACTGTAACGCCCTTTACATTGGCCTGCCCTTGTCTCTGACAACTTAAGCTCGTCCAGAATGGCGCTGCGCGACTCCTTACTGGAACTCCAGTGAGAAGTCACATAACTTCCATCCTTCAGCAGCTCCACTGGCTTCCGGTAAAGCACCGGATCACCTTCAAGGTGATGGTGTTAACCTTCAAGGCCTTGCATGGTCTGGGGCCGTTGTATTTGAGGGACCGTCTTATCCCCTATCAACCCCAGAGATCACTCCGTTCTGAACACCTGAACCTCCTTGAGGTACCTAGTGTCAAATCTATCCGCCTAACGTCCACCTGGCGTAGAGCCTTTTCTGTGGTGGCACCATCAATCTGGAACACTCTTCCAAGTGAAGTCCGGGCCTTGCAAGACTTACCATCCTTCCGCAAGGCCTGCAAGACTTATCTCTTTCGGTTAGCTTTTGACTTCTAAATTGTATAATTATTCTTGCTTAATTTTAAATGCTGTTTTGATTGTTTTATGTTTTATATGATTGTGAGCCACTCTGAGCCGTTGGGGAGTGGCGGCATACAAGTTCAAATAATAAATAAATAAATATGATCCTCAAGTGTTTTTAATATGTTTTAACTGCTTTGATGTTTAAATGTGTTTTAACTGTTTAATCTGTTTTATTACTCACGGTGTTTATGCTTCTTCTGTAAACCGCTCTGAGCTCCGGAGTGAGCGGTATACTAAATCGAAGTTAATAAATAATAAATAAATAAATAAGTATCTACTCAGTAATGTTAATTTTATAACACGTAAAGTTGACTTGATTGAACAAATCATTAAATTTGAAACGCTGTCATAAATTTTACATGAAGAGCTGTTTTAATTTGTCTTATACAGTGAAACCTTGACTTAATGAGCAATCCACCTCATGAGTTTTGTGAGACACGATCCGTCGCTCGACTCGTTTTTCCATTTGAGATATGAGTGAAGTCCAACTTAAGAGCTAGGTGTCTTCCTCAGCAGATGCTACGTTGCATTGTGGGACACAAAGTGCCTGGCTTGGCTGCCTGGAGTGTGAAGGAAGAGGGGAGGGGGGCAGATGGAGGGAGAAAACGCTCTGGAGCCTGGGCTCTTGCACCACCCAGCCAGGGAGCGTGAGAGTTGCCCGCACAGCCACTAGGCCTGGGCAATTATGGTTCTAAATGGTTCTAAAGTACTTGCAAAACTAAAGTTCTGGTGGTGAAAACTAGGTGGCGCTGGTGATTTGCTTCTACAGTGATGCTAAAGTTCTGGCGGTGAACATTTCAGAACTCTAACAAAACTTTCAAAACTATTATTATTTCATTATTGGTGATTTTTAAGACAGAACCAATTAGGAACTGCCATTTATAATGAAATTTTGAAAGTTTTGTTAGAGTTCTGAAATGTTCACCACCAGAACCTTAGCAACACTGTAGAAGCAAAGCACCAGCGCCACCTAGTTTTCACCACCAGAACTTGAATTTTGTAAGTACTTTAGAACCATTTAGAACCATGATTGCCCAGGCCTAACAGCCACTGTCCTCTCCCCCTCAGTGTGCCTGCGCAGGGACCCCTTCGTTTTCTTCACCTCTCCATTTTTCCAACACACATGGTGCCCAATGGCTTGCCAAAAATCACCCCTCTCAGCTCAGAGAAGGGGGGGAAAGAATAGGAACAAAGCAGATTTGCTGTGGCGAGATGAAGTGGCCCTTTATGATGTGATTGAGAAAGAATGGGAATGCAGCGGCTTGGCTGTTGCTAGGTAACTTGTATGAGGGGAAGGGAAGAAAGAAAACAAAAGAAGGGAAAGGAAGGAGATGGGGAGAAAGAAAAGGAAGGAGGAAGGAAGAGAAAGAAAAGGGGGAAATGTATGAGAGGGAAGAAAAAAGAAAGGGCAGAAGAATGGACAAAGGGAGGGAAGAAAGAAAAGGGAAGAAAATGGAAGGAAGAGAAAGGTAAGAAAAAGAAAAGGGAAGGCGTATGAGGGAAAGCAAGGGAACAAAGAAAGAAAGGGGACAAAATAGGGAGAAGGTATATGAGGGAAACTGAGGAACAAAGGAGGGGTCACAAAGAGCCTGCCACCATTGCCAGAGTGTTGCCGGAGCTTATGCTTAGGAATTGCCATCACCTGCCCTAAATAGTTACTAAGAGCCAATATGGGGTAGAGGTTTGAGTGTCAGGCTGTGACTCTGGAGACCATGGTTTGAATCTCCATTTGTTCATTAAAACTCCCCAGATGACCTTTGGCAAACCATTCTCTCTCAGCCCCAGAAGACCCTGTAATATCTTCACATTTGTGTCACCATAAATTGAAAGGACTCGAAGGCAAGTAGCAACAGCAAACAGTTACTGGAATTGCCTGGAAGTATAACATCTCCATACTGAGAAGCTGTGGCCCCTTCCACACAGCTGAATAAAATCTGGAATTTTCTGCTTTGAATTGGAAAATATCTGCTTTGAACTGGGTGGACTCAGATTGTAGCAGCAAATCTGGAGTTCCAAAACTCCCTGGATGTTACCTTTTACTCCCAGGTTGCGGGGACGTGCGGGCACAGGAACGAGAGAAGACGCAACAACCGTATTGCATTCAAATGAAGCCAAAGGTTTATTTGCACAACGTCAGCTGACGGGACCTGCCCACAGAACTTGCTGCCTCAGGGCAAGAGCCCTCAACATTCTCTTACTAACCCTTATATACACGCTATGGCGGCAGGTCCCGTCTTCATCATTTTTCATTGGTTCACATTATTACCACATCATCAACACATCATCAACACATTTCTATTATCCAATTACATATCACATTATTTGGCAGTTCATTCTACTTGCGTTCCCATTTGTTAAACAGCACTACGCAGTTATTAATTCTTCATTCCCACAATGTATTATCTGCTGTATGAGCGTCCTGTACCGAATTTGCAACATTTCTAAAACGTCCCTCAGTGCCAATAGGGAGGAACGGCTTCATTTACCCATGCGCAGTTTCTACCAATCAGCTACAATGTAAACAAATGCACGTTGGAACTAGCTAGACCAATCAAGGCCGGTGTTATCAGGAAAGGCACATGATGTACTTTCACAAATCACAGCCTGTGCCTGACCTACCAATCAAAGTGCATTATTCTCGTAATGGCATTTAGCATGATTTTGGCAAGCTACTCCGCTATACTAAGTACTATGCTTGTGCATCACTCTCTCCTGACTGTACTTCTGCTAAAAGCACCAATTCTGCTTTAAGATAACCCAGTTCAAAGCAGATATTGTGGGGATTTCTGCCTAGATATTCTGGGTTATATGACTGTGTGGAAGGGCCCTAAGAAAACTGTTCCATCCAATGCAACTGGAAGAATGCATCTTGAAGGATTACAGTTGTTATAATAGAACCTGAAACGACAGACTGGTTTCCTGTACCTTACACCCAATAGTCGTCATTCCACCTGAAGTGTAAAATGCAAGAGTTTTGTGGAGACAGGGCAGGCAGGTCAAATCCATCTGTCAATCAAATTAAAAACTAAAGTAGGGACGAGCAATGGGTTGTTGTAGGTTTTTGGGGGGCTATATGGCCATGTTCTAGAGGCATTCTCGCCTGCATCTATGGCAGGCATCCTCAGAGGTTGTGAGGTCTGTTGGAACTAGGAAAATTGGTTTTATATATGTGTGGAATGTCCAGGGTGGGAGAAAGAACTCTTGTCTGTTGGAGGTAGGTATGAATCTTTCAACTGGTCACTTTGGTTAGCATTTGATGGCCTGGCAGTGTTTTGGTGTGGCTTGTTAGTGCCTGGGGGAATCCTTTATTAAGAGGTGATGACCTGTCCCTGATTGTTTCCTCTCTGGAGTATCCCTGTGTTTGGGTGTTGTTTTGCTGTTATAATTGTAGAGGTTTTTTTAATACTGGTAGCCAGATTTTGTGCATTTTCATGGTTTCTTCCTTTCTGTTGAAATTGTCCACATGCTTATGGATTTCAGTGGCTTCTCTTTGTAGTCCGACATGGTGGTTGTTAGAGTGGTCCAGCATTTGTGTGTTCTCAGTCTGCAGTGCCTTTCATGTTCCTTGATTCGTGTTTGGGCAATGCTGCGTTTGGTGGTCCCTATGTAGACTTGTCCACAGCTGCATGGGAGGATAATAATAATAATACACTTTATTTATATTCCGCTCTTCTCACCCCGAAGGTGACTCAGAGCGGATTACAGGTACACATACTTAGCAGACAATCCCTGCCGTTTCCTCAAACACACATATAGACGAACAGAGGCAAACTCTGGCCACCAGGGGGAGTTGACACACTCCTCATCTCTCAGCGTTCCCAGTGTACCTTGTTGTTCCTTCCGCATTCTCGGCATTCCTGGAGTTCTTTTAATGGCCTCATAATTCAGTCAAAATTTGCCTCCCCACTTAATGTGGTACCCTTATCTCCTACTTGACAGGTGCAACTGTCTTTTGGGCTGCAAAGGTCGACAGCAGGCTACACTTAAAGGTCGAGCACCCACCTCGACCCAGGCAGGCCTCAAACTCATGACCTATTGGTCAAAGAGATTTTATGCAGCTGACACTTAGCCAACTGCCCCACATTCCCGGTGCAATGTTAGGGCTTACTTGGAACAGACATCTGCAACCCTGTGTTGTCCAACCCCATATTTTAATAGTTATTATGACTATATTATTTAAATCCAAATGGCCTAACAATATCATTTTAAAGCTGAGAACGGCAAATACCATCATGTGACAGAATTAACCATTTTGCCCATCTCTATCCAGATAATTTGGGAAAAAGTCACTTGCTAACCAGCTTAGAAAGCTGAAAAGATAACCCTTTGCAATGCTTTTTTTATCCCCAAGATAAAGGGGAGCCCCACGTGGTGCAATGTGTTAAACCAGTGTTTCTCAACCTTCCTAATAACACAACCCTTTAACACAGTTCCTCGTGTTGTGGTGACCCCCCAACCATAATGTTATTTTCGTTGCTGCTTCATAACTGTAATTTTGTTATTGTTATGAATTGTCATGCCAATATCTGATATGCAGGATGTATTTTCATTTACTGGATGAAATTTGGCACAAATACACAATACATCCAAATTTGAATACTGGTGGGGTTGGGGGAAGGGGTGATTTTGTCATTTGGGAGTTGTAAGACCTTGACATTTGGGAGTTGTAGTTGCTGGGATTTGTAGTTCACCTACACAGTCAAAGAGCATTCTGAACCCCAACAACGATGGAATTGGGCCTAACGTCCTACACAGACCTTGACATTTGGGAGTTGTAGTTGCTGGGATTTGTAGTTCACCTACACAGTCAAAGAGCATTCTGAACCCCTCAAGGATGGAATTGGGCCTAACGTCCTACACAGACCTTGACATTTGGGAGTTGTAGTTGCTGGGATTTGTAGTTCACCTACACAGTCAAAGAGCATTCTGAACCCCAACAACGGATGGAATTGGGCCTAACGTCCTACACAGACCTTGACATTTGGGAGTTGTAGTTGCTGGGATTTGTAGTTCACCTACACAGTCAAAGAGCATTCTGAACCCCTCCAAGGATGGAATTGGGCCTAACGTCCTACACAGACCTTGACATTTGGGAGTTGTAGTTGCTGGGATTTGTAGTTCACCTACACAGTCAAAGAGCATTCTGAACCCCTCCAAGGATGGAATTGGGCCTAACGTCCTACACAGACCTTGACATTTGGGAGTTGTAGTTGCTGGGATTTGTAGTTCACCTACACAGTCAAAGAGCATTCTGAACCCCAACAACGATGGAATTGGGCCTAACGTCCTACACAGACCTTGACATTTGGGAGTTGTAGTTGCTGGGATTTGTAGTTCACCTACACAGTCAAAGAGCATTCTGAACCCCAACAACGATGGAATTGGGCCTAACGTCCTACACAGACCTTGACATTTGGGAGTTGTAGTTGCTGGGATTTGTAGTTCACCTACACAGTCAAAGAGCATTCTGAACCCCTCCAAGGATGGAATTGGGCCTAACGTCCTACACAGACCTTGACATTTGGGAGTTGTAGTTGCTGGGATTTGTAGTTCACCTACACAGTCAAAGAGCATTCTGAACCCAACAACGATGGAATTGGGCCTAACGTCCTACACAGACCTTGACATTTGAGTTGTGACTGCTGGGAAACACTAGTTCACCTACACAGTCATAGAGCATTCTGAACCCCAACAATTATGGAATTGGGCCTAACGTCCTACACAGACCTTGACATTTGGGAGTTGTAGTTGCTGGGATTTGTAGTTCACCTACAGTCAAAGAGCATTCTGAACCCCTCCAAGGATGGAATTGGGCCTAACGTCCAACACAGACCTTGACGTTAAACCTTTATGCCGGTAGGACTGAAGATGGATAGGTCGGAGGGTCGAATCTGGGGAGAGCACGGATGAGCTCCCTCTTTCAGCTCTAGCTCCCCATGCGGGGACCTAAAGAGAAGCCTCCCACAAGGATGGTGAAACATCAAAACATCTGGGCGTCCCCTGGGCAACGTCCTTGCAGGCGGCCAATTCTCTCACACCAGTAGCGACTTGCAGTTTCTCAAGTTGCTTCCTGACACAAAAAAAAACAAAATTCCCCAAGATATCTCTACCATACACTTGAAGTCATGTGATGAACACAATACATTGCCATTTCTTAAATGGGTGGCTCAGTAGTTAATGAATGTGATTGAGTTATGAATCTACAACAGGCATGGGCAAGCTTCTGCCCTCCAGGTGTTTTGGACTCCAACTCCCACAATTCCTAACAGCCGGTAGGCTGTTAGGAATTGTGGGAGTTGGAGTCCAAAACACCTGGAGGGCAGAAGCTTGCCCATGCTTGATCTACAGACACTTCCAACACTATGAGTGGGAAGGGGGAGGAGCCTGGGCTCGCATTCCATCCCTTTGCATTCCACCCCTTTGCCTTTTCGAAACAATTGTTCTACGTCGCTCGCCGTAGCGGCTGGCCTCCACCAAGCCCCGCCCACCGGAGCGGAGGGCATAAAAGGGGCGCCGCCCAACGCGACGCAGGCGCCGCGGCAAAGAGGAAGCAAGATGGCGTCGACGAGCCGGTCAGTGGGGGAAGCTGGGAAGGGTTTGGGGTGTGTTTGTCTCCCCCGGAAGCGTCGGAACCGGGCCAAGGAGAGCGCCGCCGAGCTGGGGAAAGGGGAGGAAGGGAGTCCGCGTGGAAAGGCGCCTGGTTTCCGTGCCTTTCGGGTGTGGCGAGGTGTTTGGCCTTCTCTGTTAGGGAGCTCTGGTGCCACCATAAGTGTCAAACCCTAGACTTGCGCCGTGGAAGTTGAGGCGGTGTCAAACTCGCTGTAATTCTGCTGTGTGGCTACACCACTAGGCCTTTCTCCTTCAAACCCATATTTTGGATGTATGGCAAGGCTGAAAGACGCCATTCCTTGGGCAGCTTCTGATTGATATATATACACCCCCCCCCAATAATATTATATATTATATATTGGTATTATAATATTATACCAAACTCTATGAGGGAGCAATTCTCCAGCAATTCCTACCCACACAACACAACACAACTTCCTATCACAACCCATCCCCCCAACCTTACGGGACCCCGCACACACAACACCTACCACCACCACAAACAATAATATATATGCAGTTTAATATATAATATAGTGTGTATGTGTGTATATATATATCGGAAGCTGCCCAAGGAATGACACACACGTCATGTGATGTATACCTCCAACAAAGAAACCATACAACGCAGAAACACAATACTTGCCAACAGAAATAGGCCTCAAGCAAGGTACGTTTGTAGCAAAGAAACTCCCCCAAAAAAACCTAAAAGGCCCCCAAAACAACGAGTAAAAAATAAAACTACATTTACCAGCATCCTCCGGGGCAGCCAAAGACTCACCCAGCCTCTACATTCTGAACAACATGATTGGCTGCCAATAAGGGCGGGTTTGCATAACTGCTGCACTGGCCAGCCAACATGAAAATTCCGATCCATACTAAACTGCCAAAACAGAATAAGGAAAAGGCCTGAGCCAATCCCACACACAAACACCCAAATCACTTCCAACCGAAAATTTACACCCCAAAAAACAGCAACGCGTGCCGGGTACAGCTAGTCTATTATATAAAGGAGGTCCCGTCGTCGAACGACTGACAGAGACAGAGAAACCTTCCAAGGCAGAGACACCAAACTTGCCAACACAAATAGGCCTCAGGCAAGGAAGGTTTATAGCAAAGAAACTCCCCCCCCCCAAAACCTAGAAGGCCCCCAAAACAATGATAAAAAACTACATTTCCCAGCATCCTCTGCGGCAGCCAGCTAAACCCATTGGCCAACATCGGCCCACACAAAATGCACAGCCAGCCAAGGCTAGGATAGAATGCTGACTGATTTGAGTTCAGTCAGTTGGTGTCTGAGGGTTAAACTGACAAAACCAAACTCTATGAGGGAGCAATTCTCCAGCAATTCCTACCCACACAACACAACACAACTTCCTATCACAACCCATCCCCCCAACCTTACGGGACCCCGCACACACAACACCTACCACCAACACAAACAAAAACCAACTCCACCTATACTCCAACCTCAACACAACACTGCACTGATACTCTACAGACACACACAAACACCCAAAACACCCCACCCACACAAGCATTCCACAACATACTACCACCCAGAATGCCACCACAAACCCACTACTAACTCACCAAAAAAGTAATACCTACACACAACACAATACGCACATAACACAACCCTGCGTCTACTGCTCAACCCATTTGTATGCCATTCCTTCCTTCCACACAGGCATAAGCTGATCCTAAAAAGAACAGCATCGGACGACACACTCGCAAGCTACATACATCAAACAAAAAAGGGCAGAACAAACGCCAGAACAGAAAGACACTGCACTACACTAGCTTTTGCCATCACCATAAACAAGGCTCAAGGACAAACACTACACATCTCTGGCATAGACCTTGACACAGAATGCTTCTGCCACGGACAACTCTATGTAGCGTGCTCCAGAGTTGGGAAACCACAGAACCTCTACATCAACACAGCAGACGGAAAGACAAAAAACATTGTATATCCACAAGCTCTGCAGAACACCAGCAACACCACACACCGACAACTCCCCAGGACTTCAACATCCCACCCACCAGAACAACCCACAACGACACAGCCATGACCCCACCAAGACCATAAGAAACATCAATTCCAACCCTTACATACTCAGACTTTCTCACATCTCCTAAATAGGGCACAGCAACGCGTGCCGGGTACAGCTAGTATATACAGTATATATATATATACACCCACTCACCCCATAATATTATATATTAATATATAATAATGTGTGTGTGTGTGTGTATATATATATATATATCTATATATATATATATATATATCAGAAGCTGCCCAAGGAATGACACACAAACACACACACATATATATACATACATACACACACATACACCCCCATAATATATATTAATATATATTAATATGTAATATTATGGTGTGTGTGTGTGTATATATCAGAAGCTGCCCAAGGAATGATACACACACACACACATATATACATACATACACCCCCCCCCATATTATATATTATGGTGTGTGTGTATGTATATATATATATATATATCATATAGAAGGTGCCCAGGGAATGACACACACACACATATATATACATACATACACTCCCCCATAATATTGTATATTAATATTATATATTAATATATAATATTGTGTGTGTGTGTATATATATATATATATATATATATATCTCAGAAGCTGCCCAAAGAAGCTATAATTAATACATATTAATATAATATTATATATTAATATTATCTATGTATAGAATAAAAGTCAGTGTTTGCGGAGGGCGGGAGGTGCGGAGGAATATGTGGCAGCATTTCGATTGGTTGTCACTCTGGGATTATTTGCATAATGGCTCTGATTGGCCAGCCTCCCAACATTCCAACATTCCAAGGCAGCAGAAAGAGGAAAGGAAAGGGCCTGAGGCAGACATAAATGGTTCCTCATCCAATAACTGAGCAAGACCAAATTTGGCACACATAATCCCCATGACCCACTCTACATCCTGGTGCACTTTGGAGGAGGATGGACCATAGACGATGGGACTCCCAGCACCTTCCCTCACTTCCCGAGACCACTGCAAGCCACATAAACAACTGATAAAGATCAACCTTGGCACAAAATGCCTTTTTCAAATAACCCGGGCAGCTCCGGGTCCCCAAGCTTGTATATTAATATAATATTATATACAGTGTTCCCTCACTTACTGCTGGGGTTAGCTTCCAAGACCTCCCACAATAAGTGAAAAACCGCGATGTAGGGAGACTCTATTTTAATATTTACACATTATTTTAGTAGTTACACACTATTTGAAGTCATTATAAACTGAAAATAAAGTGAAGGAAAGGAAGAAAACGCCTTTCAAGGCTGGAGGGAGGGAGGACTGAGGAGGGAAAGGGCCTTGGAGAGCGGCTGCAAAACCCTTCAAAACAGCGAAAATACCATGATATATATGTTAAATTAATATTATTTTGAAATCTACGAAACAGCGAGACCGCAATAAGCAAACCGCAAAGAAGCGAGGGAAAACTGTAGTATTCTATTACTCCACCCCTTTCCTTTTAAAAAATGATTTTACCTTTGTGTATGCCTTTGTGACACAACATGTATAATAAGACAGTCTTTTGTAACATTGGGGGCTCTTTCATAACGTTTCTGAGAAGGGAGGGGGGAGAGGAGAGCCAGCGTAGAGGCTTCTCTGTTGTGAAGGAAGTACAGTAAAAAGTGACTAATGCTGCCAGCTGATGAGAGGCCATCATTTCCTGGCCTGTGTTTGTTCTTCCAGCAACACAGATCAAGGGAGAGAGAGAGAGAGAGAGAGAGAGAGAGAGAGAGAGAGAGAGAGAGAGAGAGAGAGAGAGAGAGAGAGAGAGAGAGAGAGAGAGAGAGAGAGAGAGAGGAGAGAGAGAGAGAGAGAGGAGAGAGGGAGAGAGGGAGAGAGAGAGAGAGAGAGAGAGAGGAGAGGAGAGAGAGAGGAGAGAGGGAGAGAGGAGAGAGGAGAGAGGAGAGAGGAGAGAGGAGAGGAGAGAGGGAGAGAGGGAGAGAGGAGAGAGGAGAGAGGAGAGAGAGGAGGAGGGAGAGAGGGAGAGGAGAGAGAGAGAGAGAGAGAGATCAAAACAAAACAAATGATCACAATGATTGTTACATTTACTGTACAGTTGTTTCTCTGTTAATCTGCACCCATGGAGATTGGTAGATATTGGATAAATGTAGTTTTCTGATTACTTTAAAGCAGGCATGGGCAAACTTGGGCCCTCCAGGTGTTTTGGACTTCAGCTCCCACAATTGTGGGAATTGAAGTCCAAAACACCTGGAGGGCCCAACTTTGCCCATACCTGCTTTAGAGTTACCATTTTAAACAAGCCTAGCTAATACTATCCACCATACCATAAACTCTGATATTAAAATTTAGAAGGAAATAAAGATTATGAGATTATGGTGCCAAGTTT
Source organism: Anolis apletophallus (assembly GCA_030556195.1). Taxonomy (NCBI): domain Eukaryota; kingdom Metazoa; phylum Chordata; class Lepidosauria; order Squamata; family Anolidae; genus Anolis; species Anolis apletophallus. The sequence continues at coordinate 115,604,779 of JARBWK010000005.1, read as the reverse complement.
AAACTTACATTTCTGCTAAAATTGAATTAATTTTAGTTTTATTTATATTATTATTATTTCTTAGATTTTTTGGGTCAGTTGCTTGGGTTCTAGTTTACAGAGAGTCTTACTTTAATTAAAACACTACACTCTACTAATGTTTTAGTATCCGGAGAATGCAAGGACCGCAACTATGACTGCTTTTTTAGAAAAAAAATTTAGAACTTGCTGACCGGAAGGTTGGAGGTTCAAATCAGTGGTATGGGATGAGCTCCCATTGCTAGCCCCAGCTTCTGCCAACCTAGCAATTTGAAAACATGCAGATGTGAGTATATCGGTAGGTACCGCTTTGGTGCTCCATACATTCATACTGACCACGTGACCTTGGAGGCATCTATGGGCAACGCCAGCACTTCAGCTTAGAAATGGAGATGAGGACCATCCCCCCAGAGTCGGACTTAATGTCAAGGGGAAACCTTTTCCCCTTAACGCGGCTTCTAGCGATCTTTGCTCAAGTCTGTGACTTCAGCTGTCACCTAGCCTTCCCTTCAGTCACTCCATCTCAGAATGCATTTATTTTAGTGATTAAGGTCCCATCTATATTACCAAATATTGCTGTTTCATTATGCAGTTTAACTGCATTGGACCACATTGTATAGCAGTGAAGACTCAGTTCAATTCAGTTAAACTGCATTCGGAAACTGCATTATATGGCAGTCTAGATGGGGCCTAACACTACAGCAAAGGCAGGAATCAACTTGCAAGCTGAATCTCACACACATTTGAATTGAAGTAGTTCACGTAATGCTTTTTTGTAGGACTAGCAGCGCTGCTAGATTTAGTTTCTAAGATCTGTCTTGGATCCTGCTTTAAAACTTTTGATAGTATCCTGGTCTTTGTAATTTTTTACTCTTTTGTTAATGCCATCTAGGTTGATTTTTATTTTAAAAAGTTTCCAGAATTGCAAGAAAATAGAAAATAGAATTGCGATATCTTCTAAACCAATGGTTCCCAAACTTTTTTGGCCTACCAGCCCCTTTCCAGAAATTTTTTTACTCACGGCCCCCCTAGAAAATATTTTTTAAAAATTTAATAGCAATTAAACAGAAATATATATGTATTAATGCAGTGGTTCTCAACCTTTCTAATGCCATGACCCCTAAATAGGTTCCTCATGTTGTGGTGACCCCCAACCATATTTTCGTTGCTACTTCATAAATAATTTTGCTACTTTTATGAATTCTAATCCAAATAACTAATATGCAGGTCAAAGCGAAGGGGGCGGGGCCAAAGAAGAAGGCTGCGCGACCCCTTCTAAATAGCCAATCGTTCACTGCCCCCTTAAAGGGGTTCACCGCTCTCCAAATTCCCCTGAGCCTCCCACCGCCCCCTTGGATCGCCTCACCGCCCACTTTGAGAATCAGTCTTCTAAACAGTCTGTGTCTGGCATTGAAGAATTAAACAGATAAGCATAACAAGGGACGAATGAAGTAACGGGTAAAATTTCTAAATGAAAACCATGTGATATAACTTCTTAGGTCATTTTAGGGCATTGCTAAGCACTATTTAGAGGTGTTTTTTTGTGAATATCTAATCTGCTTTTGTGAAAACAATGAACTCTTAAATTTCATTTCCATAAAATTGAGCAACATCTTTTGCTCTCTTACTTTCCTTATTATAACCACATTGCTGGTAGTTTGTGCAATTGCTCTAGATAAGTAGTCTGAAGCAGATTGCTTTGTGCACTGAATTTATTTAGTAATTTACTTGCTCGGCACACTTTGCCAAACCCTGTGCTTAAATGATGTGGCTAAACATTGCTTGCACTTAGAAGGCTGATTAAACTCTTCTTCCGAATTGCATCCTGGGTGCTGGCAAGGCAGCAGAGTGAAAAGTACTTCTTTTATGAGTCTGCAATTTGTTTGCTGACGTGTATGTAACATGAACTCGCAATACTTCTGTTTTTACTGGAAAGGAATTGCTGATGATGCAGATAGGTGGACAAACCGCAAAAGATAATAAATACATTCTGAATTCTGTTATCCACTTAAGGGTGCATCAACACTGTAGATTAGAATTAATGCAGTTCGCCACTTCTAACTCCCGGGTTTCAGTGCTATGGAATCATGGGAGTTGAGGTTTTACGACGTTTTTAGCATTCTTTGTCAAAAAGTGCTGGTGTTTCAGCAAACTACACAGGGTTCCATAGCTTTGAGCCATGATAGTTGAGGTGTTGCCAAACTGCCTTAGTTCTTCAGTGTAAATCTACCCAAAAATAACACGAAGCATAGGAAGCCCCCAATGATTATTAAGTCTTTTGAAACTAAAAGTATCATATGCTTCCTTTAAAATTGCATGAATAAATTAAATTTTACTATATGTATTTTCTATTTAAAGTCATGATAATTGTAGCTTTCAAGTGCATATACAGTATTTAAATATTAAAAAATAAAATAAATACAGAACCACGAGGAACGTATTCTAAGACTGCCGCAAGAAGTCATCACTTAACTTTTTTTCCAGCCCAATTTTAATAAAGGATGTTTGTATCTAAAACTCAGCTTTAAGATGTTGCCTTATAATCCTTGAAACTTTGTATACACACTAACATACATTGTGTGTTCACCCTAAGGTCATTTATGTTTTAAAACACATGAATTCATTTGAAGAATATCTCAGTGTGTTTTACCCTTTGTTGAGAAGATTGACTGACTTCCCGGTTGAATTTGTATGTAAGTGGGAGCAGGTACATTTTTAAGTGTAACTCCAACCAAATATATGTATATAAGCTTTGAATAGTATAAGGAAGGGTTAAAACTCCTGTGGTGTTCGTTTTGCTGTCTGTGTGATTTCACCTGACGTTCTGCCCTTTGATAATTGGATTTTGAAAAATTTGGCTTGTTATGGGAAGAAGGATTGATGATAAAGCTTCAGTCGAGATATATTTTCCACATGACAACACTCTCAGGAGTGAATTTCCCTTCCTAGAGGTAGATTTCTCTCCCTTCCTGTTGTCTCACCTCGTTCTTAACTATGAGTCATTTGTAAGTCAGATTTGTAAGGGACTGTCTGTATGTGGAATGGCATTGTCTGCTCTCCCATGGGGTTGTAGGCATGTGTCATAATAAGTATATTTAAGCTTGTTACCAACAGTGGTAGCAAGGTGGTCTCCAACTTTGACAATTGTATAGTTTTTTTGGGTGCTTTATTTATTACAATAAGGACTGTTCCAGCCCATAATGAAGCTAGGCACTTCTGTTGCTATAGCCTTTTGTTTTTTATTTGCTTGATGTTAGGACTGAGATTCATCCTATGGATCCAGGCAGTGTCCTCCTTTATACAACTGAGAGGCTCATTTACTTACATACCTAATGATACATATTCCACCTAGGTATTAAACTAGCTGAACGCTGCAACTTCCTTAACTTTTCAATTAGGAAAACAGGTATATTTACTTTTCACCATATGAAAATATGTTGTACTAACCAGTAATTAAAGGCCAAACCACATGCCACATTAAATACATAGCATGCAATTTATAATCAAGGCCTAAATAGCCTTAAGGCACTAGATCTGACTTTGAAGTTAAGTAGAGTCAGCCCTGGTTTGTTCTTGGATGGGCGAACACTAATGAATTCCAGGTGCTGTGAACTACATGTCAAGATAGAATTGGCAAAATCACCTCTTGAGTTTTCCTCGCTTGAGCAAACCGTATGAAATTAATGGAGTCCCCAAGGGTTGACAGATGACATAAAGGCGCACACACAGTTTAGTATCACTTCCTTTTTATATAGTCAGAAGATCCAGTCTGGATTGTGAACGTGGGAGATTTAACTCACCTGCTCTCAACCAGTTTTAATTTCAAAATGTCTGTCTTTAGCTGCAATTGAGTTTCTTTTTTGCATTCTTGAATAGGAAGGAAGGGACCCTACATTTTGGGGCTACACAGAAATACTTCAGTGTAAAAATAAAGTGACCTTCATGCATTTAATGTAGCATGGGCTGGCTTTAACTATGCTGTGTTGCTTTGTTCTGGACATATCTGGATCTGTAGATATTGCTAAAATAAAAGCCATGTATCAAGGCATATGATGACAAATCAGCAAAAGCTTTTGAGTGGTGGTAGATAGTTTATGTTTCTGAAATTGAGCTGATGTATGGTGTGATCGTTATGCAATAAAGGAGGAGCAGGGCTGAAACAAATCAAGAATGCTGGCAAGAACACAAGCCCAGATAGAACTTGTGCAAACATATGCTATATTCAGATTTTATATAGTTTGGGGAGCCAAGTAGTATGCGTAAGTGTCTAGAAAATACTGCTAATGGACTATGGCCTTTCCTACTGAATGTAGCTCAATAGCCGGGCAAACGTTTCACAAGCAGAAGGCCCTAGGATCCATCCTTGGTAATGATGGCCAATGCCAAGTTGTGTGTGTGTGTCATATAAACATGTGCCTTCAAGTTGCATTTCAACTTAAGACCATATGTATTTCTAGGAAAAGTCAGTTCCTTCCTCTGAAATATAGTCTACCCCACTGCATATTAATTGGTGGTCTTTCTTACACGTAGTAATAACAACTGTCTGTGCTAAGCTTCCAGGACTTTTGACACTAATTTTAAGAGATCATTTCAAACTGCTGAACTTATTTTAGAGATAGGATTCAGTACCTTGGGTAGCTTCTTTAAAAATGTGGACTAAAATACAGAGCAGATTTAGCATCCTACTGGTATTGGAGTTGCCAGCCATTGTTTTCTCTATCAATATTAATTGCTGTATATCCCAATGTGATTACTGACACTGATTGTAGTAGACTGCCAGGATTTTATGGAAGTACGTTCTTAATTCACATGGGGCTTCAGGAATTTAGGGCTTTAAAAGCTAGAAGCAGCATTCTCAATGGACATTGGGAGCAAGCAATTTGATCAATATTACATGTCCTTGCCTGTTAGTGGGAAAGAGACCAGATACAACATGGAGCAATTAAAGCTTCCAGATTGACTGCCATAATCTACTCTGGAGGTTAATGATGTTTGAAGCCAACTGCCTTTTCTAGAATGTGCCAAAAGGTACCTCTGGCAGTGGCTGTTTCCTAAACAAGATGATATATCACTTCAGGTAGAGTGCAAGAAAAAGTAATTTCACCAATTTCACCAATTGTTCTTGATTGGTAGTACCACCATCTTCTCTAGATAACATTTTCATTTTAGCTCGTGTTAACTCCCATTCACTGCTGAATTACCTCTAGACCTCTGTTTATAGGTTTTATGGAGTCTCTGGGATTATAATATAGAAACAGAAGGCTTACATCCCAGCCCAGATGATCAGCGATTTTCATCTAGTTTTCTAATTTAGAATTTTAAAAGCATGAAAAATAAATGGAATTTTGTTGAGTACAGTCTTCTAGATGGTCTGGAAAATTACTATGATTGATGTTATACAAAGTTGTTGATCACGCTTTCCAGTTTGCAACTCAAGTACATGTGCAACTCAATTAATGAAGTAGATGTTTTCCTGGGTATTTTTTCTTTTATTAAAGCTATTAAAGACAGAAATACCATGGAAAGAATAGATTCCCACACCAAAAAAACCAAACAAACCAAGAACTGCTTGAACATGTTTCAACAGACTTTTTATTCAGAACTTAAGGTATATGCCTGTGGAATGAAATAACTAGGCTTGGTAAGTATTGGTAAATAAACAAAAACACTGGGAATCTTTAAAGAGACCAAAGGTTTTGCTGCACAATGGTCTGAAATCTTGTTCTGGTATCACATATCCATCCTTGTATAAAGCAATAACACACCTGGATCTCTTCATTTCATATCATATTCCTAAAAGCACTTTCAGAATGCAAATTATATTTTCTGCTTAGTGCATCATCACCACCTAGACCACTTCTCCCAACTTGTGCATTGCCCCTTGTTGACTGTACCCATTAAAAAAAACTGGAAGAGTTTTGCAGTTTCAAGATTTGAGTCTGTATTTTTGTTTTTTTCATGAGGACATGATATCACAGGTGTGCAATAGCACACTTCCAGGATAGTGAGTACACCTAATTCTCTCTACCTTTCACCATAATAAATACAGATTACGTAGTAAACATGGATTTTCCAATTCCCAGCATTTTTCCTATTACATTGGGGTACAGGAACCAACAGAAATCTTGAGAGCTCCTTTAGGTGATAATTTCTATAAATTTAAATACAAAGCACAACATCACAATTAAAGGTGGACATCCACATTGAAAAGGTAATTCTTTTGGATGTTGCTGGAGACCTGAAACAGTAACTTTGCCAAAAATATCTCTGAGGTCTTTTCCAACAATATGAAAATGCTTATGCATAAGACAATCTAGAACAGTGCCAGGAAAAAATTGCAAAATTGTGCAGTTACATTGAATTAAAAAAGGAACTAAATAGGGCAAAAGTGGAAACTAATGGATCTCAGCTCTCATTCTTAGATTTTGAGGGTTTTTTCTTCTTACAAGTAAGCATTTCGGTGGTATGCAAGCTTGCTAAATATTTGTGAACTTGATTAGTTCTGCTACTTAGCTTACATAGTATTCTGCTATGTATTTAAGGCAGACAAAATCATCAGCAGGTTCATATTGGATTTTCTTTTGTTTTTACATAACTAATGGATTACTCGTTCATATACTAGTAGTTTAAGTATCAAATGACATCCTTTCATGTCAGTCTTGAATTTTGTTTGTCTGAAATCTTTGAAGATTTTGGAATGAATACTGCTTTGTAATGATTCCATAATTCTCCACATTTTTTTGAAATGCAATGTAGTAAATTATTCCCTTTGGACATCTCTTTAGTTCTCCCCTAAATACTTCTAAATTTTCTTAAACGTTCTGGCAAGATTGGTTCTGTTTATATGGAAAATCATGTTTCTCTTGATATTGATTTTGTATAAATAACTTATTTGAGGTAATATCTCTGATTGAAGCATTCCTCCCATGTATCAGCGTAGGCATCCCCACTGCAGGATCAGTCACTGGAACCCTCAGAACCTGCACAGACTCCTAAAATTGGCATGGTGTTAAAACAGAACAAAGAAATACACAGAAGTGGCTAGAACTTCACTTTTAAAATAAACATTTTCTTACATGAAATGGTGCAACCTATGTAAAAGGCTTCCAGTAGTGAAAAGGGGTTGAATTTGTACAATCCTGCTTTAAATTATGATCGCTTAACTGGAAAAGACGTGCTTTTATATACATTGACATACTGTACTAAAATACTGTATTTGTTTTTGTTTTTAAGTTTGGATGTGCTGCCAAGAGTGACATGTCCAAATCATCCAGATTCGATTTTGGTGGAAGATTACAGAGCTGGAGACATGATCTGTCCAGAATGCGGACTTGTAGTGGGTGAGTAATGTTACTGGGGTGTTTTTTTTGCTATGATTAAGTGTAATTAAACAGACTTATAGTACATACTTTAAAGGTTTTTTGCATTGTTTAAATTTGGATATTTTTATTCTCAGGTGTCAAATAATTACATCTAAGAGCTTTGCTCATCATGGTACTATAAAATATCTTTAAGTATGTAATGGATGATGTGTAATCTGCAGATTTTTTGTAGAAATACCTCATTAGCATTTTAAATAACCACTCTGCCAAATTTTCTCCAATATATCACAAAGATGAAGGACATTGTAGGCTTCAATGAGTTTTACTCACACCTCGCAAATTTGCTTTCTTCCCTTGTGCTGGTGAGTTTTTTTGTTGGAGACAGAAAGCATATACAGTATTGACTCAGCCTTTTCTTCAAAGTCAATTGCTTTTGTTAGTTCTGAACCTGCAGTTTGTGCCCCATAAATTAAGATCTAGTAGGTGGCTAGTGAATGTGCTCCCCAGAGATGCATGCCTAGTCTGTACTCTTTTGGACAATGCACAAAGGCTTCTATACAGATTCATTCTAGGGAGTTGTTGGAACTTTTTGTGGATGCCTTATTCTTGATTTTATTACTTTATCTCAACTGTGTGTAGTATAGAGCCATTTCTTATTCATATTGCATGTGCCACCCAAAGAATTCTGATGGTAGGCTGCCTAGAACTAGTGCAGATGTTTTGATAGTTGTCTACATAGTAGTTTGAATTGCCTGGGAAAGAAGATGCTTCCCACACTTTAAACCCAAGGCATGGGTTCAAAGGTGTAGTTTTAAGAGCTGGGCAGAAGATGTAGGCTTCATAGGTATTTATGTCTATTCCATAGGGAACATACAACACCATGAAAAGAATGGCTTTGATTATGCATGGCTACTGTTAGTAGAAACCTGGGCTCAGTTTAATAATTTTGCCTTCTGATGTGTTGAGATACACATGCTAAGTTTCTATGGTATCAGTACCTTGTGTGTATTAAAAGAAAAAAAAACCCACCTCAATTTGGTTAATCACACTCCTCAGGTTGTGTAATTGGACTAATTAAGGCCAACTAGTTTTGGCCACTCCCTAAGGCAGTGTTTTCCAACCGGTGTGCCGTGAATGATCATCAGGTGTGCCATGGGAAATTCGCCTCTGTCCCTTTAAGCATGGAAATGAGCCCGGCAGAAGGGCGGGGCGGGGCCAAGAGTGGCAGCCGGCAACAAACCTTGTGGGCGGCCAATCGGGAGCGTAGGGGCCCCGTCCCTTGGCTTTCCATTGGCCTCCTCTTCTCCGGAGGAGGGAGGGAGGAGGTGACGTCACTCTGACCCCGTCCCCTTCGCAGCAAACGTTGCCGCTGTCATTTTGATGAGGCAGAGATGGGCAAAGAGGAAGGAAGGAAGGAGGAGGTGGTAGGAGAGGGGCGGGGGGAACTGGCCTTAGGAGGGAGAGGGGTGGAGTGACCCCTCTGGGGCCGAGAAAGGGGTGGTGCGGCCTCCTCCCCTAACACGCCCGCCTGCCTGCCAGCCAGCCAAGGGCCACCTCTTCCGTGGCCTTGAGGAGAGCGTGAGCCTGCAGCCTGGCCCAGCTCTCCCTCCCTCCCTTCCTTCTCGAAGCACGCTCTCCTGGCGTTTCTCCTGCATCTATGACTACCCTCCTCGGCGGTGGTGAGGTCTCCCTCCCCCCCCCCTCCCCCTCCCCTCCCCTCCAGAGATACCCCTGCCCTGCCTCTTACCTTCTCCTCCTCCTTCCTCTGTGTTCGGCCTCCCTCCTGCCTCTTCAGCTCTCATATCCGACCATAAGAGACTTGGATCTCTTTGGAAGAGCCAGACAGCCCAGTCCTGCCTCTTGACTTCATTTCCCCTCCTGCCTCTTTAGCTCTGCACTCTGGCCTTCACAGGCTGGAATCCCTTTGGAATAGCCAGGGATTCATAGAATCCTAGAGTTGGAGGAGATCTTGTGGGCCTCTTTCACCCAATATGCAGGAAAATTGCCTTCAAAGCACCCCTGATAGATGGCCTCTGCTTAAAAGCCTCCAAAGAAGGAGCTTCCACCACACTCCAGGGCAGAGAGTTCCACTGCTGAACGGCTCTCACAGTCAGGAATATTTAAATACATTTAAAAACATATTAACTATATGTATTACTGTGTTAAGAGTGTCATTTTGTGTCATTTTGGTTGGTGGTGTGCCCCAGGATTTTGTAAATATAAAAAATGTGCCGCGGCTCAAAAAAGGTTGAAAAACACTGCCCTAAGGGGTATAACTGCCCAGTGTTACATTGCAGAGTGTTTGCAGTGTAATATTAGGCTTACTGAATGTTGGTTTCTGATCTTGCTGAAGATTTGTTACTTGGCATAAGCTTCTCACTGCCAGTTCCATTTTGATGCTGGCCAGTTTGTCTCCACATTCAACGAAGAAACCTTGAAGGATATAAATCCACATACATGTAAGTACATTACGCAAAAGAAACTGACTTCATTATTGGTTTTGTGTTTGAAGTCACTGCTTTATTGATTACACAAGAGTAAATTTCTGTTTTTCCTTTCTTCAATAGTTGTGTTGCTCATTTTTGGAACTAACTTGCACACTGAGCTGCACGCACTGCACAAACTGCAACATGATGTACTTCATTTGTAGGAAAAATATACTAGTATGGGAATTAGTTACTCTGAGAAGTAGAATAAACTGTTTCAAGTGTGTAGCAGCAGGGAGAAGGGAACCTTATGGTTGTGTTGTGAAAGAGGCCACTTTTCTATTTAAAAAAAGGAGAATGCAAAAAGAGAACTAACTGGTAACAAGCATAATAAATGTTGATCCTGGCGACTATAAAGAGTGCACAGGCTCCAGATTACCTTGAGGGAACGTGGCAATAGGTGTCCTAGACTTTGTTGGAAAAGTATGGTGTGAAACAGTTGGTAATGTTCAAATAATTTTCTAGATCTTTTCCATCTGTGTTGGTATCATGAAGCAGTAGAAATCAACATATGAATCAAATTTCTGTTCTGCTTTCTCAGAGCAGAACTTCTGCTCAGAATGAAATTTATCCTCTGGTTTTCAGACTTTACAGACTGCTCTAGGAAAGTGAAGGTTGATAAAAGTTTGACAGTAGTATAATGTGTTGATAATTAAATCACCCTTCACTATTTTAAAAAGATGATTTAATAGAGAACCTGAGTCTTTGACCTTTAACACTCTCTCATCTTGGGGAACATGCCCTCCCAGTGATCTTTGATTGCAGCTTCCATGGTAGCCTGTGGTAAGTGATAATGGGACTTGTAATCAAGGCCATATATTCCCAGTTCCCATTGTAGTTACTTTAAGCAAATTAGATACACCAGGAGCCCCCAGTGGCACATTGGGTTAAACACTTGTGCAGGCAGGACTGCTGACCAAAAGGTTGGCGATTTGAATCCAGGGAGTGGTAAAACACCTGGGCGTCCGCGGGGTGTCCTTGCAGATGGCCAATTCTCTCATACCAGAAGTGACTTGCAGTTTCTCAAGATACTCCATATTTTACTGACCGTTCAGTGTAAATTGAATTGAATTGCCAATGTATTGGCCATTCAATATAAATGCCATTAACAGTATACAAATAAAAGAAAGTTAAAATTGTCAGGATATATCTTGGTACTGGTTACTAGGTTTTGCATTTGTATGTTTATGTTGGCAACTGCAAATAGAAATGTGGTGTGCTGTGTTGAGCACTACATGTTTCAGTTTTAGTCATAGCTGTACTTAATTTACTTGAATTTGAGAACACTTCAGCTTGTATTTTTGTTCGTTTTTATGCCATATTAAAATATTTTGCATCTGTATAGTGTTTGATATATTGTTTAGATCAGGGGTGCCCACACTTTTTCAGCATGCGAGCTACTTATAATAAAACCAAGTCAGAAAGATCTACCTACCTCCTCAAGGCTGGAGAGGGGAGGGGTGGGGGCGGGGCTTGGCGGGGCCTGGCTCTGCCCCCTCTGGCTTTCGCTCTACCAGCAGCTTCTCCAGGCTTGAGGATGGCAGTGCCAAGCCAGCCTTGTGCTAGCTATGCCACCACTGGCTTGGCATTGCCATACTCAAGCCTGGAGAAGCTGCTGGGAGTGCCGAAGCTAGGGAGGGGGCGGGGCTTGGTACGGGCTGGCTCCGCCCCCTCTGAGAAGCGCCCCATCCAGCTGGGATCGACCTCCTTCGGTCCCGGGATCGACTGATCGATCGCAATCGACTTCCTGGGTGTAATGAACGCTGGAAACATCCCTGCAAAGACGACAGCACACGGCGACTCGGTCCTATCAGATTTATTCTCCAGGTATCAAAACCTGTGAAGCCAGATCTGGCTTCACTCCGCCCCCAACATAATTTATATACAGTCACCGCCTCCACCATCTGTCCATCATCCTAAAGACCCAACCCCCCTAGCATGCAATGCTAAATCAAGGTTGCATCAGATCTAAATGACACAGCAATCCCAGTAGTCCATTGGGGCATGACCCCAGTGGTCACAGAGTAAATGTCATCAGCCCAATCGTCCAATGGCTGCTCAGTCATCTCTCCCTGAGTCAGCATAACACAAGGCAGTGCTTCCCATGTTGGTGTGGTGTGGCTCACAGCTCAAGGCTCTCTCTCTGCACTGCTCAAGCCTTCAAGGTCGCACCTGGCCGGGATTACCAGTATTGGAAGGGTCTAAGATTAGAGCACACTCAGCTCTAATTGACAGAACCTTACAAAATACCCTCTCCTCCCCTGAGAGAAAGAGGATTTGAACATACTACCCAACCTATCATCTAAATCCTATTCTAACACCAAATACAAAAATCAAAACCTTGCTCCACAATCTACCCGCTAGAACCAAGCCTTGCTGTCCACTTCTCAAATAAACCTGGAACTCCCCCACACTCAGATAACCAGGCACATCTCTACCAAACGCTCAGCTTGTTCAAGGCTAAACCCTATCTCTTCCTGCTCAAATCTAAAACAACTCCATCCCTTCACTGCCATGGCAAAAAAGGACCAACCTACAGAATCACACTTCCCATGCAACTATTTATCACTACAAGTCCCAACAGTCTACTACACAGGAACAAATCAACTGTGCATTTGTCCCCACTCGATCAGGACTCCAAACCCTATAACTTCCAAAACCATCCACTGCCCAAAGCAGGAGGTCCCAGGGACAAAACTACACAACCATTTTTGTAACACACAATCAGGATTCTCAGCCCCACAAATCCCAACAACCACTTAACTGCCACCAAACCGCAGGCATAAGCCTCTGCATCCAAACATTCCTCACACTTCAACTCCTGAACCCACTCCTCCTGGCAGGCTCAACAGGAGACAGCATCATTACCCTCTAATCCACTCTTAAAACTAAACCTCTAACCAAGTCACTCCACGGGGAACCTAAAGTGACCACACAACTTCACTGGCAAACAACCAACCTAAACCATTCTTTCACAAAACCCCAAAACCTCTAACAAACTACACCCCTGCATGCGACACAGGAACAACTCAACTGTGTCCAACAAGTAAACCACAGAAACTCACTATCCTTACTGCTCTAGCAGAAGGCACTTGAGAAAACTGCAACTCTCTCCACTGCATAAGCAGGAGGTCTGTAATCCATAATCAGCAGGCAATACAAAGGCTACTAACTCCCCCGTAACTAACTCCTCTTGGCATCCAGCCATGGAGTCCAAGGAAACCATAAATCACTCACATCTTCAAAACTCTCTGACACAGGGACAAAACACTACTACAAGCCAACTTTAACTATTCAACCAGTTACACAGGATTATTCAACTGTGTCCAATACTCTTCTAACAGAAATCTACTACCTTTGCCACCTAAGCAAAGGCCACATACCAATCTCCCATGCAACCAAACACAGTCATCTCAACCACACACACAATCCTAACCTTTACTCCTCTGAACAAACTATAACTCCCCCTCACCTGGGGAAAAGCACCTAGGAAAACTACAATTCCCCACTCTAGCTTTCTTAACCACAGCCTAGAAATAACCCTTCAACTAAGTAATACCCACACACCAAACCCAGGAACAAATCATCTGGGTGGTCTAGCCAACCCCTCCTCTCAAGGAAGGCAACACAACCTTAAACCCTAATACTAAAATCTATCCCTCCAAAGGAAACCCCAACTCTAAACGCAGGCATTTCCATCTGCGCATGATCAACACATTCACACCATAACTACCATAACACAGAATTACCCTCCTCCTAGCCAATTCAACAGGAGGCAATACCACTACCAAATCCACTCCAAAACTATCCTCCACCAAACAACCTTCCTGCCGCAATTAACCTCATTGCAGATCCCCACAAGGCTGTATCTATTTCTCTAACTATTGGAACCAAAATCTCCAATGCCACAGCAGAATACACATTCTAACTCTCACCCCATCTAACATCTCTAACAATGAATGCATGTCTAAACATTCCCCAATCTAAACATACAATAAAACACATGTAATCATTGCACCTACATAACAGTAACTAATGCAATATTACCCCCATCAACATTTCTAAGATATGAGAGCATTACATAAACATCCCTAATTCCCCACAACAATCCCTCCAATGATAAATGAGACATAAGCATAAAAATGCATTCTATAAAATACATAAGGCACATTACTTTATCTAATACACAAGATTCCAGTGTCATACAATCCCAGTTCTGCACCATCAATTCATTAAATCACACTGCTCAGGCCAACACATTTAAGTAATACCTCTTCCACACATTGAGACCATCTCAGCCTCAAACTCATTAAGGGCATTTTCTTTACATAACAAACTTTTTAACAATAAGCATAACACAATCCAGTGACCCTTCTTTCCCAAAGTCAAAAGTAATATGCTGGTTACTGTACCACTGGCCCATAGTTCATCCTCAAGATTCAACAGTTCTCGAAGTTCTAGCCACTCCGATGATGTCACCCAGAGTTCAGTCATCAGAATCTTCTTTGGAGAAACATGTTCCAACATCCCCTGATTCCAACCACCCCCCGAGAGACCAAAACCCCTGGCCAAAGTAGCCAGCACCAGCTCGCCAAGCCACTGCTCCAGTAACAGGGCACACCTAACACTTTCCTTCAGGGGCACAGCCAACGGTCGCCACCCAGTCGCACCAACCACCATGGATCTCGCCGACTGCTCGCATTGGATCTCGCCAACTGCTCCACTCAGCCACTCCACAGCTCCATCACTCCCAGCCGCCAGCCAGCTCCTCTTGGAGAATCTCAGCTAGTGGACCCTTGACTGGCATCCTTCACTGGTAAAGCCGTCTTCCATAACTCTTTCTTCCTTCAGTACACGCCAAAACAGCAACACTCTTCTCCACAAATTTTGGATCTTGGCATCTCTTTTCCTTCCAAGCATAATCAGCCTCCTCCACTTCAGCATGTTGCTCTGCTAATACAACCTGCCCATCACTCCTGCACTCCAGCTCACCAAGAGCCTTGCCACCCTCCAGGGCCTTGCTTGCTTCTAGGGAGGAATTAGCTTGGCTCATCCCCCATAGCACTAGGAGCAATTCACTTCCCTTATCTCATCTGGGCCAGATAGGTCCTCAATCACTTCCCTTCTTTCTTCGACACTTTCCAGGGAAACCAGCCAAAACTACTCCCCCACGCCAAAGCAACAGCCAAAGGAAACATCTGGTCGCTTAAACCACTCTCCTCGGAGATCATCAAAGCACTGAGAGCCTCTGTAATCGGAAAATTCCTCTTGCTTCCTCCTTCTTCACCGGCTATAAACATTCCCAAAGCATCTTCTTTCTGCCCTAACTCCTTTGCAGCTGGCTCTCCTTCTTCTTTTAGAGTAAAATAAAACTTTCTCCACACTGCAGTCCTCTGAAGTTAAAGCAGCCTCCAGCTTTCCTCTTTACTGCAGGCCCTCAAGACATCAAAGGGAAAACATTCCTCTGTCGCTTCTTCCACAACACAAGAAGCCTCTTGCCCACTTGCTGGCTCCAACATTCCTTCCATCGGGCGAAAGGAACCCTCTTCTCCTTTCTTCCTCCCCGGTAATGCAGTCTCTGAAGTTAAAGCCGTCTCGCTTTCCCCTTTACTGCCTACCGGGACTTCAAAGGACAGGCATTCCTTTGCAGTTTCTCCCACAGGAGCCTTGACTTCCATCTCCACATGGCACTCTTCCGTCTTTTCAACCGTCCACACAAATTCCTCTGGTAAGACGGCTTCTGCAACGGGGTTTGGCCCGCTTTTAGCTTCCCAACGCTCCATGCCTCTGGTTGGGATTCCTCATCGGCATCATCAAAGCGTCCCTCCTCTTCCCCTGGGGAGACACAT
Source organism: Anolis apletophallus (assembly GCA_030556195.1). Taxonomy (NCBI): domain Eukaryota; kingdom Metazoa; phylum Chordata; class Lepidosauria; order Squamata; family Anolidae; genus Anolis; species Anolis apletophallus. The sequence continues at coordinate 115,589,104 of JARBWK010000005.1, read as the reverse complement.
CCATTCAGGGGAACACATTATTTCATAGAGGCCCTTGATTCTCTCGTACAACACATCTGCCTCCTTATGCAGCACACTCACATCATGCTGCCCATAACGAAGAGCTTCCTGCAACACATGCAGTCTCCGACAAACCTGCTTCCATTCCTGGACCACCCCATCTCTGGTCCCCATGGAATACTGAGCTCTCTCCTGCCCAGTCTCTTCAGCCTTCCAAACTGGCCCTTCCTTTGGCACAGTCACCTTGGCTGCCTCAGGTTCTGGGGACTCTCTCCCCCCTTCTGCCAGGTCCACCTGCCCATCCCTGGCATGCCCCAGACGAGCACTCCTATGCTCCACCATCTGGCAAGCGCTCCTGCGCTCCTCCGGTTCCTCCACCAGACGAGCACTCCTATGCTCCACCGTCTGGTAAGCGCTCCTGCGCTTCTCCGGTTCTCTGGGCGCATCTTCCTCCTCCTTCTCACAAGAAGGGGCACCATCTGACGATCCTTCCATCACCCAGTGAGGGAACAAGCCTTGCAGGATCCTTCTAGCCTGCTGCTGCTCCACCTCACTTGGGACCCACGAATCGTCCTCTTCCTCCTCATCTGAGTCACTGTCCCAGAACTCCTCAGGACTCACCCATTCCACCTCCATCATGGGTCTGGACATTGAGGATGGCATCTCGCTGGATAAACCCTCGATAGATTTCTCTATGATGGGCTTTTGATGAGATCTGGCTTTTCTGTAATGAACGCTGGAAACATCCCTGCAAAGACCTCTGTAGCACACGCACAAACAGCAACTTGATCCTAAAGATTTATTCTCAGGTATCAAAACCTGTGAAGCCAGATCTGGCTTCACTCCGCCCCAACATAATTTATATACAGTCACCGCCTCCACCATCTGTCCATCATCCTAAAGACCCAACCCCCCTAGCATGCAATGCTAAATCAAGGTTGCATCAGATCTAAATGACACAGCAATCCCAGTAGTCCATTGGGGCATGACCCCAGGGGTCACAGAGTAAATGTCATCAGCCCAATCGTCCAATGGCTGCTCAGTCATCTCTCCCTGAGTCAGCATAACACAAGGCAGTGCTTCCCATGTTGGTGTGGTGTGGCTCACAGCTCAAGGCTCTCTCTCTGCACTGCTCAAGCCTTCAAGGTCGCACCTGGCCGGGATTACCAGTATTGGAAGGGTCTAAGATTAGAGCACACTCAGCTCTAATTGACAGAACCTTACACTGGGCAGCTCTGGTTTAGATCTAGGGCTAATTAAATTATTTTCAATCTTGTAATGCAGCAAAATCGGAAAAAAAATCAAGGGGTGTGTTCAAAGGTATAATACTTTGCAGAAATGTTCGCACACACCCTTGACAATGTTGTGTTACATTTGAAACTAAAATCATTACTGTCAAATCCAGTATTTCAAAATAGAATGTGGCTCAATCATTACCATCTACCAAAACTCAGTGACTGGTTAAGAAGGACATTAGTCAAGCAAAAAGAAATCCAGTGGTAACTTTAATATAACTGGGGAGGTCTGTGGCTGAGATAGAAGAAATAGTCCATGGTGCAGTTGTCACTGCAACACTGCATTCTGAGCTTTATAGAAGAGTGAGGAGAAAGACTAATTGTTCAAAAAAAAACCCACATAAAATTCCATTGGGAGCTTGCAAAGAGGCATGTGGAATATACAGAAAACATATGGGAAAGGTCCTGAGAAAATTGAACTTTGGGCCTATCAGGAAAAACTGTTGTTTGAGTCCAAGAGTGCTCATTGCCCTGAGAATAGTGTTCCCATCTTGAAGCACGGAAATGACAGCATCATCAACATGTGATGGGAATGCTCTTTCTTGGAGGAACTGAGAAACTGACTAGCTTTGAGACATCTTGTGTTTCTAAAAGACAACAGATCTTAAGGTTGTATGCTTGACCCTTCCCTCAAACTGAAATATTGTGACAACTTGTGAGATTTGTATCACAGCTGAACAGATTTAAAGTATCTCAGTAGTCCTTGGTAGGACTGTTCTTTAAACTTCATGACAAGTACATTGATATCTTGACTTAAGAATTTAATTTGTTCTGTGAACAAGTGCTTAACTTAAAACACTCTTGTCTCAAAGCAGATGTTTCAATTGAAATGCCATTAATCCATTCTGAGCCCCCACTGCAATTTTTGTTGCATGTTTATAAATAAGAAACTATAAATAACAAATAAGGTATAAATGCACATCTACACAGAACAATAAATAAGGATCAACTTTAAAATGGTAGAAGCGCAAAGTTGTGGCAAGAACGCACAAAGTGAAGAGGCAAAAGCATCATTTTCTTCATATTGTGCTCATTCCAGTTTCCCTCCTTCTCTTGCACACACTCTCACACACACTCCCTTTCTCTTTTTCTTCATAAAGCCAAACATACCAGGAATAAAAAGCGCACAAAATAAACTAACCCAAAGCTCCTCAAAGCGGAAAAGAGCAAAGCAGACAGAAATCTCCCAAAGCAGACAAGAGCTCGAGGCACTGGGGCTGCTCCCTTGAAGCCCTAAAGCCTGTATGCTCGCACTAGTGCTCTCTCTGGTGCTATTAACTCAAAACACTACTCTTATGTCAAAGCAAAACCCAAGCCGAGCGACAGCACTTAACTCAAAATGCTCTTAAGTTGGGACTCTTTAAGTGGAGGTTCCACTATATTTGCCTTAACAATTTGGCTCTTCTAGGACTAGTCTAGTGGTTCTCATTAAGTGTCACTTCCATTTTCAACATCTGCTCAGCTTATGATCAGAATGAGAAAAAAAATGACTCTGCCACATAACACTTCCATTTTAAAACCTCATCTTAAAATAGACTGCTGATTAAACATGTCTGTTTTATATATGCCTAACTTTTTCAGGCAGACTTTGAGAATTTTTAAAAGAAACCCAGAGTCTTTCTTTAAGCTTACAAGCTAGAAAGAAAAGTGCTACATGAAAAGGGAGTCTAGAATTCAGATCATCGTCACGTTTTGCCCACTATTGTACTGTTATACATGATTTTTTAAAAGTTGAATTTTTGGTTTACTACCTATGTGACAATCATCAACACTTGTGGAGCATACAGGAGAGAAATCCTTTTAATGGTGGGTTATGGGCAGTCTACTGACGTATAAGCATACATTCCTGTATAGCCTGTCATATTTGCAGCTTTTGTTACAAAATGTGGACTTGTGTGGCACAATAATGTCTAGCCATTTTATTTTAGCATAAACTTTCATGGACTTGCATTTGAGGAAGTAGCTTGTGGTCCACAAAAGTTTGTGCTTGAGGGTACTGCAGGAGTCCTTGCTCCAGCGGGGAAAGACTATGGTTTTGTAGTGTGCTTCCATTCACTTCTGTAGTTGAAAATAATGGAGTGTTCTTTATCATGGGAGAGGTGAGTGGATAGATGGGAAAAATAGGTTCTCTGCACCCTTTCCCCCCTTTAGCAGATGAATAGGACCAGCCTGTTCTTCCCCTTTCTATGATGTTTTCTGCGAACTGCTCGCGTTCTTTGGCTGATGTCCGAGGCAAAAGTAGTAGAATTGCTTCACTTATGAATGTAATATTGAACATACTTGCTTAAATCTGAACATATTATACACATATTCCTAGAACACTGTAAAGCAGAGCTTTCCAAACATTTCAGGTTGGTGACATACTTTTTATACATGCATCATTTTGCAACATGGTCATTCAGTTTTACTAGCAAATCAAAAGGTTAAACCCTTCTAAAAGGTAAAGACACACACACAAATTGTGAAAATCAAATGTATTGGAACATTAAAAAACTCACAAAAACTTTACATTGATGTATTAAAATATACGAGGGCGGGTCAATAAGTCCATGACTTTTTGAATGAAACACAGGTTTTTGGATAAAAAATCATTTTATTTTTCAACATAGTCTCCTTTGAGCTCTATACACTTTGTCCAACATTTCTCCAATTTTTTTTATCCCTTCCAAAAAATAAGATTTGTCGGGGTCGTCAAAATAGGTATTTCTTTGTGAGATGATGTTATTGCTGGAGTCAAATCTCTTTCCGCCGAGCCATTTCTTCAGGTTTGGAAACAAGAAATAGTCACTCAAGGCTAAATCCGGAGAATAGGGCAGATGAGGGAGCAATTTGTATCCCAATTCATGGATTGTTGCCATGGCAACTGCACATGTGTGCACCCTTGCATTGTCCTGCATTGTGAGCAAACGCAGCACCCATCTTGCGGAAGCTTTCTCATACCCAAGTGATCATTTAAAATTGAAACCACTGAGCCATGTGAGATGCCTATGGCTTCCACAATCTCTCGCACTTTCAATCTTCGATCGGCCAACACCATATCATGAAGTTTTTCAATTGTTTCGGGTGTAGAGTCCTCAACTGGGTGTCCAGAACGTTCGGCATCTTCCGTGCTTGTACGGCCACGACAAAATTCAGTAAACCACTTTTTTACCATTGAAATTGGTGGTGCAGAGTCCCCATAGTATTTATCAAGCTTAGCCTTGGTTTGAGTGATGGTTTTTTTCCGCGAAAAATAATGCTTAATGAGCACACGAAATTCACTTTTTTCCATTTTCTCCTCGAATCATGCGGTAGTCTGCCATCAATGGCTGTCAAACACAAACTAAATGACGCAGCTTGTTCAAATTTTGACAGGAGTCAACTGACAGATGCCTGTTGACAGGAGCAGTGTTGCCCTTTCAGTTAAGAGGCGGGAAATTCAAAAAGTCACAGACTTATTGACCCACCCTCGTATTATTTATATTGTTTATTTCACGTAGACTTGTTACATTTGTGCATTACAGCTACACACTGCAGCTGACACACTAACAGGTTGCAACTCAGTTTGGAAAGCTAAGCAATAAAGAGATCACGACGTTCTGTAGAACATCTGCTTTTTTGTACAGACGGTCCCAGTTCATATCTTGGCTTCTCTGATCAGATTGAGCTCAGATAGTAGAGATGCGCAGGAGCTGTCGCCCGAACACTAGCAATCACTTCTAGTTGCTTAAGGCATTGCTGAATTTTCAAATGATGTCGTCTGTATAGAGCATCTTAAAATGAACAATGAATATTGTAAGGTTGCAGAGGGTAGCAGAACTGAACAATGGTAACCCAATCCATTGTAGGTTTCCTAACATGGTTTTTAAGCTCTTAATTATGATTTTCATTCACTTCTCAGAAAACATATAGGTGGGCTTTTTAAAAGCATGTACTAGTTCTTTTCACATGCTTTTAGTTTTACTTTTTGAGTCAGGGTGTTCTTAATTACTCCTTGTAAAGTTGGTGTCCTACTGTATTTTCAGAGAAGGTCATTCCACAGTCACTAGATGGCAGCACATTCCCTAATTAACTTTATAAACCAATTTCATGGGATTGTGTGCTTTTGTTTAGCAATAGTAGCACTTAGAGCAGTGTTTATATAGCAGGCGGTAAAATAAATGCCACACAGAATCTCAACATAGGATTGTAACTCAAACAACTTAAAAATGTGCTCATATTTGGTTGATTTTTTTTCACTGGCAATTACAACAGATATAACTGTTGCCCAAGATTTCTTATTCTGAGATATTTCAATTCAGTCTTGAACAATATGCTTTTTTTGGTGTGAATTAAACTTTAGGTTCTGGTTCTGAAAAGATATCCAATATTGCGACGAATAAACATTTCTATCACATTTTTTTTGGTTCGTCTGTGTATTTGAAAATATGACCATATGAATTTTCCCCGATGCCATACATTTTTTTCATGGTAAAGCTTCAAGGACCTTCCCAGGAATAATTGTAACCCTCCTTCAATATGTATTTTTAGTAAGTCGATCCACTTATATTAGAAGTCCCTGGCATTTCACAATGATTTGGGGATTTATAGAATCTCATTGCTAGGTTTGTGTTTTATAAAAGTACTTTTGTTTTGTATGGTTTCCAGATGTTTTCCTTAGTTTTGAACAAGCAAACTCTTGTTCAGCAAAACCAAGCCACGCCTACTAAAAGTATACAAAATGGAATATACAGATAAACATCTGACTTAAAAAGGAGTCATAGTTGCAAGCGGACAACAGGAAGTGAGAAAAATCTACCCCTTGGAAGGGAAATTCACTCGTTGGGAAAAGGGGTCTCCAATGAAGGCATGCTTGTATTCTTACTGTGCCGAATTTTTCCAAAGGAAACATAATTCCAGTTTTAGAATATGTGCTGCTGAAATGAGCCTGAGAGGTAAAATAATTTCAAAGAGAAAGCACATAATTACAGACCAAAATGGGAAAACAAGGTAACCATCCCTAAACAAAGAATTCTGCATGAAGATTAGATATTTACTCCATAGCAACAGAACAAGCTGTAACTAGGGATGAAACAATCATCACCATAGAATGCTTTAAAGTGAGGTAGTTATCTGTGTTGCCGTACCTTGGTCCACTTCCCTCTAACGCTTGGTAAGTTGGTCTGTATTCACCCGTGTATTGAAGATACAAGGATAACTACTGTATTTGAACTTGATTTTGCTCAATTTTGGTCACTATATTTTGCTCCTGGTCACTGTAAGTTGGTGACTGCAAAGTGGCATGTGTAGGAGACATTTGTTCTGCCAAAAGCCCAGCTCTTGTGGGAGAATTTTTGTGGTTTGTAGCTTAGTGAGGCCTAGTACCTCTCTAGCCCAGAATCTCCCTAAACTACAAACCCCAGAATTTTGGAGGAGGCAGCCACACGATTTAGTGCAGTGTTTCCCAACCTTTTTTTGAGCCGCGGCACACTTTTAATATTAAAAAAATCCGGGGGCACACCACCAATCAAAATGACACCCTAACACAGTAAAGAATGGCTGGGGGATGGTAGCCTGCTGGGAGCAGCTGCTGGGAGTGCCAAGGCCGGGGGGAGGGGCGGAGCCAGGCCACGCCATGCCCCACCCTCTCCCCCCGGCTTCAGCTATCCCACAGCATCTCCAGCCTTGAGGGGGCAATGCCAAGCCAGTGGTGGTAGAGTCAGCACAATGCTGGCTTGGCACTGCCCCCTCAAGGCTGGAGCAGCTGCTGGAAGTGCCGAAGCCGGGGGAGGGGATGGAGCCATGCCGCGCTGTGCCCCGCCCCTCCCCCTGGCTTCAGCTATCCCACAGCTTCTCCAGCCTTGAGGGGGCAATGCCAAGCCAGCGGTGGCAGAGGCAGCACAATGCTGGCTTGGCACTGCCCTCTCCAGGCTGGAGAAGCTGCTGGGAGTGCCGAAGCCAGGGGAGGGGGCTGAGCCAGGCCGCACCATGCCCCTCCCCCCAGCTTCAGCTATCACACAGCTTCTACATCCTTGAGGGGGCAATGCCAAGCCAGCAGTGGCAGAGCCAGCACAATGCTGGCTTGGCACTGCCCCCTCAAGGCTGGAGCAGCTGCTGGAAGTGCCGAAGCCGGGGGAGGGGGCGGAGCCATGCCATGCCATGCCCCTCCCCCTGGCTTCAGCTGTCCCACAGCTTCTCCAGCCTTGAGGGGGCAATGCCAAGCCAGCGGTGGCAGAGGCAGCACAATGCTGGCTTGGCACTGCTCCCTCAAGGCTGGAGAAGCTGCTGGGAGTGCCGAAGCCGGGGAGGGGGCGGAGCCAGGCTGCACCATGCCCCTCCCCCCGGCTTCAGCTATCACACAGCTTCTACATCCTTGAGGGAGCAATGTCAAGCCAGCGGTGGCAGAGGCAGCATAATGCTGGCTTGGCACTGCCCCCTCAAGGCTGGAGAAGCTGCTGGGAGTGCCGAAGCTGGGGGAGGGGGCGGAGCCAGGCCGCACCATGCCCCTCCTCCCGGCTTCAGCTATCACACAGCTTCTACATCCTTGAGGGGGCAATGTCAAGCCAGCGGTGGCAGAGCCAGCACAATGCTGGCTTGGCACTGCCCCCTCAAGGCTGGAGCAGCTGCTGGGAGTGCCGAAGCCGGGGGTAAGGGGCAGAGCCAGGCTGCACCATGCCCCTCCCCCTGGCTTCAGCTCTCCCACAGAGGAGAAGCATGAGCGGTGGACAGGCTTCAGTGGGCGGAGCTCCTCCACGCGGCTTCAGCGAACGAGGTGCGAGAGTTATGGTGGAAGTCATGGCGGATTGGAGGCTGGCTGGGGAAAATGGCCAGAGGAGGCAGTGCCCTGGCCCCTTCTTTTTCTTTGCCACCGCCCGGCCCTTCCTCCTCCTCCCCCAAGCAGCAGGAGTTTGGCAGGAGGAGGGGGGAAGGAAGGGGGGCAGAGAACTTTTCTCGCGGCACAGCAGGAGGTCCGTCACGGCACACTAGTGTGACACGTCACAGTGGTTGACAAACACTGATTTAGTGGATACACACTCTAAACCCCACTGTTTAAACTATAGTGTGATGAGACACTTAAAAATAGAGAGAGAAAACCCTTGAGATGAAAATTGCTTCTTACACTTTGATTTGGAACACAGACTCAGTTTTTGAAGTTAGAGGTATTCAAGATAATGTTCACTGTCTTCCATAACTCCTTGTTCTCCATCAGTACTACCCTCTTGTCCAAATGTATCCCTCTCCACACAATCCCAGTAGAGAATCACCGACTTCTGTGTTAACAGCAATTATGGGAACTCCTTTCTGTATTGACTTTAAATGTGCCTTTTCATCTTTACCTCTTTTGCTTACTGTTTCCTTGCTTCCAGTATGACACTTTGATTTCTTCATTGCACTCCAGAGCTAGTGTTATCCCGTTATTGCCTTGCCTACTACACTAACAGCCTAGCCAATTCTATTAGCACCCCTTTTAAAGAAGAGAGAACACAATAGAGAATAAAACAGCAATAGTACAAAGAAGCAAGATTGTATAATACAGGGCTGTCCAACTGGCGGCCTGGGGGCCGACACGGCCCCCCAGCCTGTTGGACACGCCCCCGCTATGCCCCCGGCTGCCATTTTAATTTTTTTTAAAAAAATCTATTTTTTTAAAAAAATGGCGGCTGGGGGGGGGGAGGGGGAGGCTGGGCAGGAAGGAGGAAGTGAGCTGGCTCCTCCTCCTTCGCCCTTCCTCCTTCCCCTCCCTGCACCGCGGCTCGCGATTGGAGCCGCGGCGCGTCCGCAGGGGAGGAGGAGGGGCGAAGGAGGAGGAAGTCAGCTGGCTGCCTTCTTCCTCCTTCGCCCTCTTCTTCCTCCCTCCCGCCCCGGCACTCGGGATCGGGGCAAAGGCGGGGGAAAGATGAGGACGAAGGAGAAGGCCGTCAGCTGACAGCCTTCTCCTTCGTCCCTCTTTCCCCTCACAAGACGCCGGCGCCCGGGATCCGGGCAAAGGCATGGGCGGGGGAAAAAGGAGGAGGAGGAGGAGGAGGAGGGAGAGTTCTCCCTCCTCCTCTTTCCGGGCGCCGCTGCTGTTCTGTGCGCCCGCGGCGCCGGGAAAGAGGAGGAGGAGGGAGTTCTCCTTCCTCCTCCCTCCTCTTCCACCGCGCTGCGGCGCAGGGAAAGCAGCGACGCCCGGGAAAGAGGAGGAGGAGGAGGAGGAGGGAGAACTCTCCCTCCTCCTCCTCTTTTTCCCTGCGTGCACGCCGGCGCCCGGGATCCCGGGGGCCGGCGCGCGGGCGGGGAAAGAGGGATGAAGGAGAAGGCAGTCAGCTGATTGCCTTCTCCTTCGTCCCTCTTTCTCCGCGCGCGCAGGCGCCCGGGATCCGGGCAAGGGCGCGGGCGGGGGAAAAGAGGAGGAGGAGGAGGAGCACGCCTGACATTTCGCAAGAAAGTCAATACCTAGCTGTTTGAGCACGCATTTGCTGATGAAATATAAAGGTTTAATTAAATATATGGAATGACCACGACGTGACGGAAACTGATTTCAACATGACGCTGAGGCTGCAATTGTATGTTTTTAATTATTAATTTGTTGTTATATGGTGTTTTTTTTTTTTGGTTTGTTTGCTTGTGTTGTATTGAGGGCAGAAACTGCCTTGTGTAAACCGTCCCGAGTCGCCTTCTGGCTGAAAGGGGCAGTATAGAAACGTGACAAATAAATAAATATTTGATGTTTTATTCCTTATTCTACTCCCTTCAAATGGTATCAGTTAGCACTGTTGAATTCCCCCCTTAAAAACCTCCCCATCATCATTTGCCTTTTCTTCTTCTACTATTTCATTATAACTAGATCGGAAAATTAAAACATTTGGCTATTTTCTTATCTCTTCAAAAGTTCTTTAAAATTAAAAGCAACTACTTGTTCTACCAGTCTTGTACTTTAAAAAACTTATGGCATACCCACGTATAGAGTGTGCTTTCTCAGTGTTTTTTTTATTTTTTTTTATTTTGAGTGACAACATTAAACTTACTTGCATTATTATCCCATACTACTTGTGGATAGTTTAAGTTGTTATATATGCCCTCTTGTATCCCATCTTTTCATATACAATATTTATATAGATAACAATGGAAACCAAAAAGAAAGAAACTCTTTCAAAATATTAGCCACCTTGTTAAACATTTCTGCCAACTATATTTCAAATTAATTTCATGAAAAACCCAACTACATTCTGTGTTTCCAATATATTTTGCAGTGAACTCCCATCACCAGTTCTGTTGTGGTCTGTACAGATTGCTTATCTTTGCTTTATTATATGCAAATCCTTACTTTATGCTACTGCAGCTAAAATAAACAAGCAGCTCTTGCTCTGTGTATTCTTGGTATGCAGTCCTTCTGTTATTGTTTCCACCCTAATCTAGTTTTCCTTTGCAAGCCTACTCCAAAAAGAACTTGCCCCTAGAGCACCATCAGTTTTGATTGTGGCTTTTCAACTTTGTTTTATTGCTGATTTATTTATATATTAAGGCTAAAGTGGAAGTAAAACTTAACAAAAAAAAATCACTGTAGGTCTAACTATTCTTGGAAAAGTATGTTTAAAGACTTTTAACTTCCAGAAAGAAGGAGAGGGCAGGTTGGGAGACTGGTCTGAAATAAATATGGTTGAATTATAATCCACAGCTTCAATCCCTGGAAGAACAGCAAGCAATCCTAGAAGGCAGTTCTAGGATGAGCTCCCCTTTTACCACCAAAAATAGAATAAGCGGGCTGTTGGGAATTATGGGTTGCTTACCTGTAACCGTAGTTCCCTGAGTGGATTCACACATATGATATTTCCTGCGCTTGCGCAGACAGTGCGGAACCTTCTAGAATAGAAAAATCAAAGCATGGCTAAACCCCGCTCACCCTTGCCCCGAGTGTGTGTGTGTGTGTGTGTGTGTGTGTATATATATATATATATATATATATATATATATATATATATACTGAGGCTAGCCCTCAGTTCTCTTGATCCGCGCAGTCAGAGAACCTTCTTTGTCTGAGCTCTCTGACCTTCTATTGTTGATCTGATTGACCTACTGGGTTGACTTGGTTTGTTTTCTGGACTCTCTCATCTCTCCTGCGTTGAAATCGGATCTGGATGAGGTACCCTTCTCGCTCTTTGTCCCGGACTTCCTTGACTACTCTCATGGCTGCCACTTCCTTTAAGAAGTGCACAGGATGCCCAAACACCATCCCGGACTCTGATGGGCACTCTCTCTGCTTGTCTTGCTTGGGAGAGGGTCACCTCACCCAGTCCTGTTCTGTTTGTGTGACATTTACGCCACAGACAAGAAAGAATAGGGAGGCGCGCCTGAAGGCCACCCTTTACGAGCGGCCTCTTATGCCTTTGGCAGGCCCTAGAGCTCCACAGGGTGTGGGGGCCACTGCTGACAACCCCCACCATGCAAGTCGCCTCTTCTAAGCTTCTGCCTAAGAAGAAGGCCAAACGCCTGAAGCAGAGGACTGCTCAGCCGTCTTTACCATTGGCCCAAGATGGCGGCCATCTCCCTGCGCCATTATCTCTCTCCAAAGATGGCCTCCTGGCTATGTCTTCCCCATCCTCCACAGGCAATGTGGCGGGAAAATCTTCCACTCCGCCATTGCAGCCTCCTCTGCACGTTCTGCTTGCTACAACTCAAACTCTAACTGATGCTCAACTGCTCCCCCTACTGGCTGCTGACCTGCCTATCCAGTCTATGGAGAAGCCTAATTCTCAAGAAGAGAAATTTATACTCAATCTTTTCTGGAAAGCTGTGAGATAGAATTCAGATTCCTTAAATTAATAAGGGATTTATGCCTTGTAGGGAAAAAAAATCCACATCCGTATTCTCTGAATTTTATTTCAGCCTTACTTTCATGCAGCTACACTGTATTTTAGCAAAGTCATTTTCAAACTGTAGTAGTGTGTCAAAGCCAGCATTGTGTAGTAAGTGAAACACCGGGCTACGGCTCTGGAGACCAGGGTTCTAATACATTCTCGACAATAGAAATCCATTGTGTGACCTGGGGTAATTCACATGATCTTAGCCTCTGAAAAAAAAAAGCCTTGCCAAGAAAACCTCATTATAGGATCACCATAAGCTAGAAGTAATTGAAGAAGCACAACAACAACAACAATAGCATCATGGCACTTCAATGGAGTGTTATGTAGCTGGTGACCTTGGCATTTAAAGTTGAAAGATGGGTAGATGAAAATAGCAGAGAGAATGACAAGTTGCAGTGTTCCAGTCTCCATAAAGACCTGAGTGTTTTTCTAAGCCTGCTGCATACGTGAGCAGCTAACCTAAGTCTACGGTGTGCTGTATATTGAAGGTAGGCTTATATTTTACCCTATGAACTGATGAGTTCCCACCAAATACACTTCCTTGCATGAACCAGTTTAATGTTTTCATTTTTGCAGTAGCTGATATCCTTGTGTAGATAGGATGTGTGGCTTCTGCTGTTGCCGTGTTTTTATTTATTTTAGAATTAGGCTTAACATTTTCTTTGGCATATCAGTAAAAATAGATGAAATATCTGTTGGTTAAGTTTAATGCATGGAATAGCTTTCTGTTCATCAGCTTGTTCTCCTGCCCCCAGTCACAGTTTTTGCCAAAGTTGGCAAAGACAGAGCAGGCGAGTCATTAAAGAAGGAATGGTGCATAATTCACCAGAGGACAGACCCTTTTTGTGAGTCATATAAGTCGTTCCCACTTCTGTGGAAAAATATTACATCATTGCCCTGCTCAGTGTTCTATTTAAACGATAGCAGAATTTCAAGTACATTCGGCTTTTTTTAGCCGGAGTAAACAGTGACAGGAGTTTGTCTCAAAGCAAAGTTGTGCTACGCCTTAGAAGGAACAATGTTGAATCAAATATTTACACAGTGGCCAGAAGAGGAGGATATTCTCTCATAATATAACTTGGGACGATCAGAAAGCTTCGGCTTGCTCTGTATGCTGTGGTCTTTCTCTCGAAAGCTTAACAAATATTTTCACCTATGTCAGTGGTTCTCAGCCTTTCTAATGCCATGACCCCTAAATAAAGCTCTTCATGTTGTGGTGACCCCCAACCACGTTTCCGTTGCTACTTCATAACGGTAATTTTGCTACTCTTATGAAGCATAATGGATATATCTGATATGCAGGATGTATTTTCATTGTTATAAATAGAACATAATTAAAGCATAGTGATTGATCACAAAAACACAAAGTATGGACAATGAATGATGGGATTTGTAGTACCTTCAACCGATTCAGCTCTGCCCGATTCTGCTCCTTCTGAGCTCGGCAGGGGTTGAGTGCCGGGCAGCCATGGCACTCCATGGATGGCCAGGCCACGCGGGCAGCCTTCTGCCTGGCCCCCATACCCTTCCCAGCTGGGAAACGGGCGTGGGCCAGGCAGAAAGGTTATTCAAACAGTACACCCGTGAGGGCAGCCTTCCGCCTTGTCCCGCATACTTCCCAGCTGGGGAGGGCGCAGGGGGTGGGCAGAAAGGCTGCCCAAATGGCAAGCCTGTGAGGGCAGCCCTCCGCCTTGCCCCCACATCCTTCCCAGCTGGGAAGGGCGCAGGGGCTGGGCAGGAAGGCTGCCCAAATGGCAAGGTGAACCTTGTTCCTGCGCATGCCTTTTCCTGCAAGCTTCTCCTGACGCCCACCAGGCCTGTGGGAAGAGCAGGAGGAGGAGCTGACCAGCAGCGCTAGCTTTTTGGCTGTCACAGGGTGTCGGCAGCCATTTTGGAGGGGCGGGGCCAACCAAGGCAGCTTTGCGAGCCCCCGAAAATGGCCCAACGACCCCTCTGGGGGTCGCGACCCCCAGGTTAAGAACTGCTGACCTATGTGATTAAAGCTGGAGGAAGGACCTGAAGAATAGAATTTCTTCATGGTTTAGTGGTTGTAATATCCCTCCAACCTTTAAAAAAAAACATTCCCTTAATCTCCTTTATTGGCAGTCTTTTGGAGTCTTCTCCAGCTTTGTGGTCCAGAACACCTATTGAACAAGGAAGGGAATTGCAATCTCCCAGGCTGGGAGAAGCCTTTTCTATGGATTGTATCCACTAATGTAATTCTACTAGAAAATGTCTGTCTTTTCTGGTTTTCTTTTCTCTGCAACTGTCAAGTCCAGAGCCTTGATTTTGTTGGTGTGAACCATTTAACAACCCTCTACTCCTTCATGAGGCTGTGTTTTGCTGACACTTGCTCAGTTGCTAGTTGAACAGTTTTGTTACATTTTTTGTTGCTAGTGTTAACTTTGGATACAACCATATGCGGGGGCAGTCCCCAACCTTTGAAAAATTTGGCTTGTTGTGGAAACAAGGATTAGTGATAAACCTTCAGTTGAGACACTTTTTGCCCATGACAACTCTTTCAGGAGTGAATTTCCCCTTCCTAGGGGGAGATTTATCTCATTTCCTGTTGTTTCATCCCCTGTTCTTAACTATGAATCATTAGTCAGTCGGATGTTTGTAACTCAGGGACTGCCTGTATCTGATTCAGGTTAAAATGGCAATTTATTCGCAATAAAATAAGTTATTTACCTTATATACTGATGTATAAATGTATCTTAACTATTGAAGGGTTTTTTGGGGGTTTTATATTGTTATTATGTAGGCATCGAATTGTGCCGTACTGTAAGCCGCACTGAGTCCCCCCTCGGGGGTTGAGAAGAGTGGGGTAAACTCCTGAAATAATAAATAATAAATCTAGACATGCTTGTCAGCCTCTCAAAACTATGGGTCATTATAACTACTGTACTTTAATTCTTGCAAAAAAAGGAGCCATTCCTTTCTCTGAGTTGAGTGGCAGAAGAAAACTGAAAGAAGCACCAATCCCCAATACTTTCTCATTTGTGGTACTGCTTCTGTCTCTTTTGAATGGCTAGGTGGGGAAATGGTGGTGGTGGTCATGGTTGGTGGCATTCATGCTTCCCCCACTCTGCGGGATGACCCTCAATTTATCCACAGGTCGTATCAAAAATCATAATTTTAGCCCCAAATTGTGCCCTAACATATAGGAGTTTGCTCCTAGAAATGTTGACGGCTATTCAGTATTCTGAATTCTTTGGATCAAAAGATAACCATTAAGTTAGATACCATTGTGCTGCATCCTGTACAACTATGTGGCGACAATACTAGTACATTATTTCTATTGGGTCAGTCTCTGCAACACAAGTTTGGGATATTTCTATTAGAACTGCCACTTCAAACCATTAATTCCTTGGCTATCTTCATTTTGCTCGGTGTGGTCCATCTAGTTTTACAATATTCACATTTTTTCAATAGGCAGCGTAAAGCAGTACATATTTCTTCTCCTTGAAGACATTTTAGCACCTAGTATGGAGAGTTCAAATTGTTAGTTCTTCCCAGGGTTTTTGACTTGTCTTTGAGGGGAAGCCTTTCTGAGTCATAGTTTGGAAAATAGCTGCAGCTTCATAATACCAGTTGCTTTGGCACATTTGGTTTATGAATCATGACTATATCTGGATTCTTTGCTAATGACTGATTATTTCCTTTTGCTACATGTCTTGATAACAAGCCAGCAGCTGAGTATCTGAGTGCACTTCATTAGCAGCAAAGCAGCTTTCACAGTTTATGCTAACTAGACCTTTAATACACACATACACTTATACACATACTGGGAATTTGAGGCACAGCCAACACATTCTCTCCATTTACGTCTACAGTCTTCACTTTACTACTTTTTTAGGGAGGCCATAGTTATAGAACTTTGAAATTGAGCTTTCTGTAAAATTGTTTTAAAGTTCACTCTGCGAAAGTAAATCGTTCCGAATAGAGCCTTAGGAGATTATCTTTCCTTATTGAAAAATGTACAAATGATCAATTTTAGTGTTTCTTCAGTAAGCTTATAAACTCATTCAAGAATTTTACAGTCGTTAACAGACAGACTACCTTATCTTAAGCTTGAAGTTTAGTAACCTATAAATATACTTAAATCAAGTACATTTCAGTAATACTGAAAGAAGTTTCGGGTAACAGTTTGATAAACACATAATGATTCCTTTCACATCCAGGAAAAAAACCACTTAGTAAAATGTGTTTTATATGAACTCTGCCTCACATTCTTCAGTCTGGGCTTCCAGTTCTCAGTATATTTTCCATATTTAATTAGGGATGGGTGAGGTTTGTGAAAACGGGTCCTATACAAATGAAATTGTCATTATGGTCATTTTGCACTAGCCACAATGTCTTTCTGAGCTGTCCCCAAGTTCTGAATTTAGTTGCATGGTAGGCATTTAAAGAAGACTCGCAAGTTATTCATTTTTGGTGGGAAATGGTGTCTCAACAAAATGGCCAACCATTTTGTTTTAGGTTCAAAATTGGGATCTGCATGCAAAAAGCAGTTTTGTGCAGTTGCCTGTACAACAAAGTCTGATGATGTAAGCATTTTTTCATGACAAAGGTTTGAAAAAAAATCTGGACAAAAAAAAAGTCTCATTCTCACCAAAAGGGGGAAACATTTGAAGCTACCGTAGCTATTTCTTAAGAATACCGTATATACTCGAGTATAAGTCGACCCGAATATAAGCCGAGGCACCTAATGTTACCACACACAACTGGGGAAACCGATTGACTCGAGTATAAGCCAAGTGTGGGAAATGCAGCAGCTACTGGTAAACATATATAAATAAAAATGTAATGTTCTTTTATGGGATTAACATAGCTCAGAAACCACTGGACCAAATTGACACAAAATTTGGACACTATACCCCTAACAGATCAACGGGTAACCATCACTCATAAAGCCCCCCAACAACAAAACAGTGGAAGGGACTTTAAAACCCCAAAAAGCTAAATGATGAAAAGCTTAAATGACAATAAAGAAAAAAAGGAAAGGAAGAGGGGAGGGAAAGAACGGTAGAAAGAAGGAAGAAAAGAGAGAAAGAAGCATGGAAGCCAAGAGTGAAGGAAGGAAGGAGGTAGAGAAGGAAGAAAGGAGAGAAAGAGGAAAGAAAAGAAAATGGGGGAAAGAAGGAAAGAGGTACAGAAGGAAGGAAGGAGAGAAGGAAAGAAACTAAGGGAAGGAAGAAAAAAGTGAGTGAAAGAAGGTGAGAAAGGGAGAGGGAAGGAAAGAGAGAAGGAAGGATGGAAGCAAAAAGCGAAGAAAGGAAGGAAAGAGGTAGGGAAGGAAGGAGACAAGAAAAGAAGGAAGGAGGGAAATAAGGAGAGAGAAAGAGAGAGAAGGTTGGCCATAGCAACACGGGGCGGGTACCGCTAGTTTCAAAATAAAAATAGATACCAATAAAATTACATTAATTGAGGAATCAGTAGGTTAAATGTTTTTGAATATTTACATAAAACGGTAATTTAAGATAACTGTCCAAAGCTGATTAAACCATTATTCTAACCTTCTTCAATGTAAATGTGCTTACGTATACTTACAAAAATAATAAAGAGAGTAAAATAATGTAATAATAATAGAGTGAAATAATGGAAATGTAATAATAATAGTATTAATAGAGTAAAATAATAAATGCAATAAAAAAGAGTAAAATCATGAATGTACAATTATAAAGTAAAATAATAAATGTAATAATAATATTAATAATAATAATAACCACAGAGTAAAATAATAAATAACCTTGACTCGAGTATAAGCCGAGGGGGACTTTTTCAGCCTAAAAAAGGGGCTGTAAAACTAGACTTCTACTTGAGTATATACAGTAATTATTTTTGACCCCAAGAACAAAGTAAGTAAATTTTACCTCCCTTTGCATATTGCTATGAAGCTGTTATACTAAATGCTCTTATATAGTTATTTTCTTGAGTTCATGTGGGAAAAAAACTTTGGCTTTTGGTGTCTGTGATGCAGGTTGGTTGCTTCTTTCTGACAAATTCAGCTTTGATTATTTCCTGAAAACATCTCGGGCTGAGAATTGATGTCATATTCTTAGAAGTGCTTAAATTGCCAATGACAAAATAATATCACTGTCCAAATATCATCACAGCGTCACTAGTATAGACATCGCACCCTGGAAGTCTTACACTAACACACACTCTTGCTCGCATATTAATTTTGTAATACTCACTCTCTGCTGCCATGTTTGCTATACTACAAAATGAAACCATTAGGAATTCTTTATTTCTGTAAATGTATGGGTGGGTTTCAAAAGGAAGAAACTATAATATAAGCTTTTTACATATTCAGGTGACAGAGTCATTGATGTAGGCTCAGAATGGCGAACTTTCAGCAATGACAAAGCAACCAAAGACCCATCCCGAGTTGGAGACACTCAGAATCCTCTTCTGAGTGATGGAGACTTAACTACAATGATTGGCAAGGTAATATATTTATACATAAGATTTCTTTCTGTTTTATGCACAAAACCAAGAAGTTTTAATCGAAACCTTTATTTCATAACCCTAAAAATAACAGTACAAGCGGTTCCCAAATTATGAACAAGATAGATTCTATAAGTTTGTTCTTAAGTTGAATTTGCTTGTAAGTTGGAACAGGCGCCTTTTAAAAGTGTAACACCAGCCAAAATACATATTTGTAAGCTTTGGATAGCATAGGAAAGGGTTAACACCCCTGTGGAGTTTGTTTTGTTGTCTTTGCTCCTGTTCAGAAGATTTCACCTCCCTTTCTGTCTCCATATAACAATGTGACACTTTTTATGAGACTTAAGACTGTATTATAATTTGATTATATGTGAGCAGCCTCACAATGGCAACAATTCAATGCCCAAAACACAGTAAACATAATAGAAACCACAACAGTCAAATTTAAAATACATTAAATACAGTTAACATTAAAATACATTAAAATATAATTAGCATTAAAATATATCAAATACATTCACATAGGTTAAAAACAGTATTCCGTCCATAATAGCAGCCATAGGTCATGTCCACCAGTTTGCCATTTCAATCCCATCTAAAGTGCTGTATCATGCTAATGTGCAAATGCCTGGTCCCATAACCAGGATTTTACTTTTTTCCTGAATGTCAGGAGGGATGAGGTGGATCGTATATCAATAGGGAGCGCATTCCACAGACGGGGAGCCACCACCGAGAAGGCCCTATCCCTCGTCCCCACCAACCGCTCTTGAGAAGTAGGCGAGAGCGAGAGCAGGGCCTCCCCGGATGATCTTAGATTACGAGGTGGGACGTAGCGGCTGATGCGTTCGGACAAGTAAGCTAGGCTAGAACCGTATAGAGCTTTAAAGGTCAAAACCAGCACTTTGAATTGAGCTCGGAATTGGACAGTGAATTGAGCTCGGAATTGGACAGGCAGCCAGTGGAGCTGACACAACAGGGGGGGGTGGTATGCTCCCTGTCTGTAGCTCCTGTTAGTAGTTTAGCTGCCGCCCGCTGGACTAATTGCAATTTCTGAACTGTCTTCAAAGGCAGCCCCAAGTAGAGTGCATTGCAGTAATCTATTCGGGATGTGACCAGTTTGCTTCGTCAGCTGATCAGATTTTTCCTTGGCTAGATGACTCATTCAAGTTGGAGTTGAGAAGCTTGGAAATGCATTCCAGCTCAGCTGTATCTTCCTTGAAATTGTCTCATTGGCATAATGCTCTGTTTACCTTTGGTGCAATTGTGGAGCTTCCTGTTTTTGCCACCACGATCTCAGGATCTAGTCTCAGAAGACTAGGACTGCAGGCAGTTCCTACATGAAGATGCTTAATGCACAGAGGGGTAGTCTTTGAAAAACGAGTAAAAACAATGGCTGGGACAGCATTGTACCATATTAAAAACAAATTTGACTTCTGTGGGGAGCCTTTATGATAGCATGTTTCGTTTCTGTACATGGATATCATCCATAAATTTCATATAATAATAATGCCTCTAGTGGTGCAGTGGGTTAAACCGCTGAGCTGCTGAACTTGCTGATCGAAAGGTTGCAGATTTGAATCCAGGGAGCAGTGTGAGCTCCCGCTGTTAGCCCCAGCTTCTGCCAACTTAGCAGTTTGAAAACATGCAAATGTACCGCTCCAGCGGGAAAGTAATGGCACTCCATGCAGTCATACCAGTCACATGACCTTGAAGGTGTCTAAAGGCAATGCTGGGTCTTCAACTTAGCAATGGAGATGAGCACCACCCCTCAGAGTCGGACATGACTGGACGTAATGTCAGGGGAAAACCTTTACCTAATAATAATAATAATAATAATAATAATAATAAAAATAAACTTTCGAATCCAGACTGACAAAGTTTTGGAATATAATACACTAGACATCATGATTGTGGAAAAGAAAAAAGTTTGGATGATTGATGATGCCATACCAGGTGACAGCCAAATTGATGAAAAATAACAGGAAAAACTCATCCATTATCAAAACCTCAAAATCGGACTACAAAGGCTCTGACATAAACCAGTACAGGTGGTCCCAGTGGTAATTGCCACATTGGGTGTCATGCCAAAAGATCTCAGCTAATATTTGAAAGCAATAAACATTGACAAAATCACAATCTGTCAACTGCAAAAGGCCACCTTATTTGGATCTGCATGCACCATTCGAAAAAACATCACACAGTCCTAAATTCTTGGGAAGTATAGACTTGTGATTTTGTGATATGAAATCCAGCATATATATCTCGTTTGCTGTGTAATACTGTGTTTTTGTGTCAGTACAATAATAATAAGAGGAGGAGGAGGAGGAGGAGGAGAAGAAGCAGCAGAAGCAGTGCTGCTATTCTGGGACTTCCGAATTCAGACTGACAGTATTTTGTAGCACAATACTCCTGACCTCATGATTGTGGAAAAAAACAAAGTATGGATTGTCGATATTGCAATCCCAGGTGACAGCAGGATTGAAGAGAAACAACTGGAAAAGTTGACACGATATGAGGATTTAAAGATCGAACTGCAAAGACTCTGGCACAAGCCAGGCAAGGTGGTCCCAGTGGTGATCGGCACACTGTGTGCAGTGCCTAAAGACCTTGACCTGCACCTAAACACAATAGGCACTGACAAAATTTCAATCTGCCAGCTGCAGAAGGGCACCTTACTGGAGTCTGCACACATTATTCGCCGATACATCACACAGTCCTAGACACTTGGGACGTGTCCGATGTGTGATCCAATACAACAGCTAGCAGAGGGATCTTGTCTGCAACTCATCTTGTTGTGTTTCAAATAATAATAATAACAACAATAATAATAATATATTTGTAGACTGCCCCATCTCCACTAGGGGACTCAGGGTGGTTTCGAATATGTATGGCAAACATTCAATTGCCAAAAGGAAAAAAAATTCCAACAAATTACATCAGGACAAACCATAATAAACAATATAAAAGGAATCTAGCTCTAAACTTAAAGAAAAAAAAGTCTGCAGCATAAACTTTTGTAGGCTGGGTCCACTTCATCCATACAAATACAATAATAGACCCAGTCAATGAAAGGTTATGCTGTAAACTTCTTTCCCTCATTATCAGGTACAAGGTTCCTTTATATACTATTAAATAGGATCACTATCATTATTGTCGTTTCTCAAGTCGCTTCTGACATGATGTTTATATATTCAAGGTCTACAGGTGAGATCATTTCTATATCTGTAGTCCACCTTTCCCTCTCAAGCCACAGGTGATTTGGTCTATGAAATGGTCCAGTTTTCTAGACCGAATAGCACTTAGGCCAGCAAGAATTGAATTCCATTGGAATTAGTTATGTATGTTTTTTTCCCCGTAGCATGCATTTCACATAAGGAGGATCTGCTTTGTTGATACATATGGCTTCATGGAGACTTCCAAAGCTGTCTGGTTATCTTCCAGCAAGACCTCTTGGCAGGCTGGAGAAGCAAGTTGATCCATACCAATAAGCCTGCATAAATCTGTGATCATGCCTTCCAGTTTCTCCTTGTTGCACACTGTGTTCCCTTTTCCACTGGGTCATCCAAAAGCCACAAAGTTTCACATCCTTAAAGATCAATGCAATCACAAACTGTCAGGGACTGCTTTGACATCCTACTATAGGTAACCATTGTTTATTTATTTATTGACATCATTTCTACCCTGCTCTTCTCAACCCCCGAGGGGGGACTCAGAGCGGCTTGTTTCTTTATGTTGCGAATGATGCAGCAACCTAGTAGCACTTTTCCCTCCTACGCTCTTCAAAGCCAAAACAGGCTTAGGAATTGTCTTAAAGAGTTCTTTCATTTCTGGTTTTCTCAGCACGTCTTCTCAGGCCCGGATTACCCATAAGGCCACACTAGGCCATGGCCTATGGGCGCAGGCCTAGGGGGCCAGCAGATCAAGGACCAAAAAAAATATGTTCAAACAAAACCGCAACGTGTGGTATGATGACTCTCTCTCTCTCTCTCTCTCTCTCTCTCGGGGGAGGGTGGGGGGAGAGCGCTGCGAGGGGGCGGGGGAGGAGGAAGGAGGGCGTGAGGAAGATGAGGCAGAGGGAAGCCCTGAGCCGCTGCCGCGCATGCCCCGCAACGCCCCGGGGGCGAGGCTTCCTTTCCTTCTCTTCCCCTCGACCGCCTTCTTTGACTGAAGAAAGGCGATCGCGGCGAGGAGGAAGAGACAGAGGGAAGCCCCGCCTCCGGGGCCACTGCCGCACATGCCCAGCAGCGGCCCCGGGGGCGGGGTTTCCAAAGTGTGGCCTAGGGTGCCAAAAGGAGTTAATCTGGGCCTGCGTCTTCTGTGATGACATGGTTAGCTCCAAGGGACTTTAATCTGATCACTAGTTCCTAGAGATTGAGTCTAACTCTGACCACATTTATTGTTTTGATACCTTTGGTTGCTGCAATCTGGATGACAGCCTGTCCCACTCCACTATTGGTAGCATTTTGGATGATAGAATCTCCAGGTTTTAGGACTTCAAAATCAGACTACATTCGATAAGCTGTGCAGGGATTTACACTCAAGGTGGTTGCGCACATCAGTGGAATATCGGGTGGTAATTTCAGCAATTTCCCCCCAACAAAACTGCCTCTGTTCACCATGTTCCAAGTCCTGCATCAGCTGAAATCACTAAGTCACCTGTCTTCAGAGACTTCACATTATGTCCTGGACTCATCACTTCGGCAATTCCGTCATTTCCACCCATGGCAGGCAAGTCAGCCAGGGTAGCATATATTCCTTGAATCATATCGATCTCCGATAGATTGATAGGAGTTGCAAGCATTATTTACAGAATATAAATACTATAAATAAATAAATTTTCACATAAACTTCAAAATCTCCCACTTCTGGCAGATCAAGGTCTTTTAACCTGCAACAAAAGGCACACAAAATATGTTACCCCCAAGATTTTCTCCCTCTCACCCTTACTGTAATTCTCCAATGTAGTAAGTACAGTGCTGCAGTCCCCACATATGCTTTTAGTCCGGATAAGATAGGCAAAACTATAATAGCTACCTAAAGGCTGTACCATTCATAATTTTTAATTATCTTATTACTGAGAAATTATAAAAGGTGCTGGTTAGAGCATATTTTAGGGTCTCCCCTTCTCTACCCATCACACAAAACGGTTTTTAATATATTAGATTCATATTCAATGAGTTCTGATGTTTTGTGAACCCTTCTTCTGCAGGGCACAGGGGCAGCCAGTTTTGATGAATTTGGGAATTCAAAGTATCAAAACCGCAGGACTATGAGCAGTTCTGATCGTGCAATGATGAACGCATTCAAAGAAATTGCCAGCATGGCCGACAGAATCAACCTCCCCCGAAATATAGTTGTAAGTTCATGCCTCTTTCTCTTAAATTGTTCTGGCGTTTACTTAGTTAGCATAATATAATGAGCACATGAATTTTTGATATTATTGCTAATTAAATGGCCCGGAGTTAATTAAGTTTTGTCTGCTTGCTTTGAAGGATCGAACAAATAATTTATTCAAGCAAGTGTATGAACAGAAGAGCCTGAAGGGAAGAAGTAACGATGCCATTGCCTCCGCTTGTCTCTACATTGCCTGCAGACAAGAGGGGGTCCCTAGAACATTTAAAGGTAAGCCAGCAGCGCTGTGGGTGTCCAAATACTCTCCACTGCCATATGCCTGGCTGGTGCAAATCGCCACTGTGTTTTTTATTGGCCAGGAACAGTGAAAGAAATCTCCTAATTCTATTAGCTGACTGTTTTCTATGAGTTTCCCTTTTGCAATGGTGAATATGTTCTGTTAAATATAAGACTTTGAATGATTGGATATAAACTGACCAGATGGATGATGTTTAGATGTGCCCAAAAATGCATGTGTTAAGTGGGTGAGGGTGGGCAATGGGCATGTCCTGTTAAGTACATAACAACTTTCTACAACAAGGAACATTTCAAAAGACAGTTTAGAGCAAACTGCAACTGACATATGCTAGCACTATTTCTGCTTATATAGAACTCTTTCTGGAATGCTTTTGAATGCTTGGTAGCACAATATTGCTCACCTTTCCTTAAAATTTCAATGGTTTCTACATCCCATACTTGTTTTAAGACTGTAGAAACTTGACCTGTGTTGTATTTTAGACCTCTTTTTCAGCACCATATATCATTTGTTTTCTTGTGTATAGCTGCTGATACATTACATCAGTGTTTCCCAACCTTTTTTGAGCTGCGGAACATTTTTGACATTTACAAAATCCTGAGGCACACCACCAACCAAAACGACACTCTAACACAGTAATACATATCTATATATATAAAAAGAGAGTGGTCGTGGGTCCCGGCAAATAGGCGCAAAAACTACATGTCCCAGACACACGAAAATCACCAGGCCACTAATCCATACCCTAAGGTCCCTATAGGGCCCACAAAACACCCCAAAACCCAATGCAACACCCCCCAAAACACCCCCGTGCCACAACATTACCACGATGACGCCCCGCCCCTTCTCCTCTTCCAACACACACTCCCACCTCACATCCCCTCGGCCCCGCCCCTCCTCCTCCTCCAACGCTCCCTCCCACCCCACCACCACGCGCCAACACATTAACCCACCCGTGCCGCCAACGCCGTGCCCACCTCCTCCGCCGCTTCCAGGCCGCACCTCAACCCGGGACACGTGGCCGTCACCTTGGCCGCCTTCTCCACCGCGTCCTTGGCCTTCCTCGGCGGCTGCCATCCGGTTCTGGACCCAGGCTGCGCCGTCGCCTCCTCGCCCTTCGCCGCCGCCTCTTAGCCGGTCCCTGACCCGGGCCGCGTGGGAAGCATCGTTTCGGCCCACGTTTCGGCCCACGCGGACCGGGTTAAGGACCGGCTTGGAAGCAACGGAGGAGAACGGCAGAAGGCCAAGGAGGCGATGGTGCGGCCCGGGTCCAAAACAGGATGGTAGCCGCCAAGGAAGGCCAAGGACGCGGCGGAGAAGGCGGCTGGAAGACGACAGAGGAGACGGCCACGGAACTACACCTCCCAGAAGCCTCTGCGCTGCTCGCTGGGAAGTGTAGTCCCATGGCCGTACCCGCCTCCTCCGCCGTCTCCCAGCCTCCCAAACGTTCCCGGACCCAACCCACACGGCCCGGGTCCACGAACATCAAGAAGGCGGCGGAGGAAGCCAAGGAGGCGACAGAGGACCCGACCATGACGCCGTACCGATCCTCCTGGCGAAGGTCCCCCTTCGGCCCCCCCTTCGGCAGGGAAGTGACGAAGAAGACCGATGAGGCAGCGCCCCACCTCCCTGCCACTCCCGAAAGAGGAGGCCGAAGGGAGAGACACCGCGCAGCAGCCGTCCTCCTACCGAAGGACCCCCATCAGCCCCCCCCCCCCAACGACAGGAGGTGGCGAGGAAGGGCAAGCAGGCAACAGAACAGACGGACATGGAAGAGGCAGGCAAGCTTACAAAACACAAAATAATAATTACACCCATAATAAAAAACCCCAAACATTACAACTCCTATACAAAACAACACACACATACACACACACACATATATACACACACATATATACACATAAACATATATACACACAAATATATACACACATACACACAAAAAACACATATATACATAAACAAACAAATACACACATACATATATATACACATACATACACATAAACCCACACATACACACAAAAAACACATATATATACACACACAAATAAATACAAACAGAAATATACACACATACACATATATACACACATATATACACACATATACATACATACACAAACACACATAAATACACATACACACACACATATATATACACACATATACATACATACACAAATACACATAAATACACATATACACATATACATACACATATATACACACAAAAATAAACACACATACACACACATACATGCACAAAAACACACACACACATATACACACATACATACACATACACATACATACACAAACACATATACATACGCAGACACACACACATATATACACATACATACAAACACATATATATACACACACAACACATAGTCACATCATTTCCCACCCTTACATACCCAGACATCCTCACAACGCGTGCCGGGTTCAGCTAGTAGTTAATATGTTTTTAACTGTATTTATACACTCAGTGTGAAACCTGGGCCTGTTTCGATGAACACAACATAGATATCCTGGCAGGAATGGCAGAAAGACACAAACTTCCCACACAGAACTCCCATAACCAAGAGAAAATGCTATAAGAGTTTGGTGGGCATTGACCTTGAGTTTTGGGGTTGTAGTTCACCTATATCCAGAGAGTACTGTGGACTGAAACAATGTTGGATCAGGACCAAACTTGGCATGAATACTCAATATGCACAAATGTGAACACAGATGGAGTTTGGGGAAAATAGACCTTGACATTTGGGAGTTACAGTTTCTGGGATTTATAGTTAACACACAATCAAAGAGCATCCTGAACTCTTGCAACAATGGAATTGAACCAAACTTGGCATATTGAACTCTCATTACCAACAGAAAGTACTGAAAGGGTTTGCTTGGGAATTGACCTTGAGTTTGGAAGTTGTAGTTCACCTACACCCAGAGAGCACTGTGGACTGAAATAATTATGGATCTGGACCACACTTGGCATGAATACTCAATATGCCCAACTATGAACACACATGGAGTTTGGGGGAAATAGACCTTGATGTTTGGGAGTTGTAGTTCACCTACATCCAGAGAGCACTGTGGACTCAAATAATGATGGGCGGGCCTCTTCCTCATGGGGAGGGGGACACTCCACCCCTTTCCGACCCTGCCTCCACTCACCTCAACCTCTCTGCCGGCCTTTCCTCCTCCTCAAATGGCGACCGCTGGGAAGGGGGCGGGGTCCGAGTGACGTCACCCTTCCCTCCCTCGATTGGAGGCTGGCTGGCGTGCGTGGAGGGGTAACGGCCGAAGGAGGCGGCGCCCCAGCCCCTTCTTCTTGTTTGCCGGGCCCTCCCTCCTCCTCTCCCCGCAAGCAGCAGCAGTAGGAGTTCCCATGGCACACCTGATAATCGCTCACGGCACACTAGTGTGCAGCGGCACACCGGTTGGGAAACACTGCATTACATAAAGTGAATTATTATTTATTATTATTATTTGCAATACTTTTACCCCGCCCTTCACACCCCCGGAGGACTCAGGGCGGTTAGGTGTTTGTTATATCTGCTGATCCGCTCCAATTTCGATACCACTTTAAGGGCAGTCTCTGAGGATGTGACACGAGCATCTGCTTGTTCCGTTTTAATGGATTCGTTTGGGCAAAGTCATGGAACGTGTGGTGGCCTCGCAACTCCAGGGGTTCTTGGTAGACACTGATTATCTTGATTCGGCACGGTCTGGCTTTAGGCCGGGACATGGTACTGAAACAGCCTTGGTTGCCTTGGTAGATGATCTACGCCGGGAGCTCGACAGGGGGAGTGTGTCCCTATTGGTTGTGCTGGACCTCTCAGCGGCGTTCGATACTGTTGACCACGGTATCCTTCTGGGTCGCCTTGCAGAAATGGGGCTTGGAGGTACTGCTTTGCAGTGGCTCCAATCCTTCCAAGAGGGTTTTACCCAGAAGGTGTTATTGGGTGACACTTGTTCGGCTCCACAACCGTTGTCTTGTGGAGTCCCTCAGGGTTTAGTACTGTCCCCGATGTTATTTAACATCTACATGAAACCGCTGGGAGAGATCATTCGGAGTTTCGGAGTAAGGTGTTATCTGTACGCAGATGACGTCCAGATCTGTCACTCCTTTCCACCTGTCACTAATGAGGCTGTCCAGACCTTGAACCGGTGCTTGGCTGCTGTGTCGGACTGGATGAGGGCTAGCAAACTGAAACTTAATCCAGACAAGACAGAGGTCCTTCTGGTTGGTCGAAAGGCCGAACAGGGCATAGGGTTACAGCCTGTGTTGGATGGGGTTACACTCCCCCTGAAGACGCAGGTTTGCAGCCTGGGAGTGATCCTGGATTCATCGCTGAGTCTGGAACCCCAGGTCTCGGCGGTGGCCAGGGGAGTTTTTGCACAGTTAAGACTCGTGCGCCAGCTGCGCCCGTACCTTGGGAAGTCTGATCTGGCTATGGTGGTCCTTGCTCTGGTCACATCCTGAATAGATTACTGCAATGCACTCTACGTGGGGCTGCCTTTGAAGACAGTTCGGAAATTGCAACTACTCCAACGGGCGGCAGCCAGATTAATAACTGGAGCTACATACAGGGAGCATAGCACTCCCCTGTTGTGCCAGCTCCACTGGCTGCCTGTCCAATTCCGAGCTCAATTCAAAGTGCTGGTTTTGACCTTTAAAGCTCTATATTGTTCTGGCCCAGCTTACTTGTCCGAACGCATCTGCTGCTACGTCCCACCTCGTAATTTAAGATCATCCGGGGAGGTCCTGCTTTTGCTCCCACCAACTTCTCAAACACGGTTGGTGGGAACGAGAGATAGGGCCTTCTCGGTGGTGGCTCCCCGTCTATGGAATGCGCTTCCGAGGGACATATGATCGACCCCATCCCTCCTGGCATTTAGGAAAAAGGTGAAGACGTGGCTGTGGGACCAGGCTTTTGCACATTAGCATAACGCAGCACTGTGGAGTGGAACTGAAATGGCAAGTTGATGGCGATGGCTCAATACTTGTGCCTTGGACGAAACATGGTTTTAACTGGAATGTATATATATTATGTGTTAATGTTAATGGTTTCATGCTTAATGTTTATGTTTTTATTGTATTTATTGTATTGGCACCGAATGGTTGCCTTTTTGTTATGCCTTCTCTTCGGGGGTAGAGAAGAGCGGGGTAAAAATGATGTAAATAAATAAATAACAATTATATGAAAATGTAAGTGGTTGACCATGTAAATATTAAGGAATGAAGCAGGGGACATTGGCCTTAATTAGTGGTGATCTCATTCGTTTTTAATTTTTTAAATATTTATTTAGAAATATGTGCTGTCTCAAGAATTTCCAAAAAGGAAATAGGCCGGTGTTTTAAGCTCATCTTGAAAGCTTTGGAAACCAGTGTGGATTTGATCACAACCGGAGATTTCATGTCCAGATTTTGTTCAAACTTGGGTCTTCCCAAGCAAGTCCAGATGGCTGCAACACACATTGCTCGCAAAGCAGTGGAATTGGACCTGGTTCCTGGGAGGAGCCCCATCTCAGTTGCAGCTGCAGCTATTTATATGGCTTCACAGGCCTCAGCAGAGAAGAGGACTCAGAAAGGTAACATTGCTGCTAAATCTTGCTTCCTTTATGCCAGGAGTAGCCATTCCTCTGAAACGAGAAGGCTTTGTCACACAATGGAATTTGCTGGTGTTCAAGTTTTGGTCTTAGAGATACCACATTTTTTCCATTGGCTTTATTCACATATTTATTTAGGGTTAATTTCTGTGGCTGATGTTTGCTCAGCCAGAGTCCAATGTGCTGTGGATATCATAGCTCTTTTGCTTAGAATTCACTCACTTGGCTTCGCCCACACTAAATTATTTGCATGTTCAGAGTCAGTGATGACAGAAATGTATCTTTTTAAATATATATATATAAATATAAGCAAGAGACGCTTCTTATTATTTTACATCTGAAGCAGATTCCATGGGCGTGTGACTATCAGCCCATTTGTAGAGTTGCCATTTCCCTCGAAGTGGTTTGGCTTCTTTGCATGACACCAGCTTGTGAGGTGCCCTGTTCTCTGATATGGGACGATCCCCTGGACACTTCAAAAGCTCCTGAGTTTGAGCAACAGCTGTAGTGTTGCATGAAAAGACTATGGCATTCAACCTGAGCTTTAAAAAATAGACTCTTGAAGCTCAGTATCAGAGAAGCTTGCAAAGAACTGGCTCTACAGAACTACTTCGGGAAAATTCCAGTCCCAATGAGGGACATGGGGGAGTGTCCAGACCCCATCTTTTAAGCCACTGCTTCTTAAAACTGTGCGTCCTAATCCCAAATAGGGTCCTCTTGGTTCATGAAAAATTTGACAACGATAAAAGGTTTCTGAACGGCACCCATTTACACCAATTTGTTAGCAACAAGAGTCAATGTTTACAGTGGACTCTGCAGAAAATGCTTGTTGTACTTCATAAAAAGGAAAATCAGCCTGTTTAGCAAGTGTTTCAAATTTTGATTTATCAGTAAATGTTTGGTTTTTATACCTATTTTATATACCAACTAGCTTGGGGACCCGGCGGTGCTCGGGTTGTTTGATAAAGGCATTGTGTGCCAAGGTTGTTACTTATCAGATGTTAATGTGGCTCACAGTGGTCTCAGGAACTTAGTGAAGATACTGCAAGTCCCATTGGCCATGGTCCTTCCCCCTCCAAACAGCACCAGGATGTAGAGTGGGTCTTGGGGGCTCTGTGTGTCACATTTGGTCTTGATCATTCTTTGGATGAGGGTTGCAGCAGTCTCAGAAGGTGAGTGAAGGTATTTCAAGCCCCATCATCTGTGGTCCATTCTCCTTGAAACAGTAACAGGGTGTAGAGTAGGTCAAGGGGGCTCTGTGTGCTAATTTTGGTCTGAGGTCATTGGGTGAGGGTGGCGTTGTGGAGTGGGCAAGTTTGGTCCTGATCCGTCACTGCTGTGGGCCGCAGTGTCTGACTGCCTGAGGCCTTTTCTTTTCTCTCTGTGTCACCTTAGAATGTTGGAATGTGGATGGCCAATTGGAGTCCTTTATGCAAATACCATTTCAGTGGCAACCAATCCTCTCTGTCTGGGGCCGTAAAATGTTATATTATAATTTCAATATATAATGTCTATATATATATATATATATATATATATATATATATATATATATATACACACACACACACACACATACACACACAGTATATACTATAATAATTATATTAATACTAATAATGTATGAATATTTCTTGATATATTCATATGTCAATATTAATGATGTGTAATATATAGTAGATATATATAAAAATAAATAATGTAGATTAGAATGTAGTTCTGCCTTTAGGTGTGGCCCTCCATAATATTTTTTGGCTCTCGTGTGGCCCCTTGGAAAAAAATAATTGCCCACCCCTGCTATAAACACTATTTTGCTCACTGGTTTATATTGAGGTTTCTGGAAAACAGTCTGTTTCTCAAAGCAGTTTCGACAGACCGTCAAGAACAGAATACTGTGTTCAAGGTGCATCACTGTATTTACTAATTTAAGAATAATGCTTCCTGAAAACGAACACCTTGCCTCCCTTTGGTTTTGTTTCAGAAATTGGAGACATTGCTGGCGTTGCTGACGTTACAATCAGGCAATCATATCGGCTGATTTACCCAAGGGCTCCAGATCTGTTCCCATCAGACTTCAAATTTGACACCCCAGTGGACAAACTGCCACAGCTGTAAAATTGATAAGGTGGTTTCTAAGGTTTTTTAAAATCTTTTTTTTAACTTACAATGGTGTATAAAAGCAGTACAGCTGAGCCTTCAAGTTGTGGAGCTGATTAAAGGATGTGGGGATAAAGAGAGAAAGACGTTGGAGCACACATTCCACTTGTAAACAAGACACTTTTGTGGCATATTTTATGTATATATTAGTGAAAGTAACTATTTAACAACCATTGCAAAAAGCTTCATGTCCTGTTGTACGTACTGACATTTTTTTTTGTAGAGACCTAGTCAAATGTATTTTGGAAAATGTGTCAAATTCTACTCCCTGAATAAACAGTTTTCCAAAAACATTTACTGTCTTGCAAGTTTCATTTTATGTGACCTTATTCTAAATAAATACAGCCTTGGAAAAAGTAAAACATTTATTTAGTTTTCTATTGAACTGTATCTTGTTTGAGTTCCCTGATAAGTATTATTTTGATTAAGCATTTTATGTACTGGAAAGACACTCTGAACCATAGAAAACATGCTCTTCTCTTATGAAGCATAGGTTTGAACTGTTATATTTAAATTGCTTGATTTTCAAACTCTTGTGAATGGCAACTTCTGATTTCTTTAATTACACTATGTAACAAAAATTGAATTTTTCTCTGTTCCTGGTTTGAAAGTGTTATTTCCTGTTTAATTGTGCAGTACTTACTTCAAAAGTAGCTGTTACACTCCAGAAATTTCATTTTTGTGGCTGCCACAAACAATGTTAAATTGGTTGAAACTCCTATGAGATACTTAAAAACTAGCAAAATGATGCTGCAGGATATCCCACATAAAACAAAGTTTCTGCAGTTTAATAAATCTTTTCCATTTTTTTTAATGATAGAACCAATTAGGAAATGACATTTATAACCCAGGAACAAAAATCATATTACATAGTGCTACTGCTTAGTTTAGAGTACTTCAGACTGTCTGTTCTTATCCTGTAAATGTTTTTTAAGGGTTTAGGATATCATTTGGCTCCACTAAAACACTAGTACAGTTACTCATAAGCCATGTATGTAGGCCAGAATCATGTATAGCAGGGGTTCCCACACTTTTTCAGCATGCGAGCTACTTATAAGAAAACCAAGTCAGAAAGATCTACCTACCTCCTCAAGGCTGGAGGGGAGGGGCGGGGCTTGATGCGGTCTGGCTCTGCCCCCTCTGGCTTCAGCACTACCAGCAGCTTCTCCAGGCTTGAGGATGGCAGTTCCAAGCCAGCCTTGTGCTAGCTATGCCACCACTGGCTTGGCATTGCTATCCTCAAGCCGGGAGAAGCTGCTGATAGAGTGGAAGCCAGAGGGGGCGGAGCCAGGCCGCACCAAGTCCCGCCCCCTCCCCTCTGGCTTTGGAGCTCCCAGCAGCTTCTCCAGGCTTGAGGATGGCAATGCCAAACCAGCCTTTTGCTAGCTATGCCACCACTGGCTTGGCATTGCCATCCTTAAGCCTGGAGAAGCTGCTGGGAGTGCCGAAGCCGGGGGAGGGGCTTGGCACGGCCTGGCTCCACCCCCTCTGAGAAGCGCCCCATCCGGCTGGGATCAACCTCCTCCAGTCCCGGAATCAACTGGTCGATCGCGATCGACTTCCTGGGCAGCCCTGATGTATAGGATCCAGAAGCATCATTGCTATGGTGCCACAATGAATCCTGGTCTTTCAGCCCCACTTACTGGGAAGCAGTCACTGGAAGTGACGGACATAAATACATGGAATTATATTTACTAGCACAGAGTTGTACTAACCCTATAATGCCATCTGGAGGTACTGATTAATTACTTGATATGATACATTTGTAAGCCAAATTTCAATATTACCAGGGTGTTTTGCAATATTAACCAGAAAAATGACAAGATTCAAATATAATATCTAATGAACCTGGACCTGAGAACTCCATGAAAGCAAAGTTAGAAGTGTTAGAGCTGAGTTGGGAGCAGTCACTTTCAGGTTGTATGCAAGGATTGCTGCCGATCTCTCTCAGGAGGGCCATATGATATTGTCGCCTTTATGGGGAATGGCTTCATTAAAAGGAAGTAAAATTTGCTCTGCGTGCCCGTAGATTGCACCACATGTACGAATTTACAGGGGATCACTCAGGGAACTACGGTTACAGGTAAGCAACCCATAATTCTGCATGCTTTACTGTTTAGATTAGAAATAGGGAAAGTGTCCCTGACTTTGCATGTAGCCTGTGGACTGTTTGCAGATTTCTGCTACTTTTATCAGTTCCTCCTCCTTAAAATGAAGAAGGTAGCTGTAGGCCTCATGGATTTTCCAATTTAGGAATGCATATTCAGGCACTTCAACATTCGAGTTACCAGATAGACAATTGTGTCAAAGAGGCAAAAGAGTGGTC
Organism: Anolis apletophallus; assembly: GCA_030556195.1. Taxonomy (NCBI): domain Eukaryota; kingdom Metazoa; phylum Chordata; class Lepidosauria; order Squamata; family Anolidae; genus Anolis; species Anolis apletophallus. The sequence continues at coordinate 115,554,805 of JARBWK010000005.1, read as the reverse complement.
AGATCAATCCAAGTTCAGTCCAGCAAATCCTACAGAGTTAATGCCGTCCAACACACGAAGGTTCTCTCACGCTCACGCGGATGAAGAGAACTGAGTGGGTAGCCCCTCCCACGGGGTATATATAGGGGTGGGCGGGACTACCTCTGATGTATCTTTTTATATTTCTAGAAGGTTCCGATTGCTCTGCGTGCCCGCAGATTGTACCACATGTACGTATTCACAGGTGACCACGACAGGGAAACCTTTCTTCCATTTTTTAAACCTTTGGTCACATCAAACCATCACTCCATAGTACTAAACAGACATTTTTAAAAGGAATATATAGTCTCCCAAAATACAGTAGTATAGCTGAACATCAGGTGGCCTTGTCTTGAATTTCCTTTGCTTCATTATGGTGGTCCTCCATTTGATCCACAGCCATCGGCCTATGCATTGGGTATAAGGAAACCCAGGAAGGGAGGCTTGAGAGGCATTTGGCCAAGCTAAGCGAAGTTTGCTTGCTGCTTTGTTTGGATGTGAGGTGACTATATGCTTCTTCTCACTTTCTCCTCTGCAACCAAGGAGAAGAATGAAATACTTATGAAATTACAGGACTTGTCCATGAGAAATGGGAACTTTTAATGTTACAAAGTGAACTAATGCAACATGCTAAAATCATCAGCGAGTTATCAAACCTGTTCCTTTGGTCATTTCCATTGTTTTTTTTCCAGATGCATCTTCTGAAAACTGGCAGGTTTGTCAATCTGTTGGAAGGGCTGTGATGACTGCAATCCTATAGCATTTTGAACAAATTAGATAATGCAAAATTATGTCAGAATACATTTGGTAGCACAGATTTCAAGTGGTAAATGAATTCTAAAAGATGAATGTTGTAAACACTCAACTAGGTGCTTTAAGGTTTTTCAGGCTGTATGGCCATGCTCTAGAACAGGGCTGCCCAGGAAGTCGATCGCGATCGACCAGTCGATCGCGGGACCGAAGGTCGATCCCAGCCGGATGAAGTGCTTCTCAAAGCGGGGCGGAGCCAGGTCGTGCCAAGCACCGCCCCTCCCCCGGCTTCGGCACTCCCAGCAGCTTCTCCAGGCTTGAGGATGGCAGTGCCAAGCCAGCCTTGTGCTAGCTATGTCACCACTGGCTTGGCATTGCCATCCTCAAGCCTGGAGAAGCTGCTGGGAGCTCCAAAGCCAGAGGGGCGGGGGCGGGGCTTGGTGTGGCCTGGCTCCGCGCCCTGGCTTCCACTCTACCAGCAGCTTCTCCAGGCTTGAGGATGGCCATGCCAAGCCAGTGGTGGCATAGCTAGCACAAGGCTGGCTTGGCACTGCCATCCTCAAGCCTGGAGCAGCTGCTGGTAGAGCGGAAGCCAGAGGGGGCCGAGCCAGGCTGCACCAAGCCCCGCCCCTCTCAGCCTTGAGGAAGTAGGTAGATCTTTCTGACTTGGTTTTATTATAAGTAGCTTGCGTGCTGAAAAAGTGTGGGAACCCCTGCTCTAGAAGCATTGTCTCCTGACATTTTGCCTGCCTCTGTGGCAGGCATCATCAGAGGTTGTGAGGTCTGTTGGAAACTAGGAAAATGGAGTTTATATATCTGTGGACCATAGATATATAAACCCAGTTTTCCTAGTTTCCAACAGACCTCATAACCTCCGAGGATGCCTGCCACAGATGCAGGCAAAATGTCAGGAGAGAATGCTTCTAGAACATGGCCATATAGCCGAAAAACCTACAATAACCTAGTGATTCCGACTATGAAACCTTCAACAATATAGTGCTCTACTAGCTCATCTCAGAAGTCAAGCCACAAAGAAATGCTTATTATAAGTGAAATCTGACATTTACCTCTATCATGATGGTTCTGATTAGGTTTTAGAAGTTATGTACTGCGAATTGTGGGCAAACAGGCAAAGATGATTTAAATTTGCCTAATTGCTATTATGTGTGTGCAAGAAGTGCAAAACTCTTCCCTATGGCCTACTGGTAAGCAATACAATAGAATATTGGAAATAAGTAGGAGTAAGGATTGCAATAATATTTTGATGGATGTGAATTTAAAATAGAACCCCTTTGTCCCTAGAAACCATCTGCCTCATTTTGGAGACAGCTTAATTTAGGCCAGTGCTATTTTTGTTTCCTCACTGCTCCAGCAGCATTCTTAAGCCATAATAGTATGAGCAAGGGAGTGTAGATGGTAGAAAGAAATCTGAGTTTATTTAGATCTTGAATCTGCTCAGCATGGAGATGACAGTATACATTTTAAAAACAAAACAAAATTCAGCAACATAATAAATCGGCTCTGTTCTTCTGGAAGCTTCATCTCTATGAAATGTCAGGGGTTACAGTCTTTACCTAGATTCTTAAGAGCCGGGTTCAGTATTGTTTGCTACAGTATTACCAAAAATGGCATCCTTCTGGTAGTTCTCTTCTACAGTGATATATTCCCAAGCACTTCCTCTTCAGGATCATCTTGTTGATTTTTTCTAGCAACCATGCTGTGGAAGCATACGCCAAAAAAACCCCTTCTTAAATACACAGCCAAGACTTAGAAGTTACGTATCCCATTGGTAAATACTTCTTTCTGCATTACGTCACAGCAGTCACTAAGACATTCTTGAGTTTTAAGCTAATACTTTGCAATATTCTCACTCCTCTAACAAGATCTTCCACTGCCACTTCATTTACACAGTTTCGTTATTTAACTCAGTGTTTTTCAACCTTTTTTGAGCTGCGGCACATTTTTTACATTTACAAAATCCTGGGGCACACCACCAAGCAAAATGACACAAGATGACACTCTAACACAGTAATACATATAGTTAATATGTTGTTAAATGTATTTATACACTCAGTGTGAAACCTGGACCTGTTTCGATGAACACAACATAGATATCCTGGCAGGAATGGCAGAAAGACACAAACTTCCCACACAGAACTCCCATAACCAAGAGAAAATACTATCAGAGTTTGGTGGGCATTGACCTTGAGTTTTGGAGTTGTAGTTCACCTATATCCAGAGAGCACCGTGGACTCAAACAATGTTGGATCAGGACCAAACTTGGCATGAATACTCAATATGCACAAATGTGAACACAGATGGAGTTTGGGGAAAATAGCGTGAGCGTGTTCAGGGGGGAGGAAGACGTGACCCGTGCGGGTGCTACTGCGCAGACTCGCCCCAGAGCAAAGCAAGCAGAGCGAGGCTGGGAAGAAGGGAGCCCGAGTGGAGAAGAAAGTGTTTGGCAGGAGGGGGAAGAAAGGGTATTGGAGGTTCCAATTTCCCACGGCACACCTGATGATCACTCACGGCACACTAATGTGCCACGGCACACTGGTTGGGAAACACTGATTTAACTAACTCTAACATAATTCATAACAGTTTCATTATGTGAGTAGATCAATAGGTACCGCTTTGGCGGGAAGGTAAGCTCCATGCAGTTATGCCAGCCATATGACCTTGGAGGCGTCTATGGACAACGCTGGCTCTTCTGCTTAGAAATGGAGATGAACACCATTCTCCAGAGTCTGAACCGACTAGACTTAATATCAAGGGAAAACCTTTACCTTTAACACACACCTTGGTGAAGCCCTCTTTATATAGCAGCTGCTTGCTCTTAATTGGTTGTATCTCATACACAGTGAAACACCCGAGGTATATTAGTTGAACATTTGTGCAATCTTTTGCTTTTCAAATGGCAGGCAGAGCAGTATTCCAAGTCCTTTGGCAGGAGAAAATCACTGACAAACCATTGAGGAAGGCAAGGTTAGCTGCTTTAGAAACCAGATGATACTGTTAAAACTATGCCGGATACTGAAATAACCTGTTCCTATTTCAAGAAGTTACTCTGATATTATTCCAAGCAAGCTTCCACTGAGACATTTAAGCAGCCATGCCAGCGAATGGGCTGTTCCTATCACATAGATGTACACACCTCCAGGGCAGACAATCAGAAGACTATAATAGAGCATCTCAACTCAGTTTTACGTTGGCTTTCAATTTCACCTCTGAATACTGCTCAAGGGTTTGAGCTGAAATCATTCACTGCCAGAGGTTTAGCTATGCTATGAGAGTTGTTCAGCAGTGGAACTCTCTGCCACAATGTGTGGTGGAGGCTCCTTTGGATGCTTTTAAACAGGAGCTGGATGGCCATCTGTTGGGGGCACTTTGAATGCGACTTTCCTGCTTTTTGGCAGGGGGTGGTCCACAAGGTCTCTTCCAACTCAAGGCTTGTGATTCTATGCAGCTCTGTGTACTTTGTCAGTGGACCATGGTTACCTGTGTTACTTCAACAACCAGTAATTGATCCAGGTTTAAATACTAGATTCTCCCCCACCTTGAAACAAGAAAAGGTAATACAAAGAAAGTTCTACATACATCATTTTTATCGAAAGAAAGATCAAAACCACAAGAGTATAGAATTCAAATCCGGAAATCATGTTTTCATATACAAATGTCACTATTTCAATTTTAATCTGATAGTTAACTGCAAGACAGTTTTGTAGTATTACATTGTTAAAGGCACGTTTTCATTTTAATGCATAGTGTACCATTCTAAAATATCCTAGTTTCTTTACAAAGTGCTTCAGCAGCCACATACAAGTATAGCAAAAATATATTTACAATCTAGAGTTTAAAATCTGAGTTTGCCTAAATGTTTCAAAACTAGATAAAAATAGTGCTTTCTTTCAGCTTAACGGTGTGAACATACCCTGCCTCTAATGCTTAAGATTACGAACATTCCTGTACAAGATGTACTTACAAAAGAGGTTATTTCTGTAGGACTTTTACCTGTGAAGCACCTGTTTGGGACCCAGCTTGTCTCTAGCACAAATTTGGAAGGGGAAGGGGCTAGCAGATTGTACCTCCGGTGTGTAGTGTTTTCTCTCATTAGAAAAAAAAATGCTACTTGTCCTGGGGAAAAATAGCATTCTGAGGGAAAAAATAGCATTCTGAGAACGAGCTAAATGGTACTATATCTTATATCTTAATGCCAGTTTACAAATATTCATACCTTTGTTTTTTAAAAAGTGATTATGTTATTCATTGTCCCTTTTGGGGAAACTTACACATGTACATTATTCTAGTGATTCCATGATAGTTTTGGTGGCCTCTGAAAATATCCAAGTCAAACCAAGTTTAGTGGGAGAAGGGATGAACCTCATGTTATAAAAGAATTGGGAGTCTCATTATTTTCCATTCAAAGTCAACATGGTTAAGTGATTGCTATTTATTTTAAGGGAGAAACATTCCAGTACGATCAGTTAAGTATGGATGACTTTAATGAATTCTTCATTCTAGTCTAGCTAGGGATGAGGCTGAGAGCAGGAATCAATTTCAAGAAGATCGGGAAAGTGGAATGTCATTTTCCACAGCCAAACTGAAAACCCTTTAGCAGAGTATTTGTCAAGAGTTACATCGGTCTATACGGAGCACACAGTATCTGGTCAAAGACATTTTAACTTTTGAGGTACAGCATTGTGTTAAGAGGCTTAAAATATACACGTTTTTATCAAAAATATTTATACATTCTCTTGCAACATATTGCTTTTACCCTTATTTTCAGTTAATTGCCAATGAAAATGATGGAATTCAGTGGCTTGAAAGATGTATAAAAGTACATTTTCCCCATTAAATCTGAATTCAACAATATATTCATGGAGCCACTGGACAAAAACTTAAAAGGAAGTGGTACACAGTTCACCTGTATCTTGAAACAAAAATATACCAGAAATTTCTAATACATGTATATTACATGTATACACAAAGGATCCTTGTTCTTTAAAGATGATATGGTAACACTAAATCAGTAAATGTAAGATGACCAACATGGCTAGGCAGACGATTTTAGGAAATCAATATTATGTATTACATAATGTGGAACAGTCATGAACAATGATTGTACTTGGGGGGGGGGGTCGGAGGAGGAGATATACACACTGAAAGTAGATCCAGTTCGGACTGAGGAGACATTCTCAATTATTTACATTCTTCCTATCTGCTGGTTGTTTCTGAACAGTGTTTAAAGACATTAAAAGGCAAATATTGTTTGGCATGTGACTTTGGTAAACGTTTCAGGATTTGACCCACTCCCCCTTGTTTTCGAAATGGAAGCACTTATATTGTTTCTTTCACATAAGTAAGGCTTTTAAACATCTCCCCCAATAAATACCATAGAAAGCTTACAAAATAAGGCATCATTTGTAAATCCTCATTATTTTTTTAAAGTCAAGTCAATAGTGTGCTTAACAGTTTTTCGGCCTATAAATTTTTGGATTTTGTAACGATTTTTTTTACTTGTAAAGGACTGACAGCTTTTGCCTCCTTTCATTAAAACGTGGCCTGGATGGATGGTTATCAGTCTAGCTCAGTTTCTGGTTGTTGTTCCACTTCTTAAAGGCATGTTTTTTTCTCCAATGTTTTTTGCTGTGAAAAAATAAAGATACAGTACAAGCCTATGCCCATATGAGAATGGGACACGGCCTGTACCCACCAATCCAGCTTAAAGAGCTGCACAAAAATTGCTTTCCAGTGCTCAAGATTAAAATATATACATATACAAAAACAAAGAGGCCAGACCTCGTGTGTATTAAAAACAGTACTTTTACAAAAAAAATCTTCATATGATTTAAAAATTAGAAGCTACAGGCAGCACAGAGCCCAATCCACAGACTGGTCCTGTTCAAAACAAGGGAGGGAAGTGGGAGAATGCTGTTTCTGATGAACCTATCGGCTAGGATTTCACAGTGTCTAAAGGATTAACACCAGTCCGCAATGTAGTCAAAGTCTCTAAACATGTCTTGCTGGTCTTCAGAAAGTATCCTAGGCTCCCGGGGTGGAGTGAGAATGGGTGCTTCTGAGGTAAATTCGTCATCAAAATTGCTAACATCTTCTCTTCCTCTTATGACGGGAACAAAAGGAGGCTTCACCTTCTTGGCAAGCAATGCGTTCCAGTCGATCAACTGTAAAGGAGAGGACAGGTTCAGCTCCCTGATACAGGATATTGCCAGACTACAACCACACTTTCATTGTCACTCACCCGGAAAAAGTGATGCTTTTTGACATCTTCAGCATCCTTCTCGCCAGCACCAAGGCGTCGTTCAGGATTTCTTCTCAGAAGCTGAAAAGAGTATAAAGAATTCTTATCAAACCAAGACTCGGCCTTCCTGCTATGATTTCCTTTATCAATTTTTTTTTTTGCGACAGAAGGGTAAATTAAAAATGAACTTTAAGATAAGTGTTTTGCCTTTCCAATTGATTAGATAACACTCAGTACTAGTGTATATCGCCTTTCATCCCAGGACAGTTTATAGAAGCGTAAGTCACAAACAACACCATCTAAACAAAGTAATATAAATCAAACCCAACTAAGCCCAAAGCCATAGTAATTAAAATCAAACCCAACTCAATTTGTAAAACAAGAATCAAGCGAGAACTGACATTACTAGCACTACTGGACAATCAAACGAGGAAAAGGAATGTGAGAGAATACTGCAGTATATGTTAACAGTAGCAAGAATATGCTCAAAAGTGTCAAATGACAGAGATGCCAACTATAGAAGACTGGATAGTAAAGATAAGGAAAATAATAAAAATGGACAAATTAACAATATTTTTCAAGGATAAGTCATTGGAAACATTCTCAGAAGCATGGAAACCCATTATATCAATATACATCTGAGGAAAAGACTATCTACAGGTCTGGAGGCATAAAAGGTTGGGATATTCACTTTTAAATGTTAAAGTAAACAGAAGTAAAAAAAATGTTACATTTATAGAGAAACCAACAAAAGAAGCTAGAAATCCACTTTTAACACTCATTTATGTGTATGTTAATTGTTTTAGAATTAGTGGTTGATATGTATGTTTGATGGAACTAAACCAAATGATGGAACTAAACCAAATATTTATTATTTATTATTTATTTATTTATTGGGGCTTCTTCGCCGCCGACTCCCGGGGGCTCGCGGCGGCTCACAGAGCCAGTGGCACAACGCCACAGGTTAAAACATAAAAACAGTTAAAACAGTTAAAACAATTAAACAGCAAAATGCAATATAACAATTGAGCAGCAGGAGATATCACAGCCTAGAGAGTATAGACGAGGCCTATATGGCACACAGGACTCCATGACCAATAGAAAACACTAGAAGGGTTTGATGGGCATTGCCCTTGAGTTTGGGAGTTGTAGTTCACCAACATCCAGAGAGCACTGTGGACTCGAGCAATGTTGGATCAGGACCAAACTTGGCACAAATACTGAATATGCCCAAATGAGAACACTGGTGGATCATCCTGAAATCCAGCAACAAAGGCATTGAACCAAACTTGGCACACTGAACTCTCATGAGACCAACAGAAAGTACTGAAAGGGTTTGCTGGGCATTTACCTTGAGTTTGGGAGTTGTAGTTTACCAACATCCAGAGAGTACTGTGGACTCAAGCAATGTTGGATCAGGACCAAACTCCAGGACCGAATCCTCAACATGCCCAAAGAGGACGAGGAGGGCGAAGTAAATTGAGGAAGCCGGGGAGTGAATGAAAACGCCCCCGTGCACTCTGGCCCTACTCCAGCCTCGTCCCCACTCCTTTCCCGCTCTGGCCCCGCCACTCTCCCTCACTGCACTCCCCCTCCTTCCCTCTGACGTTCATTCCTTCCTTCTTTCCCTTTGGCAAGGGAGGGGGATGTGGTGGAAGGGAGAAGGAATGAAAGGGGGAAGGAAGGAGAGAGGGAGGGAGGGAAAGAAGGAAGGAAGGAAAGAGGAGCCGAAGGAAGAAGAGAAAGTAGAAAGGAAAGGAAAGGCAGGAAAGAGGTGCCGAAGGAAGGAAGGAGAAAAAGAAATAAAAGTGAAAGAAGGAAGGAAACAGGGAGGGAGGGAAGATAGGAAACGGAAGAAGAGAAGGGAAAGAGCGTGAGCCGGGGGGGGGGAGAGGGCGAGGCCTGAAGGGAAGGGAGGAGGGGGAGGCGCATGCTCTTGCTTGCTCTGTGGCGGCGCTTGCTCCTGGCCCCTCCTCCTCTTCTCCCCCCTCCATTGGCCGCTCTGCTTGCCTGCCGAGGCCCTTACGCAGGCTGGACAGAATCGGCTGCCAGGCCGCATCCGACCCGCGGGCCGTAAGATGCCCAGGTCTGTTCTAGAAGGTAAGAGGGTACTGTTTCTGGCTGCTTTTACCAAGAACAGTGTACTACATTGCACAGGAGTGAATAAAGGCAAGTTTTCTCCAGCAGGAGTGATGAGACACCACACCACAGTGACTATGATGTTACATTTTTATATGGCACCTAATTATTTTTTACATTAAATGGATATTTTATAAAAGTTTTACAAAAAAACCTCTGTTGCTTTTCTTTATACACGATTAAATTTAAAAAGGAACATGCACACTTCAGTCATCACTCACCCGTCTCATGATGGAAATGGCTTCTGTAGAAAGGAAACGAGGGTATCTTACTTCATCATTTACAATACTGTCAAAAACCTCTTCTTCATCATCTCCTGGGAAAGGAGACTGGGGGAAAAACCATTCCAGAAATCAACATTTTAATCAGTTTAGTTCACAACCCAGCAGCCAGAAAAATGTGACAGGCTAACAATCCTGCATGCCAAATCCCTTCCAAATGTAGATTCAAACGCCCTTCACAGACAGATAAAAGAAAACAGCTTTGTTTTGTGAAGCTTACCTCACCAACCAGCATTTCATAGATAAGCACACCGAGACCCCACCAGTCTACAGCTCTTGTGTAAGATGTTTCTGTCAACACTTCTGGAGCAAGAAATTCTGGAGTGCCACAGAAGGTACTTGTTCTGTCACCAAATCCCATTCCTGCAATGATTATTTATTAATTAAAATACATATAACCCCAAAGTGGTATACAATAAAATTAGTTTAACCAATAATAAAAAAGGAATCATCTATATAAGACGCAAAAGAATATTAAAAGTTTAATGCGCCAAAACAAGACTGTTTTATTTTACATAGTGGTTGGTGCTCTTAGTGTAGTCTTTACCCCATTTTGGTTCCCGCATACTATTTAACGACAACTCCCATCACTTTTGATTATCTTCCATGAGAACTGGGAGAATAGTAATTGCAACCCCACAGCACTTGTGGCTCTGAGGTTGGGGAAAAGTTCAAGGGCATTTTAAAGTCAGACATCATATCCACTAGCCTCGTATCTCAATTCAAACCCCACTAACCTGACAAAACAGAACGAACTGCAGCCCTTCATATGCTACTGTAGCACAACTCCCAAAATCTCTGGTCATGATGTCTAATTATGGTTGTTTGAAATATTTTAAACTAGAGCACATCTGCAGATCTGAATAAAATCGGTAAGACCCACTTATTTGCAGACAATACCTTCCAAGACCCCTGTGGACACCTGAAACCACAGCGTACCAAATCTTACATTTTCAAGCTTCGGTTGAACTTAACCCACTGAGTCAACTGTGGTCCAAAAACATAGCTTTGGTACAGAGTTGAAGGAGGCTTGGAAACAACACTTCCTGTTGTCTGGAGGAGTCCCCCACCTGCTGTTGATCTGCCTCTAACCTTTCTTTCCAAGGTTATTGTAGGCTTTTTGGGATGTATGGCAATGTTCTAGAAGCATTCTGTTCTGATGTTTTGCCTGTACCGTGAGGACGTTTCAGACCTCACAACCTCTGAGGATGCCTGCCATAGATGCAGGCAAAACATCAGGAGAGAATGCTTCTAGAACATGGCCATAGAGCCTGAAAAACCTACAACAACCCAGTGATTCTGGCCATGAAAGCCTTCAAAATACACACTCTCTCCTAGCTTCCTTGGATGCTTGTACAGATGCCTGAAGGCAGGAGGCTAACGTTTGGTCCAAGTGTGTCAGGTTCCGATGCCCACGGCCTTGGTGAAGGCCGGCGGGATCTGGGATCTGACACAGACTAAACAAAGAACAGCTGGCCAGCATGGATGATGCAACCCTCACGAGCATTGCCAGTCCAGGGGGGTGATGTAACCTTCTTGGACCTTGCGTGTCCGGGGGAAATGATGCAACCCTCACGAACATTGCATATGAAAGGGGAGGGGTTGTCACGAGGGTATGGTGACGGTAGTAAAGCACTTCTGGCTTTACAGGTGTTGTTCCTTCAATAAACTCAGTTGGATCTACCGGAAGACTCCGCATGTCTCATTGAGAAATTAAAGTGGCCTCACACAAGTGTACATACTGGAGGCTTCAGAAATGCTCACAGAGACTCCAAGCAGGGCCTATGGGCAAATGAAACCATAGAAAAGGGGGTCTTCCTGTAAGCTCCAAAGGATTTCCTAAAAACCATGTTTTGACTTGGACCTAGAATGGCATCAGTGTTGGCACCAGGTGGACCTCTAGGGCAGTGTTTCCCAACCAGTGTGCTGGGGCACACTAGTGTGTTGTGAGCGATCATCAGGTGTGCCGTGGGAAATTGGCACTCTTCCCCCTCCTAGCAGCTCTTTCTCCCTCTTTCCCTCCCCAAAGATCCTCCCCAAGGCAAAGGAAGGGCTCTTCCAAATGCCAGGGCCAGGCCCGCCTTGAGGAAGCCTTCAGGAGCCTCGACTCAGCATGGCTCCAGCTCCCGCTCAGGGCTGCTTCAGCTTCCCGATGCTCCTATACGTTTCATAGATCTGTGTGGCCTCTTTCGCTGCCTCCCTCCGCAAAAGCAGAGCACTGGGCGGAAATGATTGAGTCAGCATTTTCACGTTGGCTTGGATTTCTCATAAGAACAGCCAAAGCCGGAAGCTCCATGTCGATGAATTGGGCAGTGAGTGAACCTGGGAGCATCGGGAGGCTGAAGTATTCACAGGTTTCCAAGAAATAAATTGAGCCTCTCCACTTTGAAATGTTTTTTTTAAAAACTATTTTACTGGATTTTTCGAGAGTTGCCTCCTCACCCCCAAGGAACTGTTTATAACAGCTTCACAACATCCATAGTTAACTGGAAGCAAGTTTCACTCAGGGTGAAATTTCACAAGGGTTTGGAGAACAAGCCCTATGAGGAGCGGCTTGAAGAGCTAGGGTCCTTGGGCTTAGAGAGGCTTTTTAATGTCTTCCCAGATTTTATTAAAAATGTTTTTACTGAGAATACACAACTGAGGTACACACCTGAAAACAACACCAACAACACAATAGCAACTCTATGCCATTTAAATATGCTAGACAGAATTTGGATCAGTGATAATGAATCCATAACATTGTCAAATTTTAGCAACATGCAAAAAGAAAGCACACTCACAAAATATGGATGCTTAAACAATATTCAGAGGACATAAATGGGTAGATACACACAATATTTCATACAATTAATGTAGTGAATTGCTATGACCAAATGAAAATCTGAGGGGAAACTGCATCTTTTAGATGCCAGACAGATGTGAGAATGTGTTGTTTAAGGCATTCATGGCTGGAATCACTGGGTTGTTGTGAGTTTTCTGGGCTGTATGGCCATGTTCCAGAAGCATTCTCTCCTGACTTTTCACCCACATCTATGTCAGACATCCTCAGAGGTTGTGAGATTTGTTTGAAACTAGGCAAGTGAGGTTTATATATCTGTGGAATGCCCAGGGTGAGAAGAACTCTTGTCTGTTTGAGGAAAGTGTGAATGTTGCAACCAATCACCTTAATTAGCTCGGAATAACCTTGCAGTTTCAAAGCTTGGCTGCTTCCTGCCTGTGGGAATCCTTTATTGGGAGGTGATTAGCTAGCAAGAGATAACCTGATAAGAGTGGGCTGGCATTTCCATAAAAAGACTAACTATGTGGTAATACATAACACTGGAAACTACTTTAGAAAAAAAAAACTTACCCTCCTTGCAAAGACCAAAGTCAGCTATTTTCACAAAGCCTTCTGTATCCAGCAACAAGTTGTCTAGCTTTAAGTCCCTACAAAAATAAATTTAAACAATTTGTTATGGCCAGGTTTGAGCCGCTAGAGAAATGCTATTTGCAAAAATGTAACCCTTCTTAAATAGTTTTCTAAACTTAAGATATCTTGGTTTGGGGCAAGCAATGCTGGTTTTAGAAAGGTATTCAATGGCAGAGCTTTCTGCTTGCCAAGAAAAGCTAAATGTTTTTGTTTAATGTGAACAACCACAGTACACAAGACAATCAAATACAGACAGCAGAAGGTGAAGAATAACAGCAATCTGTATCTTCTGAATACTTACCTATAAACTATCTTGTGCTCATGTAAATACTGCAGTCCAAGAACCACGCACGCAGCATAAAATCTGTTCAGAAAGAAAAAATGTGCTTGCTGTCACTACTCTCAGTTTTTTATACTGTTGCAAAGAATAGCTTGTACAGAAACTGACTTCAAAGAAAAATGTTAACGCCAAACAAGTGTCTCTTCCAATTAATTTATTTTGAATAACAGTCTCTTCCTGTTCTTTTTAATGTAAAAGTTTGCAGTAGAAACAAAACTGAGTCGCAGGGCGTCAGATACAGATGGACTCCGGTTCAGTCTTAGGGGTCTTCAGTTACAGGATCAGGTACTATGGGATAGGAAGGACCCTCCTTGTCTCTCTTAGATTCTATACAGCCCCTGCCAGCCTAAGGAGATTATACTAGGCTAGATCACTGCTTCTTAAACTGTGGGTCTCAACCCCACATGCGATTATCAAAGTTGGGCTTGCAAAAAAATTGACAATAGTAAAAAGTTTCTGGATGCCACCTAGACATTTCCACTAATCTGTTAGCAACAACATACAATATTTACAGTAGACTCTGCAGGAAAAGCTTCAGTTGTACTCTACAAAAAAGGAAAAAACAGCCCCTTTAGCAAGCTTTGTAAATGTTGATTTATTATAAGAATATGCTTGATTTTACACCTATTTTATATACCCTACAACAGTGATTTTCAACTGTTTTTGAGCTGCAGCACATTTTTTACATTTACAAAATCCTGGGGCACACCATCAACCAAAATGACACAAAAGGACACTCTAACACAGCAACTTGGGAACTGCCTGTATGTTTTCAGGACCCCTCTTGTTCGTAACTTGGGGACTGCCTGTATGTTTTCAGGACCCCTCTTGTTCATAACTTGGGGACTGCCTGTATGTTTTGGATGCCACTTTGTGTTCCCCTCAGAGCACCTCCTCCTGCTTCCAGCTCCGAGGCCGGGAGAGCGGGCCTAGGCTGGGCCCTGTTTCCCTTCCTCTCTTTCCCTGCCTGCCTTCCTTCCTGAGGAGAAGGGGACGGAGCGAGAGAGAGGGAAGATGACGGGGCCAGGCGTTGACGGGATGCAGCGGAGGGAGCCGACAGGGCGGCGAGGCTGAGCGGACAAAGAGGAGGCTGCGCTGAGGGAAAGAGAAGAAGGAAGGAAGGAAGGAAGGAAGGGCGGCAGACTCCCAGAGGCCAGGGCGGAGGAGGCTGAGCGCTGCGCAGCAACGTCGCTGCTGCTCCTGCTGCCCGTGCCTCCCCCACCAGAGCCTCCCGGCTCGCTCGCCCCGCTAAGTCCGGGCTGGAGGAGGCCAGGGCACGGGGAAGTGCAGGTCACACGACCGGAGGAGGAGGTGGCAGCGGGGCCATGCCGTGGCTGAGCGGGGGGGTGCCGGAGGAGGAGGTAGCAGCAGCAGCCCCAGGCTCAGCCCCAGCCGCCCCAGGCTGGTATGGGACAGGCGGGCAGCGGGCAGGTTCCAATTTCCCACGGCACACCTGATGATTGCTCACGGCATACTACTATGCCGTGGCACACTGGTTGGGAAACACTGCCCTACAATACATAACTGGGGTCATATCAAAGTTTTTCAGGCCAAAAGGGGACCCCAGTGGAAAAGTTTTTTAAATCCTCTCTAAACTAAAATACCATGCAGAAGGGGTATCAAACTCATTTTCATCAAGGGCAACATCGGCCTTTACCTTCAAAAGGCCGTTGAATCCATGGAAAGAGATTCTGTGGATACGGAGGGTGAACTATCTCTCTCTCTCTCTCTCTCTGTATATATTACATAGTGGTTGGTGCTCTTAGCATAGTTTTTACCACATTTTGGTTCCCAGATATTATTTAAATACAACTCCCATCACTTTTTATTATGTGCCATGAGAATTGGGAGAATAGTAATTGCAACCCCACAGCACTTATGGCTCTGAGGTTGGGGAACAGTTAAAGGGCATTAAAGTCAGACATCATAACCACTAGCATTGTATTTCAATTCAAACCCCACTAACCTGATTAAACACAAGGAACTACAGCCCTCCATATACTACTGTATCACAACTTCCAAAAGCTCTGGTCATGATATCGAATTATAGGGAATACAGGAATCATAGCCCAGCATTTGGAGTGCCACAAAGAATGACATGGTGGGTCAGATATAGCCTGCGGGCTTTGAGTTTGACACATGCACTCTAACGGCACCAGATCCCATTTTGAGCATGCAAACTAAGCTAATTAGTACTTGTATGGGAGAACACCAACAAACATTTGGTGCTATAGGCTATATTCAGAGAAAAGAACTGAAAAAACCACATCTGAGTATTCCTTGTCCAAGAAAACCTATGAAATTTGTGGGATCCTCCCACCTACAGGTTGAAAGGCAAGTTGAATACACATACAAATACACTCCTTGATAAAACTGTAAACGCTTTATTGATAAAGCAGGTATTTGTATTCTATAATTGATTTTTTTTCAATTGGAAGTCATATTACAGTCCGCAACCAGTAGAGGCCTAGACATGGGTGACATCAGAGTGGCCTGTGTCTATTCCAAACTTTTTAGCTGTGCAAATTTTTTTACAAGCACAACATGATTTTGTTTAGCACTCTGGTTCATGTAATGGGCTTTGCACACATTATAGATGGTGACTAGATGATGTTACATGCTTACATATCATTCTGAGGCAGCAGCTATATTTGCAGAGGAGGAAGTAATTTTCTCACCAGCAGCCAATGTGTTTTATATTCATAACACCCATGCCTGCTACCATTTCCTTGGAGCCAAATCCTGAAACATGAGGTGGCTCCCAACCTAGTTGCATATATTGACATCGTCTCACAAAACAAACACATAGATCAGTTTACATCACCTGTTTGATTTTTATCAGAGCTGAACACTTACACTGCTCTTGGTTCAGAAAAGACATCGGTGTGTATATGCATCATCAGATCCCCACCAGCAGCATACTCCATGACAAAGCAGACGTGATCTTTGGTTTGGAAACAGGCAAAAAGGTTCACCAGAAAGGGATGCCTTACACTGTTCACAGTTTCAAAAATCCGCTTTTCACACATGAGGCTGAAACAGAGAAAATATAATGAGGCCTAAACTTACTAATCTATGGTACAACAGAGAGAGGAAAAAGGAGCCCAAGAATAATGTTTATTCGCAGTTTGGGAAAAAAAATTCAAGTAATATACAGGTCCTTCTAAAAAAATTAGCATATAGTGCTAAAGTTCATTATTTTTCATAATGTAATGATAAAAATTAAACTTTCATATATTTTCAATTCATTGCACACCAACTGAAATATTTCAGGTCTTTTTTTGTTTAAATACTGATGATTTTGGCATACATATCTCAAAAAATTAGCATATTCCAGCCGACCAAATATGCTAATTTTTTGAGACGGTATTTTTGGGTTTTCAGGAGCTGTAATGCCAAAATCATCAGTACAAAACAAAAAAAGACCTGAAATATTTCAGTTGGTGTGCAATATATGAACGTTTAATTTTTATCATTACATTATGGAAAACAATGAACTTCAGCACTATATGCTAATTTTTTTTAGAAGGACCTGTATGTGAAGGGAACCACACTGCAGAACAGAGCATTTCTAAAAACCGATTTCATTGAGCCTTTTTCTCCCTGATATCTTTATAGGACACACTCTGAAATGTTCCAGTAAATAGAATTTTTAAAATCTGTAAGATCTTTCAAACTAAACTGATTCCTATCACTTGGCCATAGGAAGTAAATGTGAACTAAAATTTGCCAAGGCTTTGAAAGATAGACCTGAAATGTGATAAGTGATTTTTTTAAGGAACAGTATTGCAATGGCAAACAATTCCTTACAGACAGATGCACAAATACAAGAAAAGCACAGCTAAACAGTTGTTTCCTAATGAGTAAACTGCTTACTTTATATAATTATCAGTTATTATTAGGCAATCTTCCAAAGAAGTGTGTTTAAGCAAGCCATAATCAATGTGTGTTTAAGCAAGCCATTAACCCACCGATGCACATATCTAGTGAGATTTAACCTATGATTGGCAGCAAAATGCTTCAACCCACAATGTACAAACATGACAAAAATCAAGCAAAAATCTGAAAAGAAAATGGGCAGTATGGGAAAGCCAATAACAATTTAAAGAAGAAATTGTCAGAAAGATTTCAGGATATATTCAAGTGTTTGATCCCACCTAAAGTAGTGCTTTATTTTGCATCTATTCAGCAGTTGTCTGAAGTTGTTTTTGCTTTGTTTAAAACATAAATTCCTTTTAAAAAAAACCCTGCTGGATCAAACCATCGTCTCCAACCCAGCATGATGTTCCCTCCCTAGGCAACCAAACGCCTTGAGGAAGCCTATAGATAGAACACGAGTCCATAGAAGCCTCTGGCTTGTGTTCCTCAGTACCTGGCTTTTACAGCTGGCAATTTTGTTGCTTCTCTCTGCACCTTAAATAATATGGGGTCACCTACAAGCTTGGTCAATTAAACTTAATGAAGAAGCTGAAAAGTGCCAATTCCAATAGAGACTCAATATAATTACATCCGTCCTTCATACTGACCTGTCTACTTCATCACGAGCAACAATATCTCCTTTCTTTAAGGCTTTAATAGCAAACATTTCATTTGTATTTTTATACTCAGCCAATAGGACCTGAAACATAAGACAATTTATGCAATGAGTCTTTTCCCCCCGTGGTATATTTACAATTTTAAAAACAGTGTTTAATTTTTTTTAAAAAATAATTTTGCTGCTCATGAAGCACATTTACAAAGCGATTAAGTAAAATATTACTCCATTACTGCATGCAGCCATGAAGGAATTAGACTAAGGAAGAACAATATGGAAATAGATCAAAAATAGCCATTGTTGTCAAATTTACCTTTCCAAAGTGTCCTCTGCCAAGTACAGCACAACATCGAAAGTCTTGTAAACTGAACTGAAATCTCTGTTGTATCCTGAAAAGCAAGAATTTAGAGAGTTGATAAGATTTCTTCACAACAATGGGCTGGATTATGTAGGTTTATTTAAATGTTTTTCAAGTTGTACCTTCTATCTTCAGTCTCTCGTTTCGTATATTCTGTATCAGAGTTCGAAATCTGAGTCTCACAAATAATCTCTGGTGGAAGTTTAGGGATAAAATTGTTTCTGTCATTCTCAAAATCGAATGTTCCTGTATCCTGTGAAAGGTGTAAAAGAAAAAAAAACCAGAATTTGGCTAAGGTATAAAGAAAGATTATTTGATAGAGTGCCAAAATGGCTATCACCCCATGAAGCATTTTATAGAAGAGAGTTTGGGAAGTGTAACTGGTTAAAATACAGAAATTTAATGAAAACAACAAAAAAAGGGATGGGTATTGAAAGACATAGAAGACTTGAAAGACATAGATAGCTCCTTGAACTGGTTCCAGTATTTGCAAATTAAAATTCAAGGGTTTGAAACTGATAAGAGTTTGTGGGATAAAGTGACAGAGAAGAAAAGGGGGAGGATCTCCTTACTATAAAAAAAAATTGGAATGGCAAACAGAGGAAGAGTCAATAAAGAACTGCATGATCAGATGGGCCCAGGACTTTGGGCAAGAAATCCCACTACTGGGAAAATTTTTGGAATGTCCATTTAAATTATACATACGCATACGATTTAAAAGAAAGTGGCTTAAAATATCTTATAGATGATATCTGATGCCAGATAAGATAGCAAAATATTGTAGAAATTATAGTAATAAATGTTGGAGGTGTCAGAAAGAAGTAGGTAGCTTTATACACATGTGGTGGAGGTATAAAAAGATAAGGAAATATTGGGAAAAATACATAAAGAAATTCAACAAGCGTTAAATATTAGATTTACACTAAAACCAGAGTATTTACTATTAGGCTTGTTAGACTTTAAGATAAATATAACTAAGGAAAAGTTGTTTATATATTGTATCTCCGCAGCTAGAATAATTCTAGCAAGAAAATGGAAACAAGAAGTTATCCCAACAGTAGAAGATTGGAAGATGAAAATATTGGATATCATAAACATGGACTGCCTTACCAGATCATTGGCAGAAAATAATAAACTGAAGTACACTGATTGGACACTGATAATAGAATATTTGAAAAAGGACGATATCGAATGGACAACACTGCCGTAACAACTTTTAGATCAGATAAAGGAACCCTGATAATGCCTATAATTACTGGGAGTTGAACGGAAGAATTTGGTTCAAAGGGGGAAGGGGAGGGAAGTTCAAAAATATGTGAGTTTTGTGTGAATGTGTCTGTTATATGTTTGTATTGTAATGTTTTAATGCCGTATTCGCTTTTAATTTTTTTGGAAATTCAATAAAATATATTTCGAGAAAAAAAACAAAAAAAACCAACTGGAAGGTTTAAAAATGAAAATGCTAGAAATTGAAGTCTGCTTCGAGTAGAAAAGATACAACACTATCATCATCATTTATTTTATCCCACTTGTCTTCCATGGGCGAGGTTAAAAATGGCGAACAAATGGTTAAAAAAGCAGAAATTACAAGCACGTCTTCAGATTTACAGTCACAGAATTCAAAATCTTTGCTTTATCTAAATGCCTTCTAAAAGACACCTAGTCTTCTTTGAAAAAAGTATCTGCATTACTTCGGCATTTTCAAGTGAATATACAATGCATGTATTCTTATTAAGTGAGTAAAATATTTCTCTCTCTAAATACATATCATGAAATCCAAAGAACACGTCAAGGATATATGAGGTATTCAATTGAAATGCCTCTTTAAAGGAGGAAACAAAATGTTTTCTTCTCAGAATCGTAAGGACTGGTGATGGTTATCATTGCTTCTATTCCATTTTGAACTGATTAGGCTTTTAAGAGGATTTATTGTGATAAGAATTATGATGACCAAAATATACAATATATTTCTTTAAACAGTTAAATAAGGTGTGGTTAAAGGTCAGGCAATATTGACTTAGACTGTGTGAAAATACTCAAATCAGACTGAAATATCCATACAACCACTTCAATTGTCCTAGCTGCTTAGCTTTGTAGTCTGGGATGGTATTTAAAATCCTCTGCCAGAAAGTACTAGTAGTACTAGAGAATGTTAAGTGTTCTAATAAATCAACAAATTCCTGAATTCCTTTGGATGGAACAGTTAAAGTATTTACTTATTAAAACTGTGCAGCGTGGCTATTTAATTCTAATCAGCCCAGAGAACTTGGGATTGGGTATTGCAACCCTTCCTGAACCACAAACACATAACACTTTGGAAAGTAGGGAAAGCTAAAAAGAAAAAAAAAGCAATCTTTGTCATATGCCATGAAGCAGGGGGTCTGATGGGTGGTAGGGGGCCCTGAATTTTTCTTGGTTCCATTCAAACTTTAAATACTTTTGGGGCTTTTCAGTGCCCCAAACCTCCTTCTAGAACAGAGCCAGCTTCTGAGAAGTACTGACGGCTTCATGAGAAACAGGATAGGAAACTGGATCCCGACCAAGGTATATTTTTTAAAGCACCAAAACACTACTTAAAAAGAAGCATGGCTTTATCGGTCAAAAACTTATTTGTTTCATAACCAAATTATAAAACTTCTATAGCTAATACACTCACACACAGAGAAGAACTAAATACTTACCTGTAACTGTGTTTCTTCGACTGGTGGTCTGTGAAATTCGCACATACGAGTTATCCGTGCATGCAGAGTGCAGTTCGGCTGCACGGCACATGCATGGATAACCCATATGTATGATTCCATAAACACCACAAAGAAGAAATAACTATACACAGTACATTTGAGCGATGGGAGTGCCTTGTATAGCAAAACAAAGTGTATTTCGTCACATAATATCCACACCACCATTTTTTGGGTGCCAAAAATGGTATTTTATTTTCCTTGCAGAATATTCACACCTTCACTTGAGGCCGATTCTCCCTTCCTTACTTCCTTCTCCGAAGGCAAGGCAGTTAAAAAAATTACAAAATAGAAATCTCTGAATCTCCATTCTTCTCTCCTTTCTCTTTGGCAGGGAAGTTTTAAAAAGCTGAAATGAAAGTCTCTGGAACTTTGATCATCCCTCCTTCCTCCAAAGAAATTAATTCCAGGTTTTGTATGCTGCCTTACAAAAGAAGGGAAGAATGCTGCTCCAGAGACCTCCATTTTATATTTTTAAACTGCCTTACCTTTGGAGAAACGATGGATAGATGGATGGATGGATGGATGGAAGGGAGGAAGGAAGGAAGGAAGGAAGGAAGGAAGGAAGGGAAAATCAGCCCCAAATAGCTCTATAGTTCTAAAACAAACAAATAGAAACGGAGATGTTTGTCTGAGGTTGGATCAGTCCTCCTCCACTTTTGAAAATAAGACATTTTATTTTAAAAAACCAACATAATTTTTTTCCTAGCATAATAGTCACACCCCCAGTTTTTGATTTTAAAAGGGCGAATGTGTGGTGTTTCAGCCTGGTGCTCATGTGCATGCTAGGGATGATGGGAATGTTCCTGCAAATGCTGATGATGGAATTGTTCCTGCAAATGCTGATTATGGGATACTTAGTGAGAATTCTGAGATGCAAAGTGACTTTTCAGATGAGGCTTGCTTTCCTGGGAACAGTTCTCTTCCCAGGGCTTCATTAGATGAGAATTCTTGTGTTCAGGACTCTGAAGGTCTTGATGTTGATAACGGGACACCTGGAAATTTTAATGAACTTACATTTAACCGCCAAGATAGCATTCGGCAATCTAGGCAGGCTACCAGCCTGCGTCGTAGCAGTCGGTTTGCAAACCGAAACTGATTTTGTCTTTATATTAAATGGCTAGAGAAACTGTCTTCAGTTTCCAGGCTTCGCTTAGAATACTATGCCAGATCTTGTCTTGTCTCCAAGCTCCTGATTTTGCCTAGACCTTTGTGCACGTTTTGCTCCATAGCTGCCTTGTATTACTCATGGGATTTTCATGAAGCATTTTACCTTTGCCTTTGGATTTTGGGACTATATCTTTGCCTTTGGATTTTGGGACTATTTGAACTGTGTATTTTACCTTGGACATATTCTACTATTGATCTTCTTTTAACCCTTTTGTTGGACACTATATTTGTTTCAATAAAAGCCTATTATTCAGAGACTGTCTGTTGTGCGTGTGACTAGGGGGTACTCCGTGTCTGAAGTGCAACAGCATGAATGAAATTATGGTAATTGTCATCAACATAAGACAGTAAATTGTGCTGTTGTTTGAAATGTATATCAGAAGTCTTACCTGACTGGGTGTTGCTGGAGCTTTCGGCTCAGGTGAAGGTTCGCTTATTTCTCCAAGAGAAGAAGCCCGGGGCGGAGTATGTGGGGTTTCAGGTTCAAGTTCAAATACCAATTTGGCTACAGGGCAGTCACTTAAAAATAAAACAATTTCCTTTGTGAACACAATGACAATTTTGGAGAACATAAAAAAAGGGTAATTACTATAATGCCAGTTTTTAACAACACAAGGAGAAAATAAACTTGTTCCGATGTTTCAGCTCAATTTTGATGTGCAAACTCTACTTCATGCTTTTTAACCATTTACCTAGTTGGGGATCCTAATTCAGGAAGGTGGGTATCAACTGCTGGCACTGTAGGAGGCACTGAAGCTTGAGGACTGAAGGTACCAGTATGATTTACTGTAGGAATAGCTCTTCTCACCAGCCTCCCCCAAGTAGCAATATTAATATTCATTTGTGGAGCTCTGAGAAATGTTTTGCCTGTGGATAAGAAAAAAGAGCATAGCATAAGTAATCTTTTTACTTATCACCAAAACTATAATTAAATATTCATGTTCATTAGTTTACTGTATGTTACAAATAAACTGAACATGACACATTCCATTTCTTCTATTTTTAAAAAATGGATTTCACAATTTAACACCGTATCTTAAAATGTCTAAACAAACATCTTTACACAAAAAGTTGCCATTTCCATTCAATGTCTATACCCATCAAATTTTTGTTACCTTGCTGCTTGGAGAAAATTTTCTTTTGTCTTTGAAGTTTTGGTCTTCTTTCAATAACTGGGTTAAAAAATGTGACCTGTAATTTAAACAAGATGTACTCACTTGCAAAACAAGGAATTTTAAAATTTATTCATGACCTTCAATTTTTTTTTTTAAAAAAAAATACTGGCTCTTACCTCTGCAAAGAGAGTACCCTGGGGTTCTAGATATAGACACATGCCATGCCGTTGGTTGTCTAAGAAGTCTTCTAATCTCAGAAATTTCACTGCACACAGAGATCGCCAGTCACGCCAATACACAGAAATTTCTAATTCTCGTGACTGAAAGGAGATGACACATAAATATTAAATTTGGGTAGTTGCTACAGTCTGAATAGCTCAATGAGACATCATCTATTCCAAGAACAATTTATAATCCATTTTGACAATACAGTTCATAATCAATTTATTGGTTTTCCATATAGTTAACTTAATGGTAGCAGGTTAAAGTGTTATTGGATTGGCTTGGATAATTTATGTAACATATGCATTAAAGACATGTATCAAAACAAAATGCGTCAAAATAAAATTACAATGGTGGGCATTGTATCTTGCCCGAATCTTGCCTACCATTGTAATTTTATATGTTCCTCCAGATGCTGGACTACAACTTGTCTTCCTCATCATTAGACCTCATGATTAGAGCTGGAATACAGTAACATCTAGGAAGCTACAGTTTGTTTCGTCAGGATGGTTGGGTTTTAATTTAGATACAAGGCTTGTAGATATGTCTGACAATAAAATGTTCTTTAGCTTTTCCCCAACCTCAGAGTCACAAGTGAAATTCCCATTAACTCCAGTCCACATGGCAAATTATCAATTGATGGGAGTTGTTGTTCAATAACATCTGGAGACCCAAACTTGGTAGAAACTAAAGAGCACAGACTGCTATGTAAAAATATATAGTTGCGCCTCTGTATCCACAGATTCTCTGTCCATGGATTCAACAGCCCTTTGAAGGCAACCATAGCCTTCAAGATGAATCTGAAGGGACCACAGAAGAATCCCTTTTTTTTCAATCTCACCTCACCAAATTATAGATAAGGTGAAAAGGGCTCCTTTCAAGTTATTCTCTAACTCTAGTATTTCTATATTTTCACAAGAGCCTTTTGCAAAACTCCAATACTATGTTCCTTGGCTATCAGAAACAGTTACAAAATACCAATATACAGATTCAATAAAATTTACTTTAAGCAATTCATTTTACAAAACATGATTCATAAAATATATTATTCCACAAGATAAAATACTGCTTTCCAGAACCACTTGTAACAAGCTCAATACAGGCAGAAAAAAAATACTGTAAGTAGTTTAATTCTCAAAGGGCTGATGAGGCATGTATTTTGATGTGGCTGTGTAGTATGTATTTTGATATTGAATGAAACAAAGACAGGTGACACTCCAATTTACAAATGCAAACAGGTTTTTGTCTTACTATGCCACATGATCACATTTCATCATTGGATCGTATGGCAACAATTTTAATCAATGCAATGGCCTCAATCTCCATTTGCAATCTAGTTCACATTTTCTCTCTGGGGGAACTGGTTTGCATATGCCAATTGGCCCCAACACCCAGACTTTCTCCATACTATACGGGCGTTCCAGTGAAAGTTGGAAGATTAAATCAATGGGAATTAAGTGTCCAGCTCACTATTAGGTTCCACTATATGCTAAAGAATTCATACACATTTCTCTTGCCCTAAACCGAGAGGCACATAAATGCTTGTTCAATATTGATTTTAGTTTGGATGGCATTACTTGGCATTGCCAACTTAAAATCACTTGACACTATTATTTTAAAAGAAATTACATATATTAACAAGTTTATTTTTGGAATAATAATTAAAAAACTATATCAAGTCTTCAAAGAATGTATGTGCTTTAGCCAAATGTCAATTTGATTTTGGTTACACAAACCATCTGGCACTGTGGAAATAGCAATAAAACATCAAATCGGGTGGTGGGGAAATAGTTTTTTAAATATTTCCTTGGCTAGATATGGAGCCTGGACTTTCAGTCTCAATTTCAAAAAATCTATGTCATGAACTTATCTAACAGAAGAATATGCTTTCTATCACCATATTTTCTGTTGCCACACTCCATATTTTCCAATATGCCAGTGCTGATTTTTAAAAATGTTTTCCCTAAAATTCTGCAGAGATATGAGCTGCTTGACAACACTTCCACTTAAATTCAAGCATGGTCTTTAAATTTTTTGTACTTGCCTAAATTTCAAAGGTATGAATGTTTCAGCTTTGATTAGATTCCTTTCTCAGAAGTAACTCTCACTGTGTTGAATATGGCTTATTGTGAAGTAAATGTAGACAGGATTTCAGCCTCTGTACACCAGGGCCGTAGCCAGAATTTTGATTCCGGGGGGCTGAGTCGGAGTGAAAGAGGGTCTACCCTAGCAAACCTTTTGTATCGTTATCCCAATACCCCCATGAATATGGGATATATTGAGCATGGTGATCAGATCATGATATGAATAAACGTAACAGTTTAAATAATGTACCAGTAAGGCATTCTCGCGGACCACCCTGAGAAACCAGGCTACATGCCTGGTTTACACAGTGAACTGAAACATCTTTTCCCTATTTTCATCTTCACTTAATCTTTGATAAGTAGAAATTGATATTGCTAAGATATAGTAAGCCATGCACCATGTCTAAATACTCTGAAAGCACTAGATCCTGTCTGATCTTAGAAGCCAAGCAGGGTCAGGTTTGGGCAGTATTTGGAAGGGGGACCACCATGGAATGAATATCAAGTGGGATTTCAGAGGAAGGCAATGCCAACTACCTAGGAATATTCATGAAATGCACATGCATATGCACACATGGTAGGCCAATGATGTGGATTTTGTCACAAAATATAACACCATGCCCCGAGTTCTTAAATGTGCTCTTCTCCAAACGGAATGGATATCTTCCCACATTTAAAAGGCAACTTTTGGAATGTTTTTGCCAATTAAATTTTTTATTTTTTTCCACGAAAGCATTTTTCCTATTTTAAAAGATTACTGTTTCATAAAACTGAGTATTAACAATAAACAGATGGCAATACAACAGTTGAAACAGTGGCACTTTCAAAATTATATTGGATTTTTTGAGGTGATTATTTTTATGAAATGTGTGTGACAGTACGTATGTTTTATTGATTTGTGAACAGAAGAAGGAAATAAAATACCATCTCCCCCCAATTACATGTAATAAATCAAAGCAATATCAACATGTGAATTCACTGTATGGCAAAGGTCAAATCGAAAGCAGAACTAAATCTGCTCTTTATTTTGCTTTCAAACAAGTGGTGACTTCTTTCTTTTTGACTTGGAGCTTGGAAAGTCAGAATGTATTTGTATACCATCTGTTAAGTCTTTTGGTTATCGTAAAGAAGTAAATATTCTAATCAACCAGAAAGTTTTTAGTAATCAAGAGTCAAACGATTGTGCTAATCAGATCATGCCTTATTAAGGGCACTGGACAGGTTTATGGAAAACTCATAGTTCTCACCCTTCAGGAGCAGAGTTTCAAAAGGGATATAGGGCTATTGAAGAAATGAGGGAGGCAAGAAAGCTCTACCATTCAGGAAAGAGAAGTTAGGATCCAAATCAGGATCTTTTTGTGCATACAGATATATTAAACTAAGTTACTAAGGTGGAATCACAGTTAACATTATAAACAGATTCTTACTCTGTCAAGTTCCAGTGTAAATTTCTGATCCCATGACTGGTTGGAAATAGGCTTCCAGCTAGTTTGATCAACCACAGTATTGTCCAACTTCAAAACAGCACAGATTTCATCTGTAAGTAAATTACACAAATTCAGCTTAGAATTTTAAGAGGATTTACCAGAAACAACAGCCCAGGCAAGGACTGATTACATGGCTGGAATGATCCGAACACACACAATTGCCTAACAAGTCCATGGCCACTTTACAGTAAACACTTCCAAATCTGCTTAGTCTCTTTCCTTAACTTACACTTATTTAGTAACAATCTGTAACTCTACTGAACTTTCCAAATAGATGGGGAGAAGAAAACGGAGTTGTAAGTCTGGATTCTGTTCATTCTTATTTTGTAGCTACACACCTCTTCTTGAACAGACCTGGTCCTATTGATACTGGCAACAAGATGTCCCATTATGTCCTTAAAATTGCCGCATCAAACTTCCAAGAGCTTGAACTCCTGAAAAGCAGTTTAATGGAACCTTCAGTTACTGCTGTAATGCCAAAGCTAAATGCTTCATCTCCTTGTATCTACCATCCCCTCTCCTGGTACTTAGGTGGTCTGGATAGGGTAGTGAATAGAGCAGCAGCGGCTTTGAGATCTTCTGCCTCCCCCAGTATTGGAGGAACCACAGAAACAAATTTATTCAAAAAATTTAGGTTGTTTACATGACAATTAAATGCAAGAACAAACTGCTTTCAATCAAAATATTTTTAAAAATTGGGTCTAATCCATGTGGGTAAATGTAGCACATGGGGGCTTGTTCTTATCAAAAAAGCAAATTATTTCTTCCTGTCTGTTGCTCAGTGCTGAGACCTTTAGAGCAGGGGTGCCCACACTTTTTCAACATGCGAGCTACTTATAATAAAACCAAGTCAGAAAAATCTACCGAGAGAGAAAAAGGGCAGAGCAGGGGGAGGGGCTTGGTGCAGCCTGGCTCCGCCCCCTCTGGCTTCAGCGCTACCACAGCTTCTCCAGGCTAGAGGAAGGTAATGCCAAGCCAGTAGTGGCATAGCTAGCCACTACTGGCTTGGCATTACCCTCCTCTAGCCTGGAGAAGCTGTGGTAGCGCTGAAGCCGGGGAAGGGGGCGGGGCTTGGCACGGCCTGGCTTCGCCCCCTCCCCCTCTGGTTCAGCGCTACCACAGCTTCTCCATGCTAGAGGAGGGTAATGCCAAGCCAGTGGTGGCATAGCTAGCCACTACTGGCTTGGCATTACCCTCCTCTAGCCTAGAGAAGCTGTGGTAGCGCTGAAGCCGGGGAGGGGGCGGGGCTTGGCACGACCTGGCTCCACCCCCTCCCCCTCTGGTTTAATGCTACCACAGCTTTTTCAGGCTAGAGGAGGGTAGTGCCAAGCCAGTGGTGGCATAGCTAGCCACTACTGGCTTGGCATTACCCTCCTCTAGCCTGGAGAAGCTGTGGTAGCGCTGAAGCCGGGGGAAGGGGCGGGGCTTGGCACGGCATGGCTCCGTCTCCTCTGAGAAGTGCCCCATCCAGCTGGGACTGATCTCCTTTGGTCCCGGGATCAACCAGTCGATCGCGATCGACTTCCTAGGCAGCCCTGCTTTAGAGGATGATATAAATCCAATGGCTAGTTCCACCCCAAAAAGCCGAGAGACTGAAGTGACACAAGCTCTGGACTTTGCACTGAAATAATAAGAATCATATTATAGGATGCTGCTGTCGCTATTCCACTTTAATTTTAGCCTAGCTCATGCAGAATCAAGCCCAATACCTTTTATAACATTCTCTTATTATTGCTACTGATATTCTGAAACAGTGTTTTTCAAGTCAGGTGTAGACTGAAACAAGAACTCAGCCTTAATGATCTCAGGTGCTTGAATACACTCATATAAACAAGTACAATTAATATCCAATTTTACACATATTCACTCTTAAAAGGCTTCAGGAAAGCCTTTTTATAAATAGAAAAGAGGAAAAGATACTAAACTGGACAAGTCATCTGTTTTCAGCAGATTTCGGCTACTTGCACTTTTACTTTTGCTTGTTCGACTCATGAAAGATGATCTGGCTTCACTTGGGCTGCAACCAGGCAGAGTAATGGAGGTGGCTTTTGATCGACCAGGGACATTCTCCAGAATATCTTGGCAACCCATTAGTCTAACTTCCAAAGTACCTGAAGGAAAAGGGGGGAAAAGATTGAATTGTCTTGACTCATATCTCTAGTACAGTATGGACATCCACAAATACTATTAGCTCCTCAATGGCAATGGCACAAGAGCTCAGGGGTATTACAAAAGATGTAGTTGTTAAGAAGCCTAATTTCTTACATGGAGAGTATGGCCAAGTGCTTACTGATTTGCTGGTGGCTGAAACAGGTTAAAACTGTTCATTCTTCAGCACCAAAGAAACAAATATCCCACCTACAATGACTGGTCAAAGGGGTGCAGGCATATGGGAAAACTTAACCTTTTCCACAGCTGTGGAAAATATACTGCATAAGAAGGTTCTGCATACCTTCTTGGGCAGTGTCTCCCAAGTATTTATGCTGGTGTAATCGAGACTGCTCCAGCATATGTGACTACAAGGATTCTGGTCTATGAGACGGATCAAAACTTTATGACAGCAGGTGCACTGAAATCAATTGGACTTAGGTTGGCCATGGATTTAGCTGTGGATTTCAAGGACTCAGTTCTACACGTGGTCAAACTTGAGTCCCACAATAAGAGTTTTTCATTATATATCATCATTTACAGTAACAAAAGGAAATCAATGTATACAATTCCCTTTATATATTCCTATTGTGAAATACTTCAGTAATTTCCAAATATGATCCTATATATTTGACCAGGAATGGTGTATGTGTAAGTATACACACATACACACCCACATTCTACTACAACTTCAGCTTAAAAACTAAAGTCATTTTGGGAAACACAAGCGAACAGCTGTGCTAGCACTTCTAATTTGGTTGTTTATTAAATAATTTAGTAAACAACATATTAGGAGCAGAGTTTTTATTCAACACCTGCTTCAAGTTAGCAAATAAACTCTACAGGGATATATTTAAGATCTTCATTAAGCATATGAGATATCTTGGAATTTATTTTCTTTATGAAGCGCTGCAATTACAGATGCACATACAGGCTGTCGAGAGGAAATGCTGGACGATATAGTCTCAACTTTCATAACCCCTGCGCAGACATTTATTCTTGTGGAATACCAACTCTTAATTTCTTGTATTTAATTACTTTAATCTAGAAAACCCATTAGCACAAGTAAATGGGAGATGCATTTTTATAGACTGCTGCTGCTGCTTGAAACCCTCTCTTCACGTCATTAGCAAAGTTTTAATGTTTTGTTGAAATCTCCCATTTGGAAAAAGATACTTTTCACCAACATTCAGTGGCATGAGATTATGACAGCACTACATTTCTAACACCTTGTCCAATATTGTCCTCTGGGACTTCTCAGTTTACAAGCACTCCCATCTACAAATGCGATATTAAAGGATAGTGGTATTTATTTATTTACTTTATTTATATTCCGCTCTTCTCATCCTGAAGGGGACTCTGAGCGGATTACAGTACACATACTTTGCAGACAATCCTTGCAGTTCAACATATGACATATAAACATGTGACATTTATGGTATGACTGTTTACAAAGCATTTAAAAATTCACGATCAAGAATTCCAACATGTTGACTCAAAATCTGTCAGTGGAAAGTCATAGTAACTGATACAAGGAGCAAAAGACTGAACTCTTCAGCTTGTGAAACACAGGATGAATTTATCAACTTAGAAAAGTAGGAAATGCCTCTTAAAACTTCTGCCACTAAAAATATAAATTTTATAAAGTAGAAGACAGCTTTAAAGTATGATTGAGATCCTGCAGTTATTGCAGACAAAAATTAATTTATAACGATAATGATAATAACAATAAACTTTTATTTATAACCCGCCACCATCTCCCAAAGGGACTCGGGTGGCTTACAAGCGTACTATGATGCCATACAACATATAAAATACAATATAACAACATTAAAACTAATAACACATTTAAAACCAAACATAAAAATAATAAGATCAAAAGAATCAATAAAATATGGCAATGGTCATTAATTGAATTAAATTTACCACCTCAAAATGCTAACATCTAAGAAAATAAGGTTCTTTTTTATAACTTTATACAAAATTTTAAAATACATTAAACATTACAAATATGAGAAACAAAAAAGTTAAAAATAAAATAAAATTAAAGTTCAAGAGTAGAGTGAAAATAAGAGAAAAAGAAAAAAAGACAGCCAATTTGCCTTTTAATAATTATATATACATAATTATGTGGTTTTATCTCCAAAATTTCCAAATAATCTTTTCTTTCACTAACCTACTATTTTTATAATCATAAATATTAAAGTTATGAAGTCATTTTTTTCACACAAAGGTCCATAAAGGGCTTCGAGTCTCTGAGAAATTTCTCAAGAGATTTTTCAGTTACAAACCAAATAATTTGTCAAATTCTGTTAAATCTATAAATTTTATCAATCTTTCTCCCCTGAGCATGTTGAAATCCTTCTTCTTTTTAAAGGTCAAAACGTATGGTATTACAAATTTCAATTCCTTAGACAACTTATTTTCCCATTAATTAACATGCATATTATAGCCCAAAAATGTAACCCATTTTATCATATACTACTTAATTTCCATTCTTCCACATCAAATTTCAATCATATATACTATCTTTTCATTTCAATATCTTTTCAAAAGATGTTTTTCTATGCCATTTGTATTGTACAAAATTTTAAAATACATTAAACATTACAAATATGAGAAACAAAAAAGTTAAAAATAAAATAAAATAAAAATTCAAGAGTAGAGTGAAAATAAGAGAAAAAAGAAAAAAAGGCTGCCAATTTGTCTTTTAATAATTATATATACATAATTATGTGGTTTTCTCTCCAACATTTCCAAATAATCTTTTCTTTCACTAACCTACTCTTTTTAATCATAAATATGAAAGTTTATGCAAAATGCAAAACTTATGTAAATGCAAAAACAGAATATTTTACACATGTTTTTAATGAGAGGAAAAGCAAGAAAGAAAAATCAACATAACAAGCCAAGGAAGACAACAAACCTGTCAAAGCTGCTGGTTTGGACAGTGTACTGTACTGATTCTGTGTAGATATTGTGCTCTGCCGTGGACTTAGTGTTGGTGATGAAACAAGTGAAAGCTCTTCTATAATAATACTGCTTTTGGGATGATTTTTAGGGAGTTCATTTAGTCTTTGTTCTAATGAATACTTTAAGAGGTCCAGCTTTTGACTTGATTCATTAAATCTTGCTTGAGCCTTATTCAAATAGGAAAAAACAGAAAAGGTAAGATTATACCTTAAACACAACAGCTTTAACACAACAGTCATTTATTATATTAAAGGTACCTCTGAGAGTGCTTTTCTGTCAGTAACTTTCCCAGATCCAAGCAACTTCATCACATTTTTTGCTCCTTCTGCTACTGCGTATTCTATCCTAAAATGATGTCGCAGTTCTTCCATTCGAAGCTCAAGAGGGCTTATCACAGGCTTTTCTACAGATGAAGAACATAGAGAAGTATTCAGCACACATGCAAGTAGCATTGAGTTTTTCTTTAATATTTAGAAGCACTATATAGATTAGTACAAGAATGAGAAAGGCTAGTTAGATACCAAATAAATTAACAGCTGCAACCAAGGAAGCGAAAGAGATCTGACTTATGAGAGAGCCAGAGTGCGTCTTGTCTGCCCTATCTTTGCAGATAATTTTGCTCCTGAAGCTCCTTGCTTTACCTTGGGTTCAGAGAAGGAGGGGCCCTGTTATTAGTCAACAATTCTTAATATAGTTACAAATGATTGGGTAGCTGAATGGAAGTGGTGTCATGGGATTCCACTTCCTCACATTGGTTGTTGTGACTATATTAATGCTGGGTTGCTGTGAGTTTTTCAGGCTGTATGGCCATGTTCCAGAAGCATTCTCTCCTGACATTTCGCCCACATCTATGGCAGGCATCCCCAGAGGTTGTGAGGTCTGCCAGGCAGTCTCTTTAATACAGTATTTCCAACCTGTGGTCCATAGACCACCAGTGGTCCGCAAGAACTAAATTATGGTCCGCGGCCTCACCATTACTACACCGTTGAAACGAGAGCGACTGGTTTCACAAAACCCTCATATAGTGCCAAGGCTTATTAAATATCGTTTTCTGTGGGCGAGCAGATGGCGAGTACTGGATGGCATATGTTCTGTATCACAAACTAGAACCGATGTGGTCTATCCAATGCAATTTTCTGAATCAGCTCCCTAAATAACCAAACTGAATCTAAAGTTGATCAAAAACTTATTCGTAACCCCTTTGATACTAAAGTTGGGAGAGTGGTCCCTGGTCAAAAAAAAGATTGGGAACCACCGCTCTAACATATGAATGTCTGGACCGAAATGGCTGATTAAGGAAATACAGAAGCATCTGATACTACACAGTTGATAAAGTCCAAAGAGTATTTTTTGTTACAATTACTTTTAGTGACTTGAATTATGCTATTACCTTCAACTGATTTTTTTTCTCTCTACAGAGCATCTGAAAAATTCTTCTACTTTAGTCCCTTCCCCTTTACGCTATGCACACAAATTTCTCAATTAACAAAAGCTATACCATGACAATTATATACTGCAAGAGCAAGGAGAATTTGTGGTTCCCAGTTGTTGGAAGTGTTGTTTCATTCATGCTCTATTCCCCACTTCAGGCATGAAGAAATGTACAATTCTCCAAATGTTACTGGGCTGCAGCTCTAAGGATACTCCACCGTTGTCTATGCTGAATAGGACTGAAGTTATTTGTAATCAACTTCTGGAGAGCCACACCATTCCTATACTGAACTGCTGAACAGGAGTCTAAAAGTTAACATACTCAAGGGGCTTTCCTATTTTTATAACTTAAGAGACAGATTTACAGCTAATGAAGAAAAGCATTTTTGTGACACTATTAAGTTAAACTGACCCCTTTTTCTTTGTGATTTATAGAAAAAGACCTACATTTTTAGAACATCTCTGTACACTATAACCTTTCTGAACTATCAAAAATCTGCACACTCATACTGTAATTACTCTTCTTTTTTGTCTGCTAACAAAGCCGCAGCAGCTTTCTGAAATTTTATTTTCTTTCTCTGTATTCCACAGTACCCCATTCTCTCTCTGGTAAATGTTTAAATCAATCCAAATAGGAAGGAAGTATTGAATTTAGTGAGACATCCAACATAATAAGATGACTGCAACAGAGAAGAGGTATGGTGTCCATTTCACCACATCTCTTTTGACACCGGATTATCACAATAAAGTCACTTGTGCCTGCATTTCATATGTCAAATTTAAAATGCATTTGAATGCATTTTAAATGGACCATCTGAACAAAACAATAAGAAACTATCAGGCTGCCCAGGCAAGCTTAAACACTATATACTAATGCAGGATTCTCAAACTGTGCTCCGTGAAGCCTTTGGGGCTCCGTGGGTGATAGTGAAGGGCTCCACAGTGCCATGCTGCTTCCCACCTCCCGCTCTTTCCTCCTCCTGAGAAATGCAGGGAAATTAACGTTTTGAGCTACAGGAAACAACAGCAGCAGCATCCTCACACGGCACAGAACCTTTCCTCCCGCCTCCCTCACTGCTTAGATTCTATACCTTGCTGCCCAGACCCCTCCTTTCTTTGTTTCCAAAATCCTATTTCTCTCCCACTGCTTAGGGGTGCTTTAATTGTGTTTTTCCTGCATGGTAGAAGAGAGTTGGACTGGATGGGCCTGTGTGTGTGTGTGTGTGTTCTTCCACTGAAATACTGCTAAGTTTATGTTGGTTAAAATTGTTCTTGATTTTAAATATTGTGTTGTTCTTTCTTTCCCTTTTTTTTGGCACTGTGTGAATTAGTTCACACAAACACTCTCCATCCCTCTGCCACTGTCCCAGCCCATACCTGATATATAATATAATATATAAAAATAAAAATGTAATGTTTTTTGTGGGATTAACATAACCCAAAAACACTGGACAAATTGACACCTAATTTGGACACAATACCAACAAGTGAACATCACTCATTAAAAGCACTGAAAAACACAGAAGAGACTTTAGAAGTCAAAAAACAAAACAATACATTAAACGCATGTGCAAAAACACATACAGTATATACACAAACGCACATATATACACATATACACAAATATATACACACATATACACATACACACACACAACCCATATACATAGACTGGGCCACAGCAACGCATGGGAGGGGATCGCTAGTACAATATAATATAAACATTTCTTGGGGCTCTACAAGAAACTTTTGCTTCAAAAGGGGCTCCACAGCTGAAAAAGTTTGAGAATTCCTGTACTAATGTATAAATCTAGACATTTTGGTCAAACATTCAACCCAAAATGTCCGTGAATCAATGTGAGTACTGTGTCTTAATTCATATATAGATATAAGGAATCATCACCCTTCTTTGGGTAGAGTAGCAACATACAAAAGCTTTGCACATTCTGGGAGATCCTTAAAGAAGTACTGAGCCTCTTTATTCTCTCCGCTTTGCTGCTACTTCTAACCTTTTTGAATGCCTGGGTGGGGAAATGGTGGTGGCTGAAGTCAGCAGCGGCTGCTCCTTGAGATGGCACTAGTGCTTTCCCTTCTCCATTGAATGACCCTTGATTTATTCATGCGCTATATCAAAATTCATCATTTTTGTCCCAAAATCTGCTCTTGTCTTATATATGAGGTTGGCTTATACAAAAGTATATACAGTATTGTTGGTATTTAACCATTATACATAAATGGGCTAGCGCATGTTTTGAGAACATTTAGAATTGTGACCAAGAACATGAAGAAACATCTTTTCGCACAAGCAGGTAGTATTTATCTGCATAAATCAAACTTTTGTCTAAGAGGAGAAACTAAGCAGATATAACAAAGCAGATTCTCCTACATCCCCACTACCACCACCTCTGATCTATTTTGACAAACCAGAGATATTTACCACAAAGTGAGAATGGGTTCCCAACAATGGGGGCTTGGTATAGCCCTACATAATTAAAACAGCCCCGAAAGATTACAACTCGTTCAAGTGGTTGTGTGCACACAAGCCTGTTACAGAATATGATAACATACAATTCCCTTCCATTCTGCAAGAAATAGGAGAAGGAAGAAAGGTTGCCTTGTTGTAGGAAGAAAGGTTGATCGTATTAGCTGATGCTATAGCTTCAACCTAGTATCTTTCTTGAAAGATCCAAGTATATTTGAACTGGAAAATAACTAAGATTCTAACAACAGTTTCAGGATAGTGAGTCTATGTAATGCTTCACCATTATCAAAAGCCAATTCATTTGTCTGGACTGCCTGAAGAATCTGCATCCTTATAACTTCAATTTTTGTCTTGCTGTCCTGAAGTAATTGTTGAGCTGTCGCAAGCAGCTTCCTATCCTGAAAAAGAAAAACAAATGTGTTCTTAAAATCCGAATTCACAAGTGAGATCCAAACAACAGTAATCTGTGTGTTCCCGTCAGCACATGAATGGGAACTCAGACTGCTATGCAAAACATTTTGAAGTTTCCTTTCTCAATTTTATTTTCCTATTTACATTTTCACAGTTTTCTGAACTCTACATCAAATAGACACTTGTTCTACTTACTGGATTTCAACCTAACAAGAATATTCCCAGAAGGCAGAGGTGTACTAATGATCTAAAAGTGCTACCCAACGAAGTGGAAAACAATGAAAATTCACACTATCTATCAATATTGTTGCAATCCAGATTCAAAATACAAACACAAACAAAAATGTGACATTATACAATTTAGTGCATAATCCAAGCATTTTTGTTCTGACTGTGGTGATATTTGAAACATTCACTCGTGGCTGAAATTCCTGAAAATTGTCATAGGCACCCACTGATTCCACAAATAAGTCACAACAAGATTTTCACCAAAATATTTATATCTATCTATAATTGATAGATATCCAAGATATGTCCACAAATTAGGCAAATGATGATTCACTCATAATACAAAGTTAAGAGGGAGGAAATCTTTTAATGATGGAAGATTAACAGGAGCTTGGAGGAAACTGCTTCCTTCTACATTAGAACCGCTATCCTAAGATTAACAGTGTAATTTAGCATGTACAATTGAAACAGTGCCTCAAAAACTACAAATTGAGTTTCAAAAAGGTCAGTGAGCCATCAGGAAGCAATTTGAACTGCCAACAACCAGTCCCTGTAATTCATCTGGCTCCTTTGCAGTGACCTGCATTTCTTTAGCGCTTTTTTCCCTATATAGCAGATCCTGATTCCAAGTTATGCTTAATGATGTGCACTATTTCTGAGCTTGTGACATTTCCAGTGTGTGTGTACATACGTTTTAATAATCAGGCATTTCATAACATGATATGGGGACATGAAAAGCAAAATAGTAAAAGCATATTATATTATAAACCTCTATAATTTTCAACTGAAATGTCCCTTTAAAAGAAGCAAACCCACTACTTTCCATGGTACCAAGTGTGAAGAAGTTCATTCAAATTATGCTTCAATGAACACACTTATGCAAACTATTTTTGATATGCTATCCAAATCAACATTTTATATCTGCCTTTCAAAATGTTACGAACAAATTCTAAATTGACAGTTTAAAAGCAAGATAAATATAAAATCTTGTTGCAATCAATCATGAAGTACATCTGATCATCAGTATAAGTTTAAAAAAACATAACAATTTATGGCCTCTTGTATGTCTTACCTTTGATGGACCATTTGAATACATATGGATCATGTTCTCAGCACCCTGTTTTACTTTCAATTCTATATCCAACTGTTTTTTTAAGGCCATCAGCCTATTGTTAGTAGGAAAACGAGGATCACTGTTTGGTGTATCTGGAGTTCTGGGACAATCTGTGAATTAAAGGCATATCAACCATATGTTAGCATCAACAACAAATCTTATTGTATCAAATATACTTGCTGATTCATTGAAAAATCAAAACAGAAATATGTATATTTCCCAGATATAAAGTATAAATGCAGATGTAAAATGAAAACGTAAAAGAAAACTTAGTTAAAAAAAGAAAAGGCCAAAATACATTTAAACAATATTATTTACTGAATCTTTGCAGCAGAAAAGAGGATTTTAGTCCATTTTTCCATTACTGTTTTGTTGATACCAACCAATTTCTATAAAAAGCAAAAGGTACTTCTAAAGCAGGAATGCCCACACTTTTTCAGCATGTGAGCTGCTTATATTAAAACCAAGTCAGAAAGATCTACCTACCTCCTCAAGGCTGGAGAGGGGAGGGGGCGGGGCTTGGCCAGAGGGGCGGAGCCAGGCCCCGCCCCCTCCGGCTTTGGAGCTCCCAACAGCTTTTCCAGGCTTGAGGATGGCAGAGCCAAGCCAGTGGTGGTATAGCTATGTCACCACTGGCTTGGCATTGCCATCCTCAAACCTGGAAAAGCTGTTGGCTCCCAACAGCTTTCCAGGCTTGAGGATGGCAATGCCAAGCCAGTGGTGACATAGCTAGCTCAAGGCTGGCTTGGCTCTGCCATCCTCAAACCTGGAGAAGCTGCTGGTAGAGCGGAAGCCACATGGTGCGGAGCCAGGCCGCACCAAGCCCCTCCCCCCTCCCCTCTGGCTTTGTTGCTCCCAGCAGCTTCTCCAGGCTTGAGGATGGCAATGCCAAGCCAGTGGTGGTATAGCTAGCACAAGGCTGGCTTGGTGCTGCCCTTTTCAAGGCTGAAGCAGCTGCTGGGAGTGCCGAAGCTGGGGAGGGGCGGGGCTTGGTGTGACCTGGCTCCGCCCCCTCTGAGAAGCGCACCATCTGGCTGGGATTGACCTCCTTTGGACCCGGGATCGACTGGTCGATCACGATTGACTGGTCGATCGCGATCAACTTCCTGGGCAGCCCTGTTCTAAAGGGTAACATTTCTCATTATCAGGGATTTCCTTCACCAACTGTGGCCCCACAAAAGAATCCACATAGCTTTCAAATAAAGCAGGTGTATTGTCGCCCCCTTGGGCCCTTGGCAATTGACCT